>CM060939.1:543583525-543753525 GCA_030765085.1 Allium cepa
GTTGAGCCCTCCTGATCACCCATAATGTTATATCGATCCTGATTCGTCCGTGCGTATCCCTTGATCCAACATGTCGATCCCTCTGGTTCAATGAGTCTATGTCGAACCCTATACTCCAATACACTCTGTCGACCCCTCCGAGAATCATCTATGCCAAGCAAAGCACCATCAATTAGGTCGATCCCTCTATTATCTCATCTATGTTGACTATCCATTCAAATAACCATGCCGATCCCCAGAGTTTCACCTTGATATGCCGATCCCTTGACTATCCAAGCAATTTTCTATATTACTAATACCTTGTGTTGTATGTCTATCAACTCTATTCAATCCGAGCTTCATATAACTGTCCGAACTCTATTTTCGAATCCTATATCCATTGCTTCCTACTCATCCTTCTTGACAGCAGATGAATCTGTCTTGCGTAATCAGCCCAATATAGCCAGGTCAGGATGTCGGGTAATAGAAAAGTTATGGATTTAAATTAACTTAAATCCTACAATAATTTGAGGTTAAGTATTATTTTCTAATGATGTTTAAATTTAATTAATTATTTTATTAATGATGTTTAAACTTAATTAATTATTTTATTAATAATGTTTAAGGTTAATTAATTATTTTAACAATGATGTTTCAAGTTAATTAATTATTTTATTAATGAGTTTAAAGTTAATTAATTATTTTATTAATGAGTTTAAAGTTAATTAATTATTTTATTAGCGATGTTGAAAGTTAATTAATTAATTATTTATGATGTTTAAAGGTAATTAATTAATTTACTAAAGGTGTTTATAAATAATAAATGATTTTATAAAAGGAATTTTACGATATAAAAAGATTTATTAAAGGAAATTTCTAAATGATATTTTGTAAAGGAGATCTATAGTTATTTTTTAAAGGAGATTTATAACTGAAAGAAGATTTATAAACGATACTTTGTAAAGAAGATTTTATATATGATATTTTATAAAAGAGAGATTTATAAATGATATTTTATAAATAAAAAAGAGTTTATAAATGGTAATATACAAATAAAAGAATGGATTTATAAGTGATATTTTAATAATAATGAGGATTTGTGTTAAATATAAAAAAATGTTAAAAATGAGTTTTGGATTTTTATAAAGGATTTTTGTAGAGAATTTTTATAAAGGATTTTTATAAAGAAGTTTATAAAGGGAGATTTATAAAAGAGTTTTATTAATATAAATGAGTTGTATTAATAGAAAAAAGTTTTGTAAATAGGAATGAGTTTTATAAATAATTTTACAGATTTATAAAACAAGTTTTATAAATTAAATTAGAGATTTATAAAAGGACTTGTAAATGTGGAATAGGTTTATAAATAGGAAATAATATAAAAGGAATAAAATTTGATTTTGATAAAGGATCCTTCTTAATTATGGCAGTATGGAATCATTCTTTCCATACTTAACACTGAAAGAAATGTGGTTTTGGTTGATAGTAACAATGTTTTGTAATGACATTTATATTGGCGTGGGTAAATATGATTATTGGAAACTGGAAAATGTTTTCTAAGTATTGGAAGTGAAATGGTTTGTGAATATACTTAAATTGTTTAGATAAGTATAAGAATATTTTCAAGTATTTCCAAGGTGCTTTTAATTAATGAAAAGACTAATTAAAGAGGCTTCGTGGTTGCTTATGTGTTTAAACGTGCTTGGTTTCTTAGGAAATTAAACCTCTAATTTGATTGACTGTTTATTTAACAGTTAAATAACTGACTATCTGTTGAATATGCGATTATATGATTTTTGTTTGATGATAATAAACATATATATATCCATGTAAATGTATTTGTTAATGTACTATTTTATTTTTCATAGACTAAATAAATATTTGCTGAATAAAAATAATTAACACAGAATTTGAATTCAAACAGAATTTTTATTCAAACAAATATTTATACAATTTTGAATAGTACAAATTCAAGATCTCACTACACACTATACAACTATGATACAAATTATTTATATCACAATTTTACATTTACAGTTGACCTCACTACATATCACTCATACTCGTATTTATCTTCAACTTCATTCCAGATTGAATCCAGCATCTGAGCAATCTGCAAAAATATTCACTAACGCAGTAAAATTGAAAAAGAAATATTTTTGCAATATAAAATAAAATATGGATTTTGAAAATATTATTTGCCTCAGTTATTTGGGTTGTTCGTCATCATTTACATTTGAATTCATCTCACACGAACAATGTGACATGCACAGTGCATCACTGTACATGCCACAAGGCCGTGCACATCGATATACACTTGATAATGTTACAGGGACATGTGAGCACAAGGTCAAACCCAAAATGAAAGGACGGGTTCAACTCAGGTGCAATATAAATAAAATCTTGACACGAGCACAAGGTCAAACCCGAGCGTTTAAGCTGGATTCAACTCAATGTACTAATCATAATACAACAGTGTCGCATTCAAGTCATAGAAACAAATAACAATAAAGCCAGCTCAAAGAATCATATGTGCACAAGCTAGGCCAGAGAGTAGTTCAAGTGCATGAACATAGTGAAATGCACAAAGGCGTAGCAACTGCACCAAACCAAGACCACAAGCCAATTCTAACAACTACTACAATGAACCAGCAGTATGAAAAAGGGCAGTGGTCAGTATAAGGTAAAGACATATGCGATGCAACTTACATTTACACCATGACATCAAGGCCAGAAGCTCAAGTCAGTGCACAACAACCTCGGCAAACAACAACAGAGTCTCAAATTCAAATAACAAACAGGTGAACCAAACTAGCCAACGCAACAAGACTCGAGTCAGTAAATACTTCAATGGAAAAGATGAATGCATACATACACCTATATACATACATGCATTTATGTATACAAATGATCAATACAACATGAAGGAAACAAACTACAAAGACACCAGTAATGTCAGCGAAGCAATCCCACAAGACTCAATCAGTATACAATTTAATTGCAATGTACAACTTAATGTACATATCAAAACATATAAACAGAACCCAAGTGTTCAATAATACATGCTCGAAGAAAAAATCCAAACCAAACTCATGCTATACAAGCAAAACTCAAATTAGTGAGTGCACCAGGGATATGACAACATAGCAGTAAAGGCTAGCCAGCAACTACAACATGCTCAAAGCTAACAACAAAGCAACACTACTGGACTAAATTAGGTGAAGCAACCCGAGCACAATCCAATGTGTTATAAAGTCCAAATGCAACAATCACAAAAGATATCAAGCTAATGCCAAACAGAGAAAGTAACAGGGTATCACGAAATCAACATCAAACTAAGTCAGAAACTCACATAAGCAACTTAATGTCGAAGCATAAAGTCTGGTAATAAATCAAAGTCTGGTAATAATAAAAATTAAGTTGAAGCCGTGAACAACTGATTTTTAATCAATATGAACAAGTCAAATTCGAAATCATGGTGGCCAAGATAATTGACCGAGTTAAACATCAAAGCCGTGGGAAGCAGCATCAAAATATACGAATTTGATTTAGTCGATGAAATCATCAGCATCAAAACAATATCAAACGGCCGAAGCTAAAATGTTGAAGAAATTAGACGAACGCAAATCTAGGGATTCAAACCCTATATAAACCATTCATCATCAGCAATTTCAAAGCATCGAGTTCAAGTAAGCATCAAACAAGAAAAGAAAAGAAATAAATTACATACCAGTCATCAATCGAACTCAATCAATATCGAAGCAGCCGAAGTGGAACTCGAACGATCGACAAATTAAACAAGCAAATATCCACTAATCGATCAACATAGGCAGTGCTTCGAATATTTCTCAAAAGCCCTAATTTAAGAGCACGGAACGAAGCCCTAATTGAGTTGCAAAGAGGAACGACCACCATCTTCACATAAACGAACGGAGCAAATAAAAGAGCAACGGGCCAAATTATAAAGGGCGCCGTCATTTTTTTAAAAGGGGTTTTAATTTTTTAATTAGGGTTATTTTATTTTAAATTGTTTTTAATTTGTAATTTCTTTTTAAACCGTTTAAATTTCTAATCCTGTGACTAGGGGACAAACTATGTGGCATAGTTTGAGAATTCGCAACTCAGTGGCTGAGTTGTGGTAGGATTTTGAGCATAGAGTTAGGTGTAGTAGATAGCGAGTGTCGTGAGTTTACATGTGTAAGCGTCTGACTATCTAATTTCTAGTAAAAACCTTGGGGGCAGCACGTAGGCAGGGTTTTGCCGAAGCTGGGTAAATTCTGTGTCGTTCTATTTCTGCATTTTATTATTCTGCTATTTTTTCTGCGCTGCTATTATTCTGTGATCTGTGCTGAAATAATTTTATAAGTTTCCGCAATAAATTTTTATAATTAATAATATCACCCTATTCACCCCCCTCCCTCTAGGGTGAAATCGATCCTACAAGTGGTACCAGAGCAAGGAACAAAAGCTATTTTTGTTTTAAAAATTTGTTTTTACAAAAACCAATTTTTTGTTTTAAAAAGTTGAATTTTTAAAATGGCTTCTTTTAATACTGCTTTTGCCGAGAGTCAGTCCATAGTTAGACTACCAATGTTCAATGGTGAATATGCTTATTGGAAAAATAGCATGGAAATTTTTCTGAAAACCATTGACGCTTGGAATATTGTTGAGACAGGTTATAGAGCACCAACTATAACTGTAGATAATCAAGAAATAGAGAAACCAAAGGATTAATGGACAGAGCTAGAAAATAAATTACAAAATACTAATGCTAAAGCTATGAATTCTATTATATGTTCATTGGATCAATTTGAATTTAATCGTGTCTCACATTGTCTAACTGTACAGGAAATATGGCACACACTAGAAGTGACTCACGAAGGAACATCTCAAGTGAAAGAATCTCGTCTTGCCATGCTAAGCAGCGAATACGAGAACTTCACAATGGCGAAGGAAGAAAATGTCAAAGAGATGCATGGACGACTTTCCAATATCGTTTACAAATCAAAAGCTCTTGGAAAATCATACACAGAGTTGGAGATAGTCCGAAAAATCCTCAGAGTGCTTCCACGAAAATTTGAAGCAAAGGTGACTGCCATTCAAGAATCGAAAGATTTGAAACAAATGAAAGTCGAAGAACTCATCGGAAATCTCACCACTTATGAGCTAGAAATGAAATTCAAGGAAGAGCGTGAAGGAGGAGATACTCGAAAGAAATCAATAGCTCTCAAAAGAACAACTGAAAGTGATGACGATGACGATGATGATGCAGCAGTAGAATTGGAGCTATTAATAAAGAAATTCAAAAAGTGGAATTACAAATATGGAAATTCAGCTCGAATTCAAAAAGCGAAAAGCAGAATAGCCAAAGCACTAAACTACTCTGAAGAACAGAAGATCATCTGTCACAAGTGCAACCAACCCGGACACATCAAGCCCAATTTTCCTCAAAGTCAACGCGACTTTAAAAAGAAATCAAAAAGGAAAAGTTTTGCAGCCACGTGGAATACAAGAGATGAAGATAATCAAAGTTCTGGCAATGAGAGTGAGAAAGCAGATATGTGCCTTCATGGAAATATAACCGATAGCGACAATGACGAGCCAAGCGAGGTATCAAAACTTACTCACTCTGAATTACTTATTTATTTCCACGAAGTAAATGGCTGTTTTGAACGACTTAGGGAAAAATACGTTAAACTTAAATCACAAAAAGACACTTTGATAGAATTAAATGAACAACTTGACCAATTAGTTAAAACCTATCAAAGTAGGATCCCTAAGTGTGATAAGTGTCCAACATTTGATGAAGAAATTAAAAAATCAGAAACTAAAATGAAATCGCTTGAAAATGAAATTCTGATTTTAAAAGAGAATGAAAATACTAGAAGAGAGAATTCTATTAAAAAGTGCACACAATTGTTAAACGAAAATGAGTCACCCAAAACACAAGTCCAACAATTGTCAACGACTTTAGATAAATTTTCAAAAGGTGAAAAATCGTTGAATATGCTATTAGGAAAGCAAACTGTTAATACGATAAGACAAGGACTTGGATATAATCATTCTGAAAATGTTGAAAGAAATATTAATCAAGTTAATTCTATGTGCACGAGTTGTAGAAAATATGGACACGCTCAAAATATTTGTTGGTATAGACCCAAACATGTGAAAACTACACCGATTTGGGTCCAAAAGGCACAAATATAAAATCTCTCAAAGTTAAACAAATTTGGGTGCCGAAAGGAACATATATAAATAGTTTTGGGTCTCCATAAAATTATTTTTCAAAATATTCTTCCACTAACAACCATGGACCTATAAAAACAAATAGGTCACAAAAATCTTTCATCGTGTAGGTGTGGTGGTAGGCTAAGGAACAACAATAGTGCTACTTGGATTCTGGTTGTTCCGAGAGCACACCGAGCAACAAAGCAAAGTTCCTTAGCCTAGCATAAAGTGACAGAATCACAACGGACAACAACAAAAGTATCGTAAAGGTAAAACAGGTAATGGTATATTTATTTGAACGATATATTAAATGTGATAATCTGCACCATATTCTGAATTAAATCAACCAATAATGAGATGATGAAAAAATGATGATTTTGACTCTGACTTATTCAACATAGTTGGCCAAATTATACTCTTTTGCCAAAAACACTATAAAATTCTCTAGATTCTTTGATTTACTTCATATATATTAGTTTGGATTAAAAATAGTGTTTTGTTGGATAATACATTTGGTTATAATACGGCTAACTCTATATTCACGGTTTTTGATTATTAATACGGCTTCAATTCAAATTCAAGAGAATGTCATTTAAATTGATGTTAAAATTGAGTTTGAAATTTTTGGTGTACACTTCATGGTTTGGTCGATCAAATTCAATTAATGATAATTTTGAGTGGAAAGGAAATTCAAATGCAGATTACACTGGTAATCGAGTTGATAAAAAAATTACTAGTTGAACGTGATTTTTGAGACATTTAGTAACTGCATCGTTTTTCAAAGAAAATATTTGCATATTTTTCATTTCAAATCATTTTCAAATAGCACAAAATTTTCTTATAAAACCCCCTCGAGAAAATCATTTTTGACCATATTTTCATATTAGTCATTTTGAAAAATTGATCTAATAATTATTTTTGAATTTGATTTTAAATGACTATTTTGACTAATCTGACTCTCTAATAATTATCGAAAAGATAAATAGTGATTGAAAAAGTGATGAGTGTTGATATTTATCATATATTATGACTCGAGACGGTATAATTAGTAAATTTCTTTAGAAATTTAAATAAAAGTTACAAAACTTTTGTTGGTAAAAATTCCATGACCATCTCTATTTCTGTCATATTTCTAACAACCATCACTCATCAAAATTCTATATAGTTTGTCGATATGTGGTACTTTAAATAGGAATCATTCGTTTTTCATTTTACATTTTTTTTAAAAAGAAAAAATTTATATAGCAAAAAAAATAATAGTAAATAATACCAAAGTATTCACTCTCATTTAAAAGTCCTCACAGTTATGCATGGGTGAATTACTTGGAATTTGTTATGTGCTTCCATATATGGAACGCCTATCAAAAGTTGATTTTTAAAATAAACAAGTTGATTCTAATCCCATTTAAAAGTCCTCACGGTTATGCGTTGTTAGAAGATACTTGAATTCATTTTTTAAAAATAAAATTGGAATACTACTAATCTCATTTAAAAGTCCTAACGGTTATGCATGGTTAGTAGATATTCAAATTCCTGATATAAATATACCATAAATAGACACAACTGTATGGTTTTATATGATGACATCATTCCCATCATTCTAAAAGTGGAATATGCGCCTAACAAAATATTTATGATTTTTGTTTGATTTTTTATTGAAATTTAATATTCATATTCAATTGAGTTTTAATGTTGGATTAATATCGATCACTTTATCTCTTTTTTAACACTATTACTCTTTTGCTGATAACAAAAGGGGGAGAGAAAAGTTAAGGTTTGTCAAATAAAATCAAGCAAAGGTCAAATAATTTTCTATTTGCATCTAGGTTCATTTGCATATTTTTATTTGTATGCATATATGTAGGGGGAGCTTTGTGTAGAGAGGAAGCATTTAAATGGGGGGGAAATTAGGATATATCTATGATCAAATACATTTAACATATTCAAAATCTTAAATATATGTTTGTTATCATCAAAAGGGGAAGATTGTTGAAGATGTGATTATATGATTTTTGTTTGATGATAATAAACATATATATATATATATCCGTGTAAATGTATTTGTTAATGTACTATTTTATTTTTCATAGACTAAATAAATATTTGCTGAATAAAAATAATTAACACAGAATTTGAATTCAAAAAGAATTTTTATTCAAACAAATATTTACAGCTCTCACTATACACTATACAACTTTGATACAAATTCATTTACATCACAATTTTACATTTACAGTTGACCTCACTACATATCACTTACACTCGTATTTATCTTCAACTTCATTCCAGATTGAATCCAGCATCTGAGCAATCTCCAAAAATATTCACAAACGCGGTAAAATTGAAAAAGAAATATTTTTGCAATATAAAATAAAATATGGATTTTGAAAATATTATTTGCCTCAGTTATTTAGGTTGTTCGTCATCATTTACATTTGAATTCATCTCACACGAACAATGTGACATGCACAGTGCATCACTGTACATGCCACAAGGCCGTGCACACCGATATACACTTGATAATGTTACAGGGACAGGTGAGCGCCAGGTCAAACACAAAATGAAAGGACGGGTTCAACTCAGGTGCAATATAAATAAAATCTCGACACGAGCACAAGGTCAAACCCGAGCGTTTAAGCTGGATTCAACTCAATGTACAAATCATAATACAAAAGTGCCGCATTCAAGTCATATAAACAAATAACAATAAAGCCAGCTCAAAGAATCATATGTGCACGAGCTAGGCCAGAGAGTAGTTCAAGTGCATGAACACAGTGAAATGCACAAAGGCATAGCAACTACACCAAACCAAGACCACAAGCCAATTCTAACAAGTACTACAATGAATCAGCAATATGAAAAAGGGCAGTGGTCAATACAAGGTAAAGATATATGCAATGCAACTTACATGTACACCATGACATCAAGGCCAGAAGCTCAAGTCAGTGCACAACAATCTCGGCAAACAACAACAGAGTCTCAAATTCAAATAACAAACAGGTGAACCAAACTAGCCAACGCAACAAGACTCAAGTCAGTAAATACTTCATTGGAAAAGATGAATGCATACATACACCTATATACATACATGAATGTATGTAAACAAATGATCAATACAACATGAAGGAAATAAACTACAAAGACACCAGTAATGTCAGCGAAGCAATCCCACAAGACTCAATCAGTATACAATATAATTGCAATGTACAACTTAATGTACATATCAAAACATATAAACAGAACCCAAGTGTTCAATAATACATGCTCGAAGCAAAAATCCAAACCAAGCTCAAGTTATACAAGAAAAACTCAAATTAGTAAGTGCACCAGAGATATGACAACACAGCAGTAAAGGCTAGCCAGCAACTACAACATGCTCAAAGCCAACAACAAAGCAACACTACTGGCACTAAATCAGGTGAAGCAACCCGAGCACAATCCAATGCGTTATAAAGTCCAAATGCAACAATCACAAAAGATATCAAGCGATGCCAAACAGAGAAAGTAACAGGGTATAACCGAAGTCACGAAATCAACATCAAACTAAGTCAGAAACTCACATAAGCAACTTAATGCCGAAGCATAAAGTATGGTAATAAATCAAAGTCTGGTAATAATAAAAATCAAGTTGATGCCGTGGACAACTGATTTTTAATCAATATGAACAAGTCAAATTGAAATCGTGGTGGCCAAGATAATTGACCGAGTTAAACATCAAAGTCGTGGGAAGCAGCATCAAAATATACGAATTCGATTTAGTCAATGAAATCATCAGCATCAAAACAATATCAAACGGCCAAAGCTAAAATGTTGAAGAAATCAGACGAATGCAAATCTAGGGATTCAAACCCTATATAAACCATTCATCATCGGCAATTTCAAAGCATCGAGTTCAAGTAAGCATCAAACCAGAAAAGAAAAGAAATAAATTACATACCAGTCATCAATCGAACTCGATCAACATCGAAGCAGCCGAAGTGGAACTCGAACCATCGACAAATCAAACAAGCAAATATCCACTAATCGATCAACATAGGCGGTGCTTCGAAGGTTTCTCAAAATCCCTAATTTAAGACCACGGAACGAAGCCCTAATTGAGTTGCAAAGAGGAACGGCCACCATCTTCACATAAATGAACGGAGCAAATAAAAGAGGAACGAGCCAAATTATAAAAGGGGCCGGCATTTTTTTAATAAGGGGTTTTAATTTTTTAATTAGGGTTATTTTATTTTAAATTGTTTTTAATTTATAATTTCTTTTTAAACCGTTTAAATTTCTAGTCGTGTGACTAGGGGACAAACTACGTGGCGTAGTTTGAGAATTCCAACTCAGTGGCTGAGTTGTGGCAGGGTTTTGAGCGTAGAGTTAGGTTTAGTCGATAGCGGGTGTCGCGAGTTTATGTGTGTAAGCGTCTATCTAATTTCTAGTAGAAACCTTGGGGGCAGCACGTAGGCAGGGTTTTGCCAAAGCTGGGTAAATTCTGTGTCGTTCTATTTCTGCATTTTATTATTCTGCTATTTTTTTCTGTGCTGCTATTATTCTGTGATCTGTGTTGAAATAATTTTATAAGCTTCCGCAATTAATTTTTATAATTAATAATATCACCCTATTCACCCCCCTCCCTCTAGGGTTAAATCGATCCTACACTATCAAATCTTAACCAAATATAACTTTGAAAATGTCTTGAAGAAATACGAGAATTATATGGTACAGTTACCTTCAATGGAGCTATACTACACGTATACTCTCATTCTGCCTTTCTGGGATAAATTATAAGGAAATCTGTCTACTTAAACGGTTAGAAGATGATCTCCACTCTTATGTATTATATGATCATTTCTAAATGAATTGGAGTTGAGTTTACTGGAATATATCAGTTAGTTTTTGAGCAACTTGTAAGCGAGGAAGTGTACTTATATGAGATGGCTCAAAACCAAAACCATTCCAGGTTAAATTCGATTCTCGAGTTAAATTTGAAATAAAGGGTCAAATCGGATAGTTATATATACTCTCAGGATGTAGCAGGGTATTATAAAAGTTTTAAACTTAAGTTATGGTTTATGAAAATGTTTTCATGTATAGTTATGGGAAGTAAAAAGTTTAAATATTTTGTTTAATTAGTTTCCTTCTTCATTTGTTTTAAATGAAATTTCGGGGTCGAAATTCCATTTAGGGGGAAAGAATATAATAATATAACGACCCTAGAATTTTATCACTTCTTTTTAGGATATTTAACTAATTTTAAATATTAATGGTTTTAAATAAAAAGAAAATCAGTTTGGTAATAAAATAAATTTATAGGATTTTTCCATAAACTTTAATTTGGAAATTATTTAAATTTTCGTTTGACATATTTTACAGTAAACGTTGGTATTTTTGAAATTTTTCATAATTTGATAACTAGTGTATTTTATAACTGTTTTGTGATTGTGTCGCATTGTCAAGTGCGGTCGTATTTTTATTTCTGTTGTTCGCAGTTCGTACGCGAATGGAATATTGTGTAGCGGTGTACCGAAAATCTTCTTTTTAAAACTTTTTCAAATCAAATCAAAATTCATAAATTTCAGCTTGCCTTAATGTTGATTTGCCCTTGATTTGATGGGTAACTTGTAGTTTGTGTTTTGCTTATCTTGTTGGTTTAGATTTACTTATCTTTGAAGTAATGAATTGGTATATCACCTCATCACTTGACTCAATCTCATAACACTTCACCTCTTTAAAACTTCAGACTGTGTTTCACTTCTTTTTTATTTTCTCCTCCCTAAAATAAAGAAAAATAAACACTCCTTCACGTTCAAAAATCCACATCTCTTTAACTAATCACAACTGGCTAAAGTTAATAGCATGAAAGTTGTTTATTTTCACCCCTAATATTTTTTTAAAATAGTAGCTTGAAGTTTCATCGAGCATGGTGGCGGGGATCGCCCAAAAATAGTAGATGTTGAGAAGTGGTGAAAATTCGACGATCATGAAATGATAAACGAAGGTATGGTTGGGTTCGTATCAGTGAATGAAGATTTTTTGAGGTGATTTGTTGATTTTTAATGCAGGAGATTGATGTGGAGAAGTACTTGATCGTTTTTCGATCAATTAGGAAATTATGGTGACTGAGTGGCCGATAGGTTCAATGATGATGTCTGGAGGAGGCTTAAGACAAGGGGAAGACATCGGTGGTGGTCGCGTGGTCACTGGTGGATGGAGTTGCTCGAAAGAGCTCGATTAGGGTTTAAGGAGAGATTTTTTCGGGTTCGACTTTCACTGGCTAGTGACAGCGATTATCAGCATCAAGCTTGTTATGGGTTGGCCTGGAGGTGTGGTTGGATATGGAGAGTTGAATGGCAGCGAAGTCGGTGGATTGCTATGGGTATGGAGGCAACGGTCATGGTTTGGTGTGCTTATTCAAAAACCTAGACGCGGATGTGGAGGGAGAAGGAAATGGACGGAATTCGTTTGGGATCGCCAAAGGATGTGGAGAGGGCAGTAGTGGGACGAGCTCGAGAAGATAAGTTTGCGTGAGGTCTCGGATTGACGAACGGAGGTGTGGATGGTTGTATCACATGCACGGCCATGCATATGTGCATGTGTAGGAAGGTCAAATTGGATTGGGGGGATTGGGGATGGAGGCACTATTCATAGCGGGTCAGATTTGGATGTAGTTAGGCTCGGGTTTGAATTGTGGGTGAGAATTCTTATTTCATTTGTTGCTAAACTATTAACTGAATAAATTGGCTTCAAATTAAGGTATTGGGCTCATTTTAAATCTGCTTGACCCATACAATTTTGTATTAAACTCATATTTTTTAGTATAACACTTTGACATTGATAGCTGATAGTTTTGTTGAAGTATATTTTAATGATAAAATAATGTTGATTGGATATAATTACGTTGTTTTGAAATATAATGTAGTTAATTAACTATATTTCATTGATGACATCTGTTTAGGACAATAAAAAACTGTTCTGCTATATTTAAATTGAACGGATTAATTTAGATATCTATTGAAAAGAATAAATTCCCTGTATATTGATTTTGTCATTCATTTATATTCTAGTTGATTTATATTGGATAAATGATGTGTTAACTATTGATCGTTAACTGTGGATTTGACTTACGTATATGTCTCCTTATACTAATACTGGTATTGACTTGGAAAGTTAAATTTAAGTAAATGGTAGCTTGTTCAAATGCCATTGTGGTCACTAGCCTCTTTTCGAATTTTAAAAGTTATGGATTTAAATTAACTTAAATTTTATAGAAATTTGAGGTTAAGTATTATTTTATTAAAGATGTTTAAAGTTAATTAATTATTTTATTAATGATTTTTAAAATTAATTAATTATTTTATTACTGATGTTTATAGTTAATTAATTATTTCATTATCGATGTTGAAAGTTAATTAATTAGTTAGTTATGATTGCTTTAAAATATTAATAAAGGTGTTTGTAAATCATAAATGGTTTTATAAAAGGAATTTTACTTAATAAAAAGGATTTATTAAAGGAGATTTATAAATGATATTTTGTAAAGGAGATTTATAAACGATACTTTATAAAGGAGATTTATTAACGATATTTTGTAAAAGAGAGATTTATAAATGGTATTTTATATTTAAAAAAGAGAGAACTATAAACGGAAATTTATAAATAAAAGATTGGATTTATAAGTGATATTTTAATAATAATAAGGATTTTTGTTAAATATATAAGATTTATAAAAATGAGTTTTGGAGTTTTATAAGGATTTTTATAAAGGATTTTTATGGAGGATTTCTATAAAGGATTTTTGTAAAGAAGTTTCTAATGGGAGATTTATAAAAGTGTTTTACTAATAGAAAAGAGTTTTATAAATAGGAAGGAGTTTTATAAATAATTTTAGGATTTATAAAAGAAGTTTTATAAATTAAATTAGAGATTTATAAAAGGACTTGTAAATGTGGAATGGGTTTATAAAAAGGGAATTTTATAAAAGAAATGAGATATGATTTTGATAAATAATCCTTCTGAATTATGGTGGTATGGAAGCATTCTTTCCATAATTAACATAGATGGAAATGTGGTTTAGGTTGATAGTAGCAATGTTTTATAATGACATTTGTTTTCGCCCAGGTAAATATGATTTTGGTAAATTGGAAAATGTTTTCTAATTATTAGAAGTGAAATGGTTTATGAATATACTTATACTATTGAGATAAGTATATGAATATTTTCAAGTATTTTCAAGGTGATTTTTAATTAAAGAAAAGATTGATTAAGGAGGCTTAGTGGATGCTTATATATTTAATTGTGCTTGGTTTCTTATGAAATTAAACCTCTAATTTCATTCATTGTTCATTTGATAATTAAATAACCGACTGTCAAAACTTGACCAAATTTAACTCTAGAAATATCTAAAGAAATATGGAAATTATATGGTACAGTTACCTTCAATGGAGCTTTATTGTATGCATACTCTCATTTTTCTCTTCTAGGATAAATGATAAGGAAATCCATCTGCTTAAACAGTTAGGAGGTAATCTCCACTCTTATGCATTATCTGATTATTTCCAATAGAACCGAAGTTGAGTGTTCTGAAATATATTGATTGGTTTTTGAGTGAACAGTAAGCAGGGGAGTGTACTTATATAAGATGACTCGAAATCTAACCACTTCAAAACCATATACTCTTCTACACTTTGGAAGAGGTTCGAGACTTATTCAAGATAATGGAATTGAAGACAGAGTTCTTTAAACTGCAAGGGCTAGTGGCTACTAATCCTAAGGGTGATTTCAAAATGGATGTAGTAAAAGTTGTACCTTTGGTTTGTTCGTATCCTTAACAACTTGTATGGATGAATGCTAGCACTGCATTATTGCCTAGAGGGTAGTTTTGGTATTCCAAGTGAAAATTGCTAGGAGAAAAAGGTAAAATGTGACTACACATGCCTCACAACCTGGTAATGGCTAAACCATGCGAGATCTAGCAGAGTTATGTGGTTCGCTACCATTAAGAGCATCATTCCTCGATCTAGATCAAGACTTATGAATTCGGTATGTACACGTGGGGCGATAGTGGGGGTTAAATATTCTAGCCTCGGTGTTCGAGGGATGATGTGATCTTGGCATGCCATATTAAAAGGCCAACCGACTTTGTGTTGGCAGAGGTGCAATTTTTGCAGCCTCGGGTTTATTTTTCTAGAGAAGTACTATACCAAAGGTAGTCCCTTACCTTATCATTGTTGGAATCAACACCCAATATGTGCCTTTCGGTTTTAGTTGTAGAACTAGTACGATTGAATGAAATTATGGATAACCATTCCAGATATGCTATATATTTATTTTAAACCCTAGACATTGTTATAATATCACTAGACTTTATAATAAAAATGGTTTGGTTATTGTAAGGTAAAACTCGTCTGTGTTTATGTACAGTATTGTCTTATATGACACCTTTATTTTTAAAAAGGTTTTATAAATATATAATTCCATATGATTTGATTTGAGTTTTCTCATGCTGGTTTACTAGACTGATTCGGGCGTTATTTTCTTATAATGCTCGGGTCAGCCCGAGCATATTTTCCAGATTTAGCTGGATACTTTGGAGCTTCAAGAGATGAGCTGGATCCTTCAAGACATATTCAGGTATTTTATCTATCGTTGTTTATTTCTTCTTGTATTTATCAGCATTTGTATGGACAGACCATTATAACTTTCCGGGCTGTTGATAGGCTAGGTTGCTTTGATGATAGTATATATATGTTAAAGTTCTTTTTCTTTGTAAATTTCTATTGTATATTATATATTACTCATCATAATATGAGAATCTATTCCGTCTTTTCTTTTCTTTCACCCCAATAATCTATGTATATCGTGGATATATTAGTGTCAACTTTTGTGGGTCGAAAAGGTAGGTTCTTACACCGAGATACTCTATAGTTGTTTTGTGCATGCTTTTGTAGTCATGGAATAAGATTCGGTGGGTCAATAGCCTATAGAATGTATGTGTGTATTAAGTACATAAGACATAATACTTATCTGAATGATTACTATTCTATATTATTGTTCTAAAACTTGAGGTTTTCATTCACCACACATTGTTGTTATGACCCCCTCCATATTACAACACAAAGGTTAGAGACAAGGATCAATGTGGAGAAGATGGTGGCGGCTTGGCGGATAGTTATTTTTATTAGTTATCTATTTATGTTATTTTGACGTATCCATAATTTGTACCAGACAAATTTGATGAACTGTTGTAACATTGTACTTCAATGATTTGGTTTTATAAATGGATACTTATTGTATCATTATATTTTATACCTTCCATAATGAGATTCGAAAAGCATAGATATATAGCTCTATTAATTTTTTTTATCAATTATACCAACCAACAACCAACTTAAAAATGAACATAAGGTCCGTTGGGTTTTTATTAGGTCAAAAATTAAGCCCGTTTCGAGGAGGGTTGTTATATATGGGGTAAGTATCATGGTCAGTTGTAGTCAACTCAAAAACAAAGTCTCTATCTAGAGCAGTAAGGTCAATAATAATTGTTATTGTTGAACTAAGAATTTTGTATTTGGAGTTACAAAGCTGAATGTGGACAATTGTAATTTTGGCCGAAGCCAAGTTCCATAATCCTGATGTGATATAGTTTCGATGAATAAAACTGGCATAAATTATCGTTACTACCAAAATCTTTGGAATTCGTTTATTTCTCTTAGGAATGGCTTGCTTTGGCTTTGGCGCATTTCATGTAACATGCATATATAGTCCTGGAATATGGGTGTATGGTCCTTATAGACTAAGTGGAAAAGTACAATTTACAATTCCAACATGGGGCGCGAAAGGTTTTGATCCTTTTGTTCCCAGAAAAATTGCCTCTCATCATATTACAGCAGGTACACTGGACATATTGGCAGGCCTATTCCATCTTAATATCCGTCCGCCTTACCATTTATAATAAGTCAAATTAGATTTTACCAAAAGATGTATAAGGGATAAATTAAGCCAAAATGCCACACCGCTAGCTAAGGTGACGTGTAAAGGTTAATATTAGAATTATTCGATATTGATCAGTGACTAGAATTTACACATTTGAGTCACACAACTGTAATGATGAATTCTTCGAAAAACCACATGATTTAATGTCGGGCTGAGAGAATACTTTAGCTCCATAGAGCTGATTGAACATATCCTAGATACACGCATATGATATCTGTTCTTCAAAGTAAGTTTATTTAGCTCCCTATAATCAACACACATCCTCAAAAAACCATCAAACCTAGTGACAAAAACCACTGTTGCTCCCCATTCAAAATAAATCTGCCTAACCAAACCCTTAGAAAACAAATCTTCTTTCTGCTTCTTCAACTCGGCTTTCTCCCTGGGTGCCATCCGTCTAGGATAAAGAACAACATGTCGGGCTCTAGGAATAAGATCAATGTAGAATTCAATTTCCCGATTAGGAGGAAGAGAAGTGACTTAACCAAAGACATCAGAAAAGTCTCCGACGATAGGGGCGGAATCAAGGTCACTAGGCTGAGAATCAAGGGAAAAGATAAAACTGCCTACATAATCCCGAGGCATTCGGCATTCGATCACCAAAGAATTACCTTAGTCAGCTACTAAGGAAACGATTCGGTCATTGCAAGAAACAACCGCATCATATCTCTTTAACCAATCACCTTTGAGTAAGATATCAAATGCATCAACATCGAGGACATAGATATCTCTAGTGAATCTATGCAAATTTTAAAGGAGTTTCACACCTTTACAAATCATACTACGGTTGGCGGGACCGCTGATGGGGTTAGTTACACATAAGGATTCAAGTGCACAATGGGGTTGCAATATGTGCTCAAACTTGTTACAGAGATCAACAGAAATAAAACTATGGGATTCTCCGGTGTCAAAAATAATACGAACAGAAAAATCATGCAAAGATAAGGTGCCTTGGAGAATACCTTAGGTATCTCAAGCAGGTGGAAGAGGTCATAGCGAAGACTCCAGATGTCTTGCCTTTCTGCTGACTGGGACAATTTTTCTTGAAGTTGCCTGGCTATAAGAAAATGTGGCAAGGGTTATTCCTAGTCATATGGGCTGGAAGAATGCCAGCTCTAGTAGAGGTTGGACAACTATTGGCATAGTGACCCTTCTGGTCACACTTGAAGTAGGTGATGGAAGATAAGTCAAGAGGATGCTTCTGAGAAGAATAACCAATACCCTGAGAATTTTTCCATTTCTTCTTCTGTCGCTGAAGATTAGGCATCCTCTTCTTCGAGCTGTGGAATTTCCCTGAGACTAAGATGCTTGCACAACCTGCTTTCCTTTAGCGTTAGAGTTCTCGAATCTGGTGGCCATATCCGTAAGAGAAGTAAAGGTTCCGTAAACATAATTAATTAGATGATCATAATACTCCGGTGGAGCTCCAAAGATATACTTCTCATTCTTCTTGAGCGGGGTGTCCAACAAACTAGGCCCAGCCCAAACTTAGATAACGCATAAACTTCCTCTCATACTCCATAAAAGTCATATCCCCTTCTCAAGATCCATAAATGTCCTATATAACTGAGACTTCCCGTCTTCGGGCATCCAGTTAGCCGTAAAAGCATCCTTGAAATTCGGATTCAAGATACGAGATAAAGTCCAAAGAGATAAATTCCAAAGAGATATCCTAACGAAAAGGTCTTAACTAAGTATTCTCACCTACACTACTGCCAAGTGATATTCGCCTCGATGGTCTAAGTGATAAATGACTCCCACCAATCCTGGGCAGCCTCCTGCAACTGCTAAGTAGCCAACTGATGCATTTGAGCATCGGTGATCTCAAGTTCATTAAAAACCCTCTCTAAGGTCTTCTTCCATTGTTAATCCTCAATAATACTCTCCAATCCAGTGAACTTGGTACCTCCAAGCTGAGTGTACTCCTTACAAAGAGTGGTGAAGTTGACTGGTTAAGCGTGTTCAACAACCAGTTGTGCTGGGGCATTTCCACGACCCATACCTCTGGCATTCCTATGGTTACTCATCTGGAAAGTTCAAGAACGGATTTTGGAACAAAGGTAAATATTCAAATTCAAAAGGAACCCTAATCAAAGAGAATCCTAACTAAGAATTTCAAGCTCACAAGAAGATGATTCCATAATTAATTCTTTTTATTCTAGGGTATTACTACCCAATCACTAATGAGTTTTTATCCCATAGGCTAAGGTTTTCCTGAACCAAAACTCTGATACCAACTGTAACGACCTACTATTTCAAACCACACATGTTCAACTTGAATTGTTTAAAAAAACATATTGTTATATAAATTTAGGGTAAATAAGAATCGATCATAGAATCACAAACAAAGAATATTACAACATCATGCAATGGAATATATAAACGTAGTAGTTCATGAAGCCACTACATAAACATCAGAGTCTAAAGCGAATATAATAGAAATTCAAATACACAGAGGTTCGTTAATACATAAGCAAATGACAAATGCTTGAACAGAAATAACTGAAATAAATGAGATGACTGAAATAGCTAAATAGATAGATAGATAGATCTCCAACCAGTCTCCAGCGCCAAAAGATGAATCTCGAACGTTGTGATACTCAGGCTAACCCGAGCATAAAGAAAAACAAAACACTCGAGTCAGGATTAAAATTCTCATGTAAGTAAATCAACTCAAGTGAAATGTTTAAGTGAAATGCACCAATAACTCAATGGATGTTTGGGATTTCCATCTTTAAGGATCTATCAAACTATCTACATATATAACCTGAAATGCTACATATATAATGTCTATCATAAAGCAAAGTATTAAAATAGCGTTAAGGCATTACCCATATCCCCCTTAACACATTTTTATATAAGCATCGTAGGTCTGTACGGTATTGTAAACTGGTAGGATATTCAGGGAGCACTCCACAGGTACGACAATAACCAAAGTCGTAGTGGGCTCGATCAGGATAAATATGACAAGGCAAGCGAGGCAATGCCCAGGGTACGATTCTACCATTTTGCTCTCTCGGACCGGTGGTAATGCATAGCAGCAATTACTGCCCACCTCGAGACACACTCGCATAATCAATGGTGGCCACTAATCAAATCACAAATTAATATATATGGTTTCAAAGAAGCATGCTCGATAGGGAGAGCGACCCCACTTGGCCCGGTATAGCTCTTGTTTTAGTTATTTTAATTATGACCTGAAAGTCAAGGCTATCCATCATCGTTCTCTTACTTCATTCCAGTAGCATTTGCCAAACCATCCTGCTTCATTCTAGATTCTACACCACGTGCACAGTTGTTAAAGTGGCTTCGGTATTGACAGAGAGTATGTCAATATCCAACTCCGGTCTCTCTAACAACCAACGCTTATTTCACACCATGGTCATTTTATAAAACATTTTCATAATTTAAATCCCAAGTTACAATTTAAATCAATTTCTAAAATATTTAACTTCATTTATATTTTAGTTTGAAAACCCTTAACTTATAGTTTCTATCAAATCAAGTTATTACATTTCAAAATTTTATCCTTTGAAACTCTCATAAGCATATAGATTTAATAATCTTATTTGAGTTCAATTCTTTAAATTAGATTAAATCTACAATTAGTTCTTAATTTCTCTTTCTTAATTTTTTTAAAGTTGTTATAAAAATCTATATTTATTATATTAAATTAAATTTTTAAATAAATCTATTAAAATTATATTAAGTATTTTACTAAATTAAATTATTAAAGCTTTTATTTTATATTTTACTATTTCTCCATTAAATTATATATTTTAAATTAAATAAAATTATAAGTCAAAATCTTGAAATTCAATTTTAAACCTTAACTTGTAAATTAACTGTAAGACATATAATTTAAATTTATATTCTATTATATTTTTCGAAAATATAATTTAAATAAATATTTTAATTAATTTTTTTAAAACAAATTTATTAAATCAAACTTATTTTGTAGTTTAGAAAAAAACTTTAAAATCGACCAACGGTGTCCGTATATAGTTTTTCTACGTCAAGTAATTAGGGTTTATATAATTTCAACCCAAAATAATTGAATTTACGGGTATATATCATTTCAACCAATATGCCAAGTCACTTTCCTAATCTAAAAAGTCATTCGGGTATGTATCATTTCAACTCATAGTAATTTTCCTAACTAACATATAAAGGGAACTTGCAGTGTAATTGAAACAAATAAATTACATAACATATCATTGCATAACATATCATAACATGAATCATATAACATATTACATAACATAACAACACATCATGTGACAAAAAAATATACTACTTAACATAGCATACATGTGACCTAAACATATTACTAACATAATATATATGTGATTTAACATGTAACTAACAAAACATATATGTGGCATATTATATTACTAATATAACATGTATGTGGAATATCATATTACTAACATAACATATTATGTGTCAAAATAGCATATCATGTCATAAGGTTAACATAGCAAACATGTAATATATAGTGAATCATATCATATCATGTGTCATGTTAAATACCACATAGTGAACTTATAAAATCATATAGTTATAAGATAACAAAATTCCTAACTAAACAAACATTTCCAAGTCATGTCCTATGATATCCATTCACTTATTCATACTAATATTAATCGTGAGAGATTTCTCACCTTTTAACAAGGGTGACAACTATTCAAACAAGATGGAGATGGAGATCACAAGCAACCAACACAATATTCAAGCTATCACACACGCGAATATGACGACTCAAAAAACTGTTTTTTCTATCGTTTTCTTTCTCTTTTTTCCTTTATCTTTTTTTATATGGAAGAGGTTCGGCCTTGGGTGCAAGGGGTTTGGGTGCAAGGTAGGGTGCAGCTAAGGGATGGGTCGGGTTGGTGATGGCCGAGGCTAAGGCAAAGTTTTAGCGAAGCAAAGGAGAGGCAAAGGAATGGAGGTGCAAGGTTTTTGGCCAAGGGAAATAAAAGGTGAGGAGAAAGGGTAGTTCGGCCTTGGTGGAGAGGTAGAGTTTCGTCCAAGGGATGCACGACAAAGGTGGAGGCGGTCGGGTTTGTGGCCGGTGGCAAGGTGGATGGACGGCAAGGCAAGAGGAGGAGAGGAACAGAGAGAGAGAGAAGAAGGAAAGAGAGGAGAGGAGGAAAGGAATAAGGAAGAGGAGGATTTAGGTTTTAGGAGATTGGAGGAAGAGAGGAGGAGCAATGATGGAAGAGAAATTTTTTGGTTTAAGGAAGATAAAAATGAGATAGCAAAAAGTTTGTACGCGGTTTCTTTCTGATAAGGAGTTTGTACGGGGAAGAGTAAAAGTTTCTGAATTAAAGGTGATAGTTGAAGCCCAAGAGACTTCCTAAGAGTCCAAGAGTTAAATACCAATTGGAATACACTAGAAAATACCATATAAAATACTATGTAAAATGCATACAATACACACTGTTATTTTTTGCGAGTTTTTCATTGAAAATTGCAAATTTAGAGCATTAGGAGTCTGATTTTGACGATATGAAAAGTGGAGACCATCTTAGAATTCAGTCTAGAATTAGAACAGAAAAATTATTTTAAATTTTCAAATCAAATTCAAATTTTTGCCTAAATTTGATCAAAAATTGAAATTTCACAAAATTTTCCTTTTTATTGAATTTGGAAAAAATATATTACTCAACATCCCAAAATCGTTATTTAAATTTCAAATTTTAAAATTTTAAATCATAACTCAAATAAAAATACCTTTAGAATTTAACTGCATTTATGAGTTGTTACAAAGAAAGGATCAACTCCAAGGTTCAAATCAAACAAGGAGAATAAATTTATCCAATATGATTAGGAGGATGCGCTCCTCACATCGAAAGTATACTTGTAGATAAAGTATACTTGAGATCCCATGCCAAACATGCAACACTCTCAAGAACTTCCAAGCTAGACCTAGTAAAACTTAATGCGGGGATCCGAATATACTTATAAAACTACACGCATGCTACCAACAAATCTCTAGAAAAATATGAATATACCCTAATGGGTGTGACCTACATGGCTTCGCTTCCACTTGCTCTTTGGTTTTAGTTATCCACGATGTTGGATGTCAATGCTCAAAATGAGCAATAAATCATTTTAGAATGACGAAGCACAAAGAAGCATATTAAAATCGATAGTTGAAAAATCAACAATCAAAAATAATCTAGTGCTACCCCAGGGAAATCAATGAAGCCAAACAATCTAAGGCAGTGTTGTTATACATCTTTCCATGACAGTATTCTTAACTTCAAGAATAGAAAGATTATTAAATGCTCCAAACGAGTAAATAAATCATTTTGAATCGATGAAACACGAAGAAGGATATCGAAATCGATAGTTAAGAAATCAACTATAAAAAACAAATGAACGATTGTGTAATTAAATTTCATACACTTTCCACCAATAAATGAATTAAGCTTTTGGAACATTTGATTCTTACTTAAGCTTGATTTTCACATCACAAATATTTGTAAAACACTTTAAAAACACTCTTTAAAAATATTCTTTCAAAGACCAAATTATATCTCTAGGTGTATTAAAAAGATGGGTAAAAAACGAATGTCATCGAAAAAATTATTTACCATAAACCCCAAACCAATTTACACTTAGCTTTTTTTAATATTCCTTTCTATAGATTCCTATATTTATAAACTATCATTTAAAAATTTAAAAAAGCATTTATTATGCCAGAAGATAATGAATCAATTTAAATACTTTATTTTATTTTAAACAATGTCAATCATCCTAAAAGATAATTGATATAATTATCTTATAAATTTTAAAACCACATTAATTATCTTAAAAGACCATAAATCAAATTGTAATGTTTTTATATGCTTTAAACCACATTAATTATCTAGAAAGATAATAAATCAAATTATCCTTTTATATATTCGGAAACCACATTAATTATCCCAAAAGATAACAAATCAAATTTATAATCTTTTATAAATTTAAAACAATATTAATTATCCTTAAAGATAATAAATCAATTTTATATTCATTTATTAATTTAAAACAATATTAATTATCTCAAAAGATAGTAAATCAATTTTACAATCCTTTTATAAATGAAACAATTTTAATTATCAGAAAAAATAACTAATCAAATTTATTACTTCTTTTATAAATTTTAATTAATACTTATCCTTTATGTTCAAAATTCTCAAAATATTTGAAAATATGGTTTAAACAACTTCCAGAATGCAAAAATGCAACCAAACATTTATTTAGTAAAAATACAAGCATATGTTCAACACACAAAAGGGTTTAAGGAGATGATATTTCATAAGTGGCGGTATGTCGATAACCACTATAACGACACTTAAACAAATCGAATAGTATGTCACAAATATTTCAACGAAACATCAATATAAGCAATATAAGAATATAAATAAATCAATATTGGTAAGAAACAACTTAGGGTTCCTCTACAAAAGTCCTCTGTAAATCTTATATATGTACACATGCACTTCAAAGTGTCCGTAGCGACATATTTGCTATGAAAACACTCCAGCTTCTTCTTTTTGTCCCCTGCAACAAAATGGTTGCTAATGTAATCCGCTATCAAGAGGCATCAAATGACAATATATAGTCACACGGGTTCCTTAAAATTCATATAATGTCTCATTCGCTCTCTAAAGCGGTAATCCAAATATTCAAACAACCAAAATAGACTATCATCCAAGCAATCAAAAATAATCTATAGTAACAAAAATATCATATAGTTTATTTAAAGGTGAGTTAACTCACCGAAAATTCCAACTGATGCTTAGTGTTCCAGTATGGTTTAAAATCAAAAAACATTCGAATTTAGCTTGAAATTCTACTAGCTCCTAATCCAACAAAGTTAGTTCTGGTGCGTAGATAATGTCAATACGATCAGCATAAAAGATCATGTCCAAATCTGACCTTGTGTGTAATAGTTATTGAATTTTAAGTTTTGGAATTAATTAAAACAATTGATTCATTAATTAACGTAATTAAATATTCAATTACCTTACTCAACTAATCATCCCTAAATTCAAATTGAAGCTACCTCTGCATGTATATGAACCCAACTAAACGTGCATGGATATATAGTGATACAAAGCTCTGATCAACGGAATAGAATGCAATCTAAGCTAATGAACTCCCTTCAGCATATTCGATTTTCCCGACCGAATTGTTTGTCCTCTGCAAGCCTCCTTAAAAATGCAACCTAGACACCACACTTCGTCCGTACAATGAACGTGAATCACCTAGTAGAGTCGCACTCCATAAAAATGTCGCCACCGACTCGCCTTCCCACGGCAAGCACCAATCCACACTTGGTCGTGCCTAACTCTTCATATAACTCTCACAAATCAAAACCCTATCTTTCTTACTACACACTGCCAAACTGTCGAACTCTACCAAACAGCGTCGCACTTGACAAGCAACATATGGATATGAGGCTTAAGTTCATACGAGTACAATGGAACAAACGGCATAGTTTGTCATTGAATAATAAATTTTGTTTTGATTTCATAAGGAGGATGCTATGATTTGGTTTACAATAAATATAGAATGAAAAAGAGAGGGAAAGGATTAAATGTGAATTTATTTTAATTTATAAAAAAAGATTAATTACTTACCTCAAACACAAGTTAAACAAAATTTTCAAACAAATCCAAATTCTCGAGTCATCCATCACATCACCATAAAGTTATTTTGAAAATTTTGAATTTTGATTTCATTTAAAGAGTTTTGAAAAGAAGGTTTTGCGGTATTCCACTATACAATATTTCATTCGTGTACAAACCGTGAACGACAAAATAAAAATATGATCATGCACCAAAATATAACATGATCATAAATCAATAATAGAATCATATATTATTTCATTCTGTGAAATTTCAAAATACCATCGTTTGCTGTAAAATACGTCAAATGACAATTTAAGTATTTCTCAAATTAAAAAATATGGAAAAATCATATAAATTAAATTCAAAATACTACAACAAAAATCGAGTAGTTTTATTATAAATTGATTTTCTTATTATTTATTCGAACTATTTATTGTTGTAAATAAATTTACAAAATGAGTCCAATATCGTTATGTATTAATTGAAAGGAGTTAAATAAAATTGTTAAATATACTAAGTTAATATTTTAATTCTCAATTCAAATATGTAAATAACCCATATATGTACATATAAGTTGTTTATACTTTTAAACAACAATTATTTAAGTATTTAAAATTAATTAAATATTCACAATAAAAACGATAAAATTCTGGGATGTTACAGTTTAATTGTTATTTGAAAGATGTTTGTAATTATTTGACATTTATAAAAGTTATATTTGCATGCATCAATATACAATATCAATGTAATTTTAAACGGGTTTAAATAAAAGATAATTGCATGAAGTGATTTGTGGAAATTTTACGTCATTTAGTGGGATGTAATTTTAGCCATACCAAGTGAAGAGAAAGTAGTAGACAGAGAGAGAGAGAGATGATCAAGAGAATCAATTAGAGACGTTTTAATTAAAGAAGGGGAAAGGTTTTATTCTTTCAATTAAAACAAATCCACTAATTCATGTCCTCCAAACAATTCATTATTTCTTCATTCACTTTTCTCTTCTCTCCTCCTAACCTTCCATGGCTGAAAACAAATAAGGATTTTCAAAGTTTTACCAACTCAAAATCAAATTTAAACGTCAAAAATTAATGAAACATAAGTGGTTCATCCATCTATTGCAAAGATCGGGTGTGGAACTTGGAGATTTGAGAAGATATCTTCATTCTATGTGTGATTTATTGCACATGTTCAAAGGTAATTCTTTGATTTAAATTCACTTATGTATTTATATCATTGATATAATTAGAATTTATGTGATTCTCCTTATAGTTTAATCATTCATCTTGCCATATGTAACCTAAACCTCCTTTTCTATTTTGATTAAAATATGTTTATTATATTGTTTTAGTTTAGATCTATATTAATTCATCATCTCCATTTAATATATGTTCATGATAAGTTGATATATTTTGGAGTCATGTTACTTTTGATAACTTGTTATTATTCTCTATATTGATCTGTAAGTTCTTATCACAAATTTACATATGTCTTCTGCTAACCCAAAAAATGAATCAACACCTTGGATCGAGTGTGAAAGCACCAGTGTAGATAATTAGCAGCATAAATCTCAGATAAACAACAAATAAAAAGCAAAAGTAAGAAAAGAGATATAAAATTTTGATAGCGGTTCGGCTGACTCTAGCCTACGTCCACTTTAATCAATCTTTATTATCATTATACAAGTTTAATCCCTCTGGATATCAACTAGTTAGTCCTTAGATCTAAATTACAATGAGTTAGATTAAGTCACAAGTGCAAGGGTTGACCGGAGAATCAAAGTAACCGCTTGACGACTGTTGTGAGGGAGAAGAAAGTTGATGAAGTAAAGGAATTCCAATAGAGTAACGGCGACTCTCTCCTTATAAATGTCCATCTCTATTTGCAGGTAGGATTGTATTTATAGGGGTAGGAAAGCAGTTGGGATAAAGCCGACTTGTCAGAAGCTTCTACTCAGTGCTAGGAAGACATCCAGAAAAACTCAAGGCAACCCGAGCTAACATGATGGATCGCTAGAAATCCATGCCCTTAGACTATTTTTTAGTCTAACCTTTTGGTTTGCCTTCCATTCTTCTATTTGAATGCCTTGTCCTAATATCAAGTCGTTTGGTGTTTGTTTGATCATCCGACTTCATGGATCGTCTGGTCCAGAAGAATCATCCATAACTCGCTCCAAACTTAATGAAATCAGATGAAACTTTGCTGGTACACTCTAGAGGGTGTCTAGGACCTATAATAAAAATTTCAGATGGTGGCACCCAATCTACATGGATCCTTAGCAATTCATCTAGTTAGGTCACTAACGATCCACCAAATAAACTCCACGTTTTATCTATGAACCTTCTTTTATGTCTTCTAAGTGTTCTCCCAAAATTTCATGTCAATCCAACTCCGTGTGAGTTCTCTAGGTCCATTTTAAGTTAGCTGCTTTTGGTAAAATAGCTTGAATCAGATGAGTCTTCACTTCTCAGCTAGATTTCTTGGCATGCTATGAAACTTGGAAAGCGTGCTTAGAAATGGTAATGAATCATGATGCAAGAGGTTCGGGTGACTCATGATGCTTCTTTATGGATCGCTAATGATGCATTTACTTAGCTTTTTATTGGCTGATTTTCCTTGAGTCCTATTGACTTATTCGCTTAATTATTTTGGTTAAGTCTCGAGTTATTCTTGTATACTCTAAATGTTCTAACTCCTATTGAATTTTGATGGTTTAAAACCCTAGTTAACACTTGTCGCCTAAAGTACGCCTTTTGAATGAAAGGTGCACTTTAAGAACAAGTTCATGTCTTCATTTTTTAATAATTGCGCGTTCCAACTGCTTTAGCCTTGGTCAATCATCCAGTTCCTTCGGATTCTCTTGCCAATCATAAGTCTTTCCAAATCGGTTATATCCTAAGACTCTAGACTCCACCTAAGTGTAATATATACATCACAATCATTCCGATTTCATTCGAAGTTATTACATCACATATCTCTAATTAAATCAAGTGTTTCCAATTACATCACATATCTCCAATTACATCACATATCTCCATTTACATCACATATCTCTAATTGTCCCATGTTCATTCAGGATTTACATAACTATCGATTTTTGCTTCTCATTCAAAGTTGTCACGTCATATATCAATATCACATCATATATCGAAATCACATCATATATCAAAATCATCTTGTGTTTATCCAGGGTTTATCAAATTTATTCTATTTATAAGGCATTCAAATCTTTTTATTAAAACAAATTTATTTTAAGGCTCGATCTCTCCTGATAGTTAAATTCTAATGCGCGATCTCTCTGGATCGTTTAATGCTTATTTTAATGTTTTAAGTTAAGGGGACGATCTCTTTGGATCGTTTATTTTTTATGTTAAGGGGATTAAGTAAGCCTATCCGTTCACTCTCCAGTAAGGGGACTTAATTCTTACACTATGGTTCCATCTCTCTGGTCGGAACTCTAAGACGATCAATATCGTACAAGTCCATCCACTTGCTCTCTCGCAAGGGAACTTGCACCCTACACTCCGGTCCCATGGCAGGACTCTAAGGCGATCAATAATAGTCATCACAATCAATGTGGATTTTTAAAAATTCAAATATTCAAATCAAAACAAACAAGTAGAAATCAAACAAGCAGGAAACAGAACAAGAAGAAATCCTAAATGTTCACATTGGAGATCCGACTCAGAGCGTACCTAGAGACCAAGCTAGGTCTCGTACATGTGTATGCAGTCCGAGGTTAATATTGTCTTAAATAGTCATCTCAGGCATATGACTCAGACCGTGCCTTCCTAAATAGTCATCTCAGGCATATGACTCAAAGCATGCCTACGAACCATTTAGGATCCCGTGCATATGTAAGCGGCCTGAGGCTATTATTTCTAAATACCAAAATAAAATTATGGAAAGAAACGAAAAAGCAAAGCATAGGAGCTGGACCCGACTCCCATCTACCCCGGTCATGGGATAATTTGTATTAGCTCGAATCCCTAGGTGTTTCTTGATTCATTTGCCGTATATGGTGGTTGTTCTTCCAATTCTACCGCAGTTATGCTCCTAATGTACTATGGTAGCTAGTTGCTTCAAACCAATTCTTCTATCAGATCATGAAGGTGTCAGTACTCGTTCGTTTCATGCCCATTCAACTAATGAAAGATGGATAACTTTTTATATCTTTTCTCTTCATCAGTGGGCTCCCTCCTAGGTGGCCTCCCGTAGAGGCTATGCCCCCTAGTGTCTAAGTATATCCTCTCTAGGGTTTCAGTTAGGTCAGTGTATGAAGAGAATCTCGGCTCCTTCTTTTGTCGTTTGAGCTCCCCGAAGTCGTCATTGGTTTTCCTTTTCCCTTTGTCTTTTCCAATTCTAGCTTCGAACGGTCCCATGTCCTCCACGGCATTTACTTCAACGTCCACATCTTCTTCCTCGGCTTTAGCATATTCCTGACGTAAATATCTCATAGCTTCATAGTAGAATTCCGCAAGATCCATCAATGGATCCCTTTTCAATGCACCTTTGAAATCAGTCTTACTAGCGACTCCAGATACTGTTGCCATTAGGATAAATGATGAACTCTTAATTGCCTTAAGAACTTGCTCACCGAGTATGTCCATTGCTTATAGAACCTTTTTCTAACTGTACGAACCACATTGTAGCTAATCCATTAAGTATATGGAAAGCATCGCCCCATTACTTCCTCATAAGCACCCAACACCACCATAAGTTTGATGTATTTCATCATATAAATCATCGGATCTGTCTTCCCGTCGTACATTTCCAGTGTCGAAAGCTTGATATCTAGAGGGTTTCTCACATTACGAATATTAGCAGTAAACGGATTCCTATTAACATCTTCCAGACCCTGATCTGAGGGTCCTCCTCTAATGAACCTTTGTACCAATTCAACAATTTGGTTCTCACCGTCTAATGATGGTCTAAAGCAAAACTTTGTTCTCTGTTCTGATGGGGGTATCCCAGGATGCACTCTTCCGGCTGCATGCCTGTGTTCTGATTCATTACTCTAGCTTCATTCATACATGCATTCCTTTAAGGAAGTTCTGGTATATATTCTTCTTTCGATTGCATCCTAGTATTTAAATTATCTCCCATACCACCAGTTCCTGGTGTTTCAACAATCACTCCGGCATTGGGATTGATTCTCATGTTGATTGCAGTGTTGCCCCCAAGTGTTGGTTGCTCTAGGCATGGGGGCAAGATTCCATCTTGTTCTAATCCAACTCTGACAGCTCTTATGTTGTTGCCTGGAGTTTGATTCCTATTCCCTATAGATCTAGCCATCCCTTACTACCTCATCCCCTGGAATAAGCCGTCCATTTTCTCTTATTATCTAGCTATGATTCCATCCTGCATCTCTTTCATCATCCTTTCCATCTCCTCTCTAATCACATAATTAGGTTGATGATAATTTAAGGACACCTCCTGGCTTCCTCCAGGCTTTGGTTGACTTGATACCGCTCTAGATCTAGTATTAGGCTTACTCATCTTCTCAAAATCTTAGATTCAAACTTCAATTCTTTGGATCTCCTTCATGGCTATCAATGAAAGCACCAAAATGTTAATCCGAAAAATGGATCAACACCATAGATCGAGTGTGAAAGCACCAATGCATATAATTAGCAGCATAAATCATAGATATACAACAAATAAAAAGCAAAAGTAAGAAAAAAGACAAATTTTTTATAGTGGTTCGGCTGACTTTGGCCTACGTCCACTTTAATCTGTCTATGTTATTATTATACTAGTTGAATCCCTCTGGATATCAACTAGTTAGTCCTTAGATCTAAGTTACAATAAGTTAGAATAAGTCACAAGTACAAGAGTTGACTAAAGAATCATAGTAACCCCTTTGATGACAGTTGTGAGGGAGAAGAAAGTTGAAGAAGTGAAGGAATTCTAGTACAGTAACGGTAGCTCTCTCCCTAAAAAGATCCATCTCTAGTTGCAGGTAGGATTGTATTTCAAGGGTAGAAAAGAAATTGGGCCAAAACCGACATGTTAGATACCTCTAATCAGTGTGAGGAAGAAGTCTAGAAAAACTCTAGGCGACTCGAGCTAACATGATAGATCGCTAGCAATCCATGCCCTTAAAATATTTTTGAATCTATCCTTTTGGATTGCCTTCCATTCTTCTATTTTAATACCTTGTCCAAATATCAAGTCGTTTGGTGTTTGTTTGACCATCCAGCTTCATGGGTCATCTGATCAGAAGAATCATCCATAATTCGCTTAAAACTTAACGTGGTCAGATGAAACTTTTCAAGTGCACTCTAGAGGGTGTCTGGGGCTTACCATAAAAATTTCAGGTGGTAGGGCCCATTCTACATGGATCATTAGCGATCCATCTAGTTAGATCACTAGCAATCTATCAAATAACCTTCAAATGATCCCTTTTTTCTGTGATCCTTCTTTTATGTCTTTTAAGTAATTTTCCAAAATTTCAGGTCAATTTGACTCCATATAGTTCTCTAGGTCCCTTTTAAGTTAGCTACTTTTTATCAAACAGCTTGAATTAGATGAGTCTTCACTTCTCGAGCTAGATTGCTTGGCATGCTATAAAACTTTATAAGCAAAATTAGAAATGGTAATGAATCATGAATCATGATGTAAGAGGTTTGGACGACTCATGATACTTCCTACGAATCGCTAGCGGTCCACGGGTGATGGATCGCTAGAGATCCGTCTACTTAGTATTTTATTGGCTGATTTTCCTTGAGTCCTATTGACTTATTGACTTTGTTCTTTTGGTTGAGTCTCAAGTTATTCTTGCATAGTCTGAATGTTCTAGCTCCTATTGAATTCTGAAGCATTAAAAACCTGGTTAACATCTACTTCATTCAAATTTCTTTTAATTTTTTTAGAAATTTTATGGAATTGAAAGCTAATTTTGAATGAGATCTTTTTTATAATTATATAGTATTTACAAACACAAATGCAAATGAATTTTATAAGTTAAATTATTTATTGTTCATTGAAATTAATCTTTAATTTTATATAGTAATATTTGAATACAAATGTTTCAATCATTGTTTATAATTAAAAAAATTGATTTAAAATTAGTGAATATAATTTAGTGCAAATTATAATTCTTTGTGGTTTCTGAATTTAAAGTCTCCTGTAAAATCCTAGACTCTATTTTCATTCCTAAATTGAAATTTTAATAAAAATTGTTAACCTTAAAATCAAACTTACTTGTCTTGTGTATATATACATACAGCATATGCTATAATGCTTCAAAATATATGTTATTTTATATTTAAATTATTAAATTGTGTTAATCATATATATGGTAATATACATATGTAGTTTACTTCAAATTTATAAGAGGTTTTTGTGCAATTATGTAATTACTTTGTCAAACCTTTCTTTAATTAAAATCACTATAGTTGATGTTGATTTTGGATTTCAAATTATTTGAAACAACTAATAGGTTTTTACTACACATACACATATATACATACACATACATATGTATGTGTATATGTATATATATAACTGTATGTATGTATCTATAATTATTATAGATGGACATATATATTTTAGTAGTCAAGAACTTTGACAAAAAGGCATGTGTAAATTTAGTTAATAAGTTATAAATGCAGTTAATTAGTTAATAAGCTAAAAATATATTTGTATAATAATTAGAAAGAGAGGGAAATGAAAGGTTTCTCTCTACATATACTGCCACATCTCTTAATTAATTACATAGGTTAAGAGAGGAAAACGAAAGGTTTCCTTCTCTAAATTCATTTATACATTTTTCATTTACATTTATACAGTACTTACATATTGCACTTGCACTTCACACAAATGAATGTATTTGATACATTCATTATAGTACAAACAATCTAATATCAAATTAAACTAATTTTAAATAGTTGTAATAAAATGAAGATTTTATTTAAAAGAAAATTTGGAAAAGTTCTACATGAATTTAGACTACATAGGCCCAATAAAGATCTAAAAGTAATTTTTTTTGAAATTTACTAACTACCCTGCTTCTGCCTAGCTTGGTTCTAACATAACCATTTTCTGTTAGATTCACCTTGTTCATAGATGACTTCTTATCCATCTTGTTCATACATGATTTGATGACCTGGAAATTTTAACGATTTTAAATAACGTAACTAACTAAAAAATTTCTTGTAATTAACTATATTTTTCATGAAATTAAACAATATGATCATAGCAATGAAAATTTGATATTTGGTATGCGTCTATTTAAGCATGGCAAGTGACAAATTTTTATCTGAAAATATAAAAGTTTGTTTGGTTGTGAAATTTCAATTTTAAAGTTTAAAATCAGTTAAATTGATGTAAATAAAATATTTTTGAAATCTAAATATTTTTACATAATAAAAACGTTAAACATTTTCTGAATGAGACGTCATATTTCATTTCGTCAAATATGGACTGCTCTAGCCCAGTTTATCATATTTTCGGCATTTTAGCAGCAGTTTTGGCATCGAATATCCAATTTTGATAGGTAGGTCATGTCACTCATATATGTGTATCATTCTGTTCGTCTCATCATGCTGATCTCCACATTATATTCATTTGTGTGTTTCGGTGTCTGGTACGCAGCGAAACCTACAAAACGATTAGTCGTATCGGCTCCGCATTTGGGTCTTTTGGGCTTTTTATGTCCTTTCGTTTATCCATCTATTAAATCTAACAGTCATTAGCTTTTAATATATCTCTGAATCAAATTTTGACTTTCCTTATTCCTATGGTTTCAATTTATTATAATTTGGTTCGTTCATTTTCAGTCTGATCATCGCTTTTGATAGAAAGAAAAAAAGTTATATTAAAATATCTAAAGCTTATATTATTTTTCTGAAACAAATATGTTTATCCTTCCCTCCATTTCGAATCTGCCGAGCCTCTCCTTCATTTGAACCATTCCTCTTCGAGTTCACCAGCCTCCATGCAACCTTTGCCGATCGCCTCCCTCTTTGCTCCATGCTTCGCCCAAGTGACAGCCGCCCATCACCTTGACAACCAACAGCCACCTAGCTCGACCTCAGCCACCCTCTAACACCAGGTCTGCTGCTTGTAAGCTCCAAACCCGCCAATCCCCTGACTACTTACCTCAGTCGATTGCCTTCTTCCCTCTGCCCTCACACGCAACCCGTTTCCATAACCGAAACCTAACCTGATACCAAGCTTTCCTTCACTTTCCTGCCAACCAACTCACCGCCAATCCTCCAATTCAGCCACACTCAGCCCAGCTCCCTAGAACCCGATCAACCACAGCGCCTTTCCCTATCTAAACCCTATGTCGAGCACTCGCCACCATAGCAGCACGTAGGCCGAGCACCGCCACTAGCAACAGCCACACCGAAACTTTACCCATCCCTATAGCCGAAACCATCTACCACCACTTCCCAGTAGCTCGCTTCTCTACCCGAAACCTGACCCTCTCATAGCCACCATCAGCCCTCCATCACAGTGCCAGAGCCATGCAACAACAACCCTCTTCAGTCGACATTTGCCCATGACAGCCACCATACGATAGACCTGTCCTCTACCGTTCCCACACCTGTCATGCCAAACTCCACCGAACAGTCACCCGCCACCCTCCACGAACCCGAGCAAACAATCTACCTCATCTCTCCATAACTGCCTGAAGTCCCATCACCTTTTCTTATCGTTGCCAAACTCCAATCCCGTTCACCCCCTTCCTAGTTCCAAGCACATCATCTAGTCGAGCACAGACTTTCCCAAGCAGCCTTGCCACCCTAGCTTTCTCCATTATAAAATAAAAGAAGAGGAAAAAGGGGGTGTGTGTGTGTGTGTATCACACGCACGCACACACACACACACACATATATATATATATATATATATGTTTTTCATCATCGTGCTAGCTTTGGTTTCTTTTCCTTGTTGTCCAGTGATTTTTATAGCAACTCTTAGCTTGTTGCTTAGATTTGCTTTTATGCTTGTCATAGCTCTTTGACGTGTCGTTGTCCCAATTGCTTAACTGTGTCGGTTGCTTCTCATTCCTGTTGTTTTCTCTAGCCTCGAAAGGTAAGCTATCACTCACGATTAACATTCTTATATTTAGTAAATTTAATTCACATGATATGATGATTGAGATATGTTGTTAAATTTTGAATTAGTTAGAAATTTAATTGTTAAGTATGATATGTTGTTATCTGCATTTGTTAACCTATGTTAGTTAACATATGACACTAATTAACTTGTTTATATATATATATATATATATATTTAAATTGTTAATTATGATCATATTTGCCATTAATATGCTATGTCATTTTTGCTATTATTTTATTCGTTCTTACACTGCAAGTTCCCTATTAATTTAGGAAATCCCTATGGGAAGAAATAATACATACCCGAATGATCTTATACAATAGAGGAAATCGTTATGGGATGAAATGATAAATCCAAGCAATTTTATTGATTTTTTTTAAATTTTGGGATTACGGGTTAAAATGATATATACCTGTAAATATTAAATTATGGATTGAAATGACAAATATCTGTATCACTTGACCATTGATTAGAAAACTATATACGGACACTGTTGGTCTATTTTTAATCATTTTCCAGAAATTTGAAATATACAGGTTTTAATAAACACTGGTTTTTAAAAATATAATATAAAGATTTTATTTTAAATATGTGTTTTAAGTTGAATATTGAATTTAAAATATAATATAAAGATTTTATTTTAATATATGTTTAAAATTTAGATTTTTTAAATTATATGTTTGAATTTTTTTTTAATTATAAGTTATGTTAAAAATGTACATTTTAAGATTTTACTTATAATTTTATTATTTTTAAATATATATAATGAAATTTTATACAATATATTTAATAAAATAAGATTTAATCTAATAATAATTAATATAATAAATTTAATTTAATAAAATTTAATTTACCTAATATGTATACATAAAATATGTTTTAAAATATTAATTTAAATTTATATTAATATATTGAAAATAGATTTTTGTAATAATTTTAATAAATTAAGGGTGGAAAGATAAATTGAAATTGATTTGAAATTTTATTTGTTTAAGAATTATATTTAAATAAAAATTTATTTGAAATTAAATTGGTTTAAGAATTGTATTTAAATAAGGATTGATTTGACTTATTGATTTTGAGATTTTAAAGATATGATTATAACTTGATAACTTGATTTTGATTAAAGGTGTTTAAATGGATATTTTTATAATGACCCGCAAATCCGTACCCCTTGAGTCAACACTATTCTACATAAATCAACTCAAGATGAACGGAAATACGAACCATTTGGGTTAAAGAAGAAGAGGTAGAAGAAGAAAATAGAAAACAACATCAGAATCTAACCATTGCAGTGGAATAAAATATAATAGATAATCCTAGATCTTTACACCAAAAACAAATACTATATCTTATACATACATCATCAGAGTACATCATAACACACAATACACACCACTGAATACACAGCAAATCAACACAGTGGAATATTTAAAACAAGTATGAAGTACGTATCGCCATCCAGCTCGTCTCCTGAGCTCCAAAGCATCCTTTCTTGTATTCTATAATACTCGGTCTGACCTGAGCATTATAGTTAAATAACACCCGAGTCAGTCTGGAATAACAGAGTGAGAAAACCACACCCAAATTGATTATTAAAGTTTCAAAAATCCTTTGAAAATAAAAGTATCTCGTAAGACCACGCCACAAATAAACATGTCGGGCTTTTACCTTACGATAGCTAAAACACTTTTTATTAAAATCCTATGATATTATAATAGGGTCTATTTACAAATACTTATTAAAATAGCCGAAATTGTTACATCTATTAAATTCCAGCTACTAGCCACAAAGTGGGTAATACAAATGTTGGGCGAATTCTCACCCAGAAGATCTCGAGACCAAGAAGTCAAAGTTTTACTCGGGCTCGCAACCTCCACCCCGTTCGACAAACACAAGGCACAATATAAGCATAGAAGTCCATCTGGCGTTCTCAATATACAAGTCCATTCGGCAGAGAGGCATTCGGCATCTCCAATTCACACCGAACCAAAGGTCATTCGGCCAGCCCCCACATCCGGTCCAACCATAACCGAACCAACTGATTCGGTACCATAACCGAACCAACTCCAGAACCAGAAGATTACCGGACCAACTCCACTACCGAGCCACCTCTCCATCTCCACTACCGAACCACCTCTCCAACACCCTACCGGACCAGACCACGCCTAACTAAACCCCAACTTCTCTAAGCATAGCCGAATGAAGCCTCGCCGAACCAAATGATTGCCAGTCCAGATTGCTTCAGCCCGGGCCCACCAGCAGCTATATACCTCCAAGGCCCCTGCCCCCTACCTCATTCTATAAATAGAGGGGCAGGGGTACAACAATGGAAGACAAGTTTGAGAGCTCAAGCAAGGAAGGAACTTTCAAACTACTTTCATATACTTATATACGAAGCATTGTACTTGTAATCTGAAAGAAAGAAGATAATAACATATAAAGTGGACGTAGGCACATTCTGGCCGAACCACTATAAATCCGCGTGTCTTTTACATTTCAGCCCCTACTTCTTTCATATTTACATACTCATCTAAAATCATTGAAAATCACATATAATCAACTAAATAATACGACTTGGAGGTGTTTGTCCATTTTTTGTGCAAACATTTTTGGTGCTTTCACTGAGAATTGAACTCAGGCTTCATCTTCTCCCACTCAACCTTCTTCCTAACAACATCGCTCGTTGCTTAGAAATCATGCCTTCCAAACAGAGAAGGGATGTTAACAAAGGAAAGAACATCGCAACTAGCAGCCTTCCAGATCCAGCAATCGCAGATCAGCCCACTTCAACAGCAGTACCAGATGAAAATCAGGAAAATCCAACTGGTCCCGCAACGGAACAACCAATCACTAGGGCAGATCTGGACAGGGTTGTGGCTGAAGTAACTAACCGCTTCACATCCCAACAAGAAGCTTTGGTGGACCAACTCATGTCACGCTTAAGGGATGCTGAAGAGTCCAACCACAACACTGAATCATGGGGTGAGTCCCAATCCGGAGGATCTCGGAGGCAACAAAGGTCTTCCCTTTTCGAAGAAGCTATCAACAGGAACAACAATGATAGGGGCCGCACCCGGACTCAGCCTGAATTCCGACTCGAGGAAGCCCTTGGAACCGAACCCAGCGGGGGAGGCACCAGGCGAGGGTCGGATGTAGCTGAACCAGTAATGCCACCTAATCATAGAAACCCCGCTGAACGGAGCCGAGCTAGAACCCAGCCCGAAGTTGACCCCATGGATGTGCTCGAAACAGAACCCCACAGGGGAAGATCAAGGCAGGGGGCAACTGTAGCTGGTCCTAGCGTGCATCCGAGCAGCCAAAGACAACCACTGGATAATGCTAGAAGTGATAGACTGTACCATCCCTACAGGTCATCTGGACGAGATAGATCCCGCATGGAAGAACCAAGCTCATTTTTGTCCGCTCCAAGTTCTGACGAACAAATGGCACGATTATTCAGAGAATGTGTCCAACGGGAGCAAAGGGACCGGGGAATAGGCGCTAGGGTCACCAGTCCCTTTACCCGAAATATCGAAACTGCCATCACTCCCCGGGAATGGAAAATGCCAACCATGGAACCTTACAAAGGAACTTCCGACCCCATCGTACACTTGCAGAGATACACCCAGCATATGCTCATGAGTGGAGCAACAGAAGGAGTGTTATGTAAATGTTTTCCGCTATTCCTAGCTGATCTAGCTACCTCCTGGTTCTGCCATCTACCCCAAGGATCCATCAGCTCATGGGAGATGTTGAAAGAAAGGTTTATTAGCCAGTTCCGCATCCATGTGGAACAACCCAAGGATGCTTATTCTTTATACAATGTCAAACAGAAAGCCGGAGAGACGCTGCAACAATATCTAACGCGGTTCAACGCCGCAGCGGCAGCAGTTCAAGATGCCGATGAAAAACTCACTCTAATGGCCCTATGTAGTGGTGTACATCCAGACACCATGTTTGCCAGAAGATTAACTAAGGAAAAACCAGCTACCTTGCCTGATTTCTTCCATGAAGCTGGAAAGTATATGAGACTTGAAGACGCTGCTACAGAGAGGCAATCAGGACAACAAGGTAAGACAGTTCAGGACAAGGTTCCCACTGCAGCTAAGGACGCTCGAAGAAATGAATCTAGAGACAATGCTGGGGGCAGAAAGGTCGAAAAGCGCCAATATCGACCAGGACCGAGATTTGACTCCTACACTCCTTTGAACGACACAATCGAAAATATCTTCCTAGCCACTCAGGGCGAACTAGGATACAAGCGCCCCCCGCACAAGAAAGAATCAGATAACGCACTCAAGTCCGGAAAGTTCTGTCGCTTCCACGAATCCCACGGACATGACACCAATGAATGCCACCATCTTCGGGACTTGATCGAAGAACACATTAGAAGAAGAAGACTGGAACGCTATGTGAAGGGTCAGAACAGGACTCCAACTCCAGCCAATGAGAACTCAAAGCAACCCCTCCCAGAGGTAGGCGGAGGGAATCGCAACAATCACAACACCAGTGGCTCTAGTCAAGAGAAGATAGTGGTCCTTACCATCTCAAGAGGACCACACATCGCCGACAGAAGTTGGGCAGAGATGGAAAGGTACGGCAAGTCGCTTAGAAATGCAGAAGGCTATGTTAACTCCATCACGGAAGAACGCCACCCGAAACGAAAAGAGAACGACGACATCATATTCAGTAGGCGTGATTTGGAAGGAAGACAGTACCCACATATGGATCCTATGGTCATCTCTGCCTGGTTCGGTCCAGCTAAAGTTTTTCGGATTCTAATAGACACAGGAAGCTCCGTAAATATCCTATTCAAACATGCTTTCGACAAAATGAAGTTATCAATGAAGGATGTATCCCCCTGTGACAAACCACTGCACGGTTTCACTGGAGATGCAAAAATGCCCCTCGGGCAACTTGACCTCTTCGTCGAAATAGGAAGTCATCCCCGCTCCGTTGTGCGGAAACAAACGTTCGTACTAATAGAAAACCACTCGGCTTACAACGCCTTCTTGGGAAGACCAGCCTTGTCTGACTTCCAGATTGTATTAGCCCCCTGGTGCCTGAAAATGAAATTTCCAACAGACAACGGAGTAGGAGAAGTAGAAGGAGATCAAGATGCTGCCCGAGACTGCTATGTAACTGAACTTCGCAATAACCGCAGAAAGAATAAAGGAAAAGGTGCAGAGACTACTCTCTGCATGAAAAGCTTGGAGGCATAGCAACTAAAGAAAGCCCCTCCTCTTCGATACACAAGCGATCCCTTCAATGAACTAGACCCCAGGGATAAAGAGGAGGAGGCTACCGCCGAGCCTGCAGAGGCTATGGAATTCGTATCTGTAGACAAGCACGATTCAAGTAAACTATTAAAAGTCGGATCTCAGCTAAAAACGGAGTTGAAAGATCAACTCATTGACTTTCTCCGCCACAACTTAGATGTATTCGCGTGGACCCATGCCGATATGACAGGAATCTCCCCCGACATAGCATGCCACATGCTGAACATCGATCCCACCAAGGTACCAGTAAAGCAGAAAAAGAGGAGCATGGGGCCAGAGCGATCGGCAGCCCTTGATGAGGAAGTAAAGAATCTACTTGCTAATGGCTTCATACGGGAAGCCATCTACCCAGAATGGATCGCTAACCCAGTGCTAGTAAAAAAGGCCAATGGAAAGTGGCGAACATGTATTGACTTCTCCAATCTGAATGACGCTTGCCCAAAAGATTGCTTCCCACTTCCCCGAATTGACCAACTTGTGGACAGCACAGCCGGACACGAACTCCTATCTTTTATGGATGCATACTCCGGATATAACCAGATTCCCATGCACGCTCCTGATCAAGACCACACTAGCTTCATCACCGACCGCGGACTATATTGTTACAAAGTCATGCCTTTTGGACTCAAAAATGCTGGAGCTACCTATCAGCGCCTCATCAACAAGATGTTCGCGGAACTAATAGGACGAACTATGGAAGTGTATGTGGATGACATGTTGGTAAAGTCCAGGAAAGCCGACGACCATGTAAGCCACCTGGGCGAGATGTTTCAAGTACTTCACCGATATGGAATGAAGCTGAATCCTCTAAAGTGCTCCTTCGGAGTATCTTCGGGAAAATTCTTAGGATTTATCGTCCACGCCAGAGGAATCGAAGCAAACCCTGAACAAATCCGGGCTCTAAAAGAAATAAGGATACCCTCCACTCGAAAAGAAATGCAGAGCCTAAACGGAAAGGTGGCCGCCCTAAGCAGATTCATTTCCAAGGCAACTGACAAGTGTGTCCCTTTCTTCGAAGCTCTCAAGAAAGACAAAGGGAGATTCGAGTGGACCGATGAATGCTTAAAAGCCTTCCTCAACCTAATCGAACACCTTCAGAGACCACCAGTACTCTCAACTCCAAATGAAGGTGAAGTGTTATACCTATACCTCGCTGTATCATCTCATGCTCTAAGCGCCGCCTTGGTAAGAGAAGAAGACCGCACACAACGCTCGGTTTACTTTGTAAGTAAGAGATTTACAGGGGCAGAGGCCAGATATCCTAAACTAGAGAAATTAGCATATTGTTTATTGATCGCGTCACGAAAACTGCGACACTACTTCCAGTCTCACTCCATCAGGGTTCTAACCGATCAACCGCTAAGACAAGTGCTCCATTGTCCTGACACTTCTGGGCGACTCCTCAAATGGTGCATCGAACTAAGTCAGTATGATATCACCTACCATCCTCGCACCGCTATCAAAGGACAAGCCATGGCCGATTTCATTGCCGAATTCACTACCAACGAAGGCAAGGAACAATCCGAAGTAGCAAAAAACATCAAGTGGAACCTCTTTGTAGATGGAGCATCGAACGAACAAGGCTCGGGGGCAGGAATTGTGATCATCACCCCCAGGGGAAGAAAGTTGTACTATGCATTAAGGTTGGAGTTCACGGCCACTAACAACAATGCTGAATATGAAGCAGTAATAGCAGGATTGGAGCTTGCCCTGGAAATTGGAATCAATTCCTTATGTCTTCATAGTGATTCTCAGCTTATCGTAAACCAGGTGCTAGGAGAATTCCAGACTCGAGGAGAACGACTCACAGCATACCTAAAGAAAACCAAACTGCTGCTCGATCAATTGGACCACTATCTAATCAAACATATTCCTCGAGAAGAGAACCAAGAGGCAGATGAACTTGCAAAGCAAGTTAGTATGAAGAATAGCACCATTTTCGGAACACTAGCCATCTCAAGGCAGCTAGCCCCAAGTTTCAAACCAGTAAATCTGGTAACTGCAATCGAAGAAGGAACCTGGATGACTCCCATCCGGAAATATTTGCAAGATGGCACACTGCCCGACAGGCGTGACGAAGCCAAGAGGATCTTGAGGAAAGTTCCCCACTACACGATACAAGAAGGCATCCTCTATCGGCGTGGCTTCTCTGGCCCCTTATTGAGATGCGTCGCTGGAAGGGAAGCCAAGGAGATCTTATCAAACATCCATCAGGGAGGATGCGGAGATCACACTGGGGGGCAGACTTTGGCAAGGAAGATACTCCGATATGGATATTACTGGCCCACACTAAACAAAGACGCTCTAGACTTCGTCAAGAAATGCGAAAGATGTCAGAAATTTGCCAAGATTCCTCGACTGTCCACAAATGAAATTACTCAAATGACCAGCCCTTGGCCCTTTGCTGTATGGGGAATTGACTTAATTGGCGAACTGCCAACGGGCCGGGGCGGAGCCAAATATGCTGTAGTGGCAGTCGATTATTTCACCAAATGGGTGGAAGCAGAACCTCTAAATAAAATATCTTCAACAAAAGTTATAAACTTCTTGATCAAAAATATTCTGTGCAGGTACGGAGTCCCACTCAAGATCATATCAGACAACGGACTCTAATTTGACAGCGAAGAATTTGCCGACTGGTGCCAGGAGCATGGAATTCATAAAAGCTTCTCATCAGTAGCTTATCCTCAGGCAAACGGACAAGTTGAAGCTGTCAACAAAATTCTCAAAACCCTAATCAAGAAGAAACTTGAAAAGTCAAAAGGCGCCTGGGTGGACAAACTTCCTACGGCACTATGGGCATACCGCACGTCTTTCAGAACATCAACGGGACATACTCCTTTCTCCTTGGCATATGGATCGGAGGCAATGCTCCTAGTTGAGACTATTGTGCCTTCCCACCGTAGGATCCACTACAACCCAGAAGAAAACGAAGAACTCCTCCTCATGTCTTTGGATCTGATTGAGGAACGGAGAAACGATGCAGCACTTAAAGCAGCAGCTCACAAACAAAAGGTGGCAGCGCTATACAATTCCAAAGTCAAGCATCGCAGCTTACAAGAAGGAGATCTTGTCCTCAGGCGAATCTTTCCGCGCCCCGGGGCACTAGACCCCATCTGGGACGGACCGTATGTAATTCATAAAGATCTCCACAACGGAGCTTATATTTTGTCAACAGTGGACGGAGAGGTGTTCCAGAGGGCATGGAACATCCGACACCTCCGTCGATACTTTTCTTAACTTGTACTTCCCATATGAAGTGAATTAACAAAGAGAATCAGTGGACGTAGGCACTTTCGTGCCGAACCACTTTAAAAAATCTTGTCTCTTTTTAGCTTGTTCCTTTATGTCTTGGCTACTTGTTAAGTTTTATCCCTTTCTGTTGAACAAAATCCTATGGCATCTACACTCAAGACGCACCGCGGCCTCATCTGGACTAGGCCTAACAGGTACGCTACGATTCTATGCACTCGCCAATGAGACACTTTTGCTCCAGCATCCCTCTGCTGCGGGTTAACTCATTGCGCGCCTTCCCTCAAAGCCAACTGTAATGAGTCGATTATAAGTCATCATAAAGGCCGACTATAGCCGATGGCAGCTCATTACGGCGTTCGGCTCGCCGGCAACTGTGAACCTACTTTAAGCCCCAACATAAGGTGTGGCCAGCCAGGGGTAGTTCACGGCCAACGGCACCCACGCTAGCCGGCCACGGTAAATCGAATAATACACACGATTACGGACCATAATGGTTCGGGTAGTTACCGTGCGCGATCTCGGCTCCGATGTGTCTTAAGTGCGGCTGTGGTAAAAAAGAAAACTCCCCGCGGAGGCGTAAGATGGGTGACAAATGTCTCCAAGACCCACAGCTAGGGAAAGTGACTACAAAACCCGTTTGCCACGAACTTAAGCACATCGACAGCCTTCCGTGACTGGAAGTTTTACTTTTACTATATTTCCATTTCATTTAAATACTTTTCTCCTATCCTGTATAACAAACTCTAAAGTACAGGAAACCAAATAGGAAGCGTTCACTCATGAGAAACTAAGCCTGCGTACTGGGTGGCAAGGTACTCAGCTATATCCGTGAACAGTTACATAAGATACTCTAAGCTACCGCCTGCGAATGGAACATAAAGGGCGGTACTCTCTTTTCTTGTACATAAATACGTAACTATAGCTTGTTCGTACAATAACATTGCAACACATGAAATTATATTTCTAGCAAAAAACTTAGCATCAAACACAACTAGAATCACAGGCATATACATAGTTATATTTCTCACGCAGCACATCAAGATGACAACAACATTTAAACATAACAACATCAGCTTATATTATAAAATCACACGAAGTTATTCTTTGCAAATAATATTGTTATAGTTACATGTCAATGACTAACGTAAAAAGTGATAAAAAGAAATAAAAAGGTGGCAGCCGCGTCCACACTCCATCACCGACTTCCCCAGTCTACTTAGCCGCAGGATCAGAGCCCCCAGCATGTGGATCAGGAGTCCCACCTGTCCAGTTCAGAAGAGGAATTCATTAAACGAACGATCAAGTTATGAAAACACGGAAAGGAAAGAAAGGGAAAAGAATAACTCACCAGCATCCGCCGCTTGATCCTCATCATCCAACTGCACGCCCGCTTCCTCTGCAGCAAGCAGCCGCATCCCCTCCTTCACCGCCGCTTGCTCCTCCTTCGAGAACTGGGCAGTAACCGCATCCAAATTGAAAGCCTCTCCGCCTTCCTTACCCGCGTTCACCCTGGCCTACTCTAAAGCCTGGAGATACACCTTGGCCATCACCCGAGGGTAATCGTCCATCCAAGACAAGCCACCCTCCTTCCAAGTGTGGAAGTACATGTCCTGCAGCATCTCATCCATCATCCCCTCATTCTCCTCAAACTCCCTCACCCGGGCCTCGGAGGCTTGCAACTTGGCGACGGCAATGTCCCTCTCTGATTGGTATCTCAAGCAGTCAGCCTGGAGAGACCTCCTCATTTCCTCCTCCTTTAACTTGAGGGACCTCCTCATCTCCTCCATCTCCTCCTTCAACTCGGCCTGAGCCATTTCCGCAGCCTCGAGCCTCCCAGACAACTCCTCTACCCGCTCAAGATCCGCATTTCGAACCTCGTCCACCGTCGTAATGGCCATGTTAATCCGTTCCCTGCAGGCGACCTCCATCTTCCGTAATTCCGCCCTACTGGCCTTCTCCATCGTCTCTTTCAGCCGCTTGGAGGCTTCCTCATGCTGGGAAATCTGGATGGCTTGATCGGCGAGCTGCTTGGCCTGATCGGCAACTTTTAACCTCAACCGAACATTAGCACTCCCGATCTCTTCCCCGGCCTTGGCCAATTTAGCATGATGCTCCATTAACTTCTTGGTCTCTGCGGCCACCCGATCGATGTTAGCCTTGGCTTCGTCCCCCATGGTGACTACCCGTGTAGTAAGTAAATCAAGATCTAAAGACTTGGCCTCGTCCAGCACTCTTACCATGGGGTTGCGGGGAAGGAGGTGCTCGCCCGTGGTCTCATCAAATGAGATATCCTGAAAGCTCGGATCTAAATCAGGATGACCGGCAAAAGGGTCACGAGGCACGGGGCGAGGCACATCAGGACGCCTTATACGAATAACAGTTGGGCTCTTGAAAGGAGGATGGGGGGCCGGATTCCGTGCTCTCCTCCGTAGTATCACGAGGAGGCTGAGTAGGAAGCTGCGAACCAGGGGAAGACTCAAATAAGGAATGGCTCCACTTCTTTTTCCGAATGCCCTCTTCAATGACCCCGAGAAGAGGGCGATAACTGACTACATCCCAGTGCGACCAGTAGGGGGTTTCGCAGAAGCTCTCCTCGACTTAAACTGCTCAAGGCGGTGTCGAACGTCCAACGTTTTAACCACCTGGCCTGCCCCTAGAATAAAGAACAAGTGTTACGAACATACAATAATCCACAGTTCGAAAAATGTGTTAAGTTAAAAGGAACGAAAAGTGAGAAGACACGTCTATTATACAAACCCGGCGGAGGAGTGGGATACTGCAATAAGTCCTGGATCTCATTCCAGGACGGAAGTGAACCGTAAAAAATTTCTAAGTCCCTATCGAAAATGGAATCGGCAGAAGACAAAAGTTCACCTTGCATCGCCGGAATCGCCCTAGCTGAGGAACCCTTAGAGGATGGGTCAGTGCCAGCCACAGCTTTGCCGGTTTCCTTTGCCTTCTCCGTTTCCGACTCTCCCTCCGACTCCCCGAAGGCCCGACGGAGAGCCTCATCCAGTTCAAGGTCTTGCTCAGAGGTTAGGGCACCGACGCCATTACCACCTTGACCGTCGCCGTCTCCTCCACCCTCCGACCCTTCTCCAACCTCGCCTCCTTCCTCCTCATCTACACCTTCCCCCTCCGGGACAGTCGGACAAGTGCTTGGAGAAGGGCAATCAGACTTCTTCAGCTTCTTCCCCCCGACAGCGGGACGCTCTGCAAAAGGCTCCCTCTTACCGCTCTTCACCGTAGCCCCCTCCTTAGCTTTAGCAGCCTTCTCCTCAGCCGTATCCCTTTGCTTAACCACGGACTGGTGCGGTAAGATCAAATTATACTCCAAGAGGGTTGCGTTCCTGATCAAGAAGGAGGCCGACTGGTCCCGTGCCGGAATAGCCTTTAGTTCAGCAGCCATTCGCACCAAGGAATCATCCTCCACGACTGCAATACCACCTGTCGCTAGCCAGAAATAGAAGCATGTCAGAAAAAACACTACAGTCAAAACATGGAAAATATAAATGAAATCCATCTTACAGCCGGAAGTGAAAAGGCGGAAAGAAACAGCATCGTTCTTGATGAAGAACCACTCTTTCTTGAACATGGTAAACTTGGAATATAAGTCCAGGACCGGTTTGAAGGGCACGGCCGCTTCCAGACTGATATACGGAGACCCCTTCTTATAGCCTCTCAGGTTGTACAAATATCGAATTTCCCGGTTAGAAGGAGGACGCCCGTACCTCCTCTGGAAGATAACAAAGAGGCTCACCAGGATGGCATAAGAGTTAGGCTGAAGCTGGAAGGGAGCCACCTTCAAATATGTGGTGAAGCTTACTATCCAAGTGTTGATAGGAGGGATAGCACCGCACATGCAATGGTATCTGCTATAAGCAAAGTAGCCCTCGGGAGGATTATATGGCATCACTCCATCTACCGGCAGCAGCATAAGAGCCCTATCTATCCCAAAGGAACGGGATATGACGTCAAGTTGCTCCTCCTTTAGGGAGCTAGGAAAGCAATCAGGAGGGGAGATCAGAAGTTCCTGTGGACCATATCCATCCACTAGAGACCTCGGAATAGGTCGATGTTGCCCGGATCCTGGTTGGACTGGGGGCAAGGAAGAAGAAGACTCTCCTGTGCCTCTAGACTTCTTTCTGTCCGATCGTGTTTCCGCTTTGCGAGACATTTTCTGCAGCACAAGAAAAACTTGATATTAGAATAAGAAGTATAGGAAAATAAACAAGCAAGTATCTAAAGCAAGCATATAAAAGCCTAAGATTTCGCTCAAGATTCAAATTCCGAGTCTCATTCGGTATATGCCTCATTCGGTAGTTCCATTCGGCATTAGAGGTTCATCCGGTATACGAATTCGTTCGGTAATACGGTGCAAGCAAATTCATTCGGCAATGGGGCATGAAGTTCATTCGGCACTAAGGCCTTAAACTCATTCGGCATACAGAAACATTCGGTAATAAAGGCATTCGGCAATAGAGTGTGTACCTGATTCGGTAGAGATTTGGTTCGGCAGATGATTTGGTCCGGCAAGTCAGTTGATTCGGCTCTCTGGTTCGGTAAGGGAAAACCAAGGGGGGTATGGCCTCTATATATAGGCGAGCTCAGGGCCGCCGAACCAACTGGTTCGGCCCACCGGATAGGAACACCGGACCAATAACAAATATACCGAACCAACAAGATGCCGAATGAAACCATAGCCGAATGAGAATAACCGGACCAACAAAAAACCGAATGAACTATCTCTCTACCAACGACAACCAGGAACTAGGGGCATGCAGAGCGCCTCATGCAGATAAGTACCGAACTCCAGAACTAACTAATAAAATGAGGATTATTACAACGATGAATAAGTTGTAAATCTCTCACTAACATGGATTAATCGTTTACACGTGTACGCGACCACGAACGGTCCATAGGCACGCTCTGAATGGTTATTAACCCTATTGTCGTGGGAATTTACACTTTGACACGCCTTTTTAAACTCGTAGGTTAAACGGATATTTGACTCTGATAATTATGAAATGGCTAAGCTACTTACACATGTACGGGGTCGCGAACGATCCCTAGGCATGCTCTGAGCTGGCGATAAACCATCTTGACAAACGATCCAAGGATCTACTCTGACATGAACCTGGCATCAATGATGCTAAGCCCCCTCGGGGCTTACTCTCTCGTCCCAAACAGCACAGTTCAATTCAACTCGAATATTTCGATCACGAACGGTTGTTGTTTGAAATCACTCTAAAACTGTAAATTCCTTTGCAGGACATCAACAGGATATGAACATCCAGCCCATGGCGTTACAAAACAAGCCTTCTCGCCACAGGGAAAACAAAGCGCGACACATGCAAGCACGTGCCCCACTTTGGGGGGCAAATGTTGGGCGAATTCTCACCCAGAAGATCTCGAGACCAAGAAGTCAAAGTTTTACTCGGGCTCGCAACCTCCACCCCGTTCGAAAAACACAAGGCACAATATAAGCATAGAAGTCCATCTGGCGTTCTCAATATACAAGTCCATTCGGCAGAGAGGCATTCGGCATCTCCAATTCACACCGAACCAAAGGTCATTCGGCCAGCCCCCACATCCGGTCCAACCATAACCGAACCAACTGATTTGGTACCATAACCGAACCAACTCCAGAACCAGAAGATTACCGGACCAACTCCACTACCGAGCCACCTCTCCATCTCCACTACCGAACCACCTCTCCAACACCCTACCGGACCAGACCACGCCTAACTAAACCCCAACTTCTCTAAGCATAGCCGAATGAAGCCTCGCCGAACCAAATGATTGCCAGTCCAGATTGCTTCAGCCCGGGCCCACCAGCAGCTATATACCTCCAAGGCCCCTGCCCCCTACCTCGTTCTATAAATAGAGGGGCAGGGGTACAACAATGGCAGACAAGTTTGAGAGCTCAAGCAAGGAAGGAACTTTCAAACTACTTTCATATACTTATATACGAAGCATTGTACTTGTAATCTGAAAGAAAGAAGATAATAACATATAAAGTGGACGTAGGCACATTCTGGCCGAACCACTATAAATCCGCGTGTCTTTTACATTTCAGCCCCTACTTCTTTCATATTTACATACTCATCTAAAATCATTGAAAATCACATATAATCAACTAAATAATACGACTTGGAGGTGTTTGTCCATTTTTTGTGCAAACAACAAACAAAAATCATAATGGCACGTAGGGAGAATGGATTTCCAACTAATGAGTAGGCACTGGGGTACCACCTGTCACGGTACCTGGTCTAGATCAGCATACCGGGGATCACTCCCGAACCCCTGCAACACAAGACCGGGACTATTCCTTACTGGATAATCCCGAGTAAGATCACCCCACGGTTGTGATTAGCAACCGTACCGCTAAGCCGAAATAAAAGGGACATCTAGACAGGGATGACCTCACCCTGAAATGGGTGCTACCCACTTAGCCTTGCTGCATAACCCCTGATTTTCAGTCATTCCCGGTTGATGAGGCTTGAGTCTAAGCGTTACCTTTTAGAACGTTTCACTTAGAATGGCCATCGTCCACCTGACGATGTTCCGAAAGCATTCATCCAGACAAGTCCCTCTCGGGTTCGAACGGAACCGAAGGCACTACTCCTACTACATCCATTTTGGAATTATCCTCAGGATTAGTAGCGACTAGCCCTTGCACTTCATTGCTCCATCTTCGACTCCGAACTCATTTTTCCACGAAACGTACAAAGCGGATCGAAGTGGTTTTCGAGAAATTAATCCCGATCCCGGTCTCTTCGAAACGATCAGCGCATTGGCCAATATTGATAGTCGGTTATTTAACTATCAATTAACATTCACAAACATCCATCAAACATAAATAATTTCACCAAATTATTTATTAACCTCAAAATATCTTCACAAGATACATTTCTATTTTCAACCCTTTGAAACAGTTTTGAACCATACTTTCCTTATAAGATAAACTTCCAAATATTTATTTCCACTGAAAACAACCAAGTACAAAACTTTAGATTTTTTTTTAAAAAAAAATTTAAAACTCTTTATTATAAATTATCCTTTAAACATTTCAATTAAAAATTACTTTAATACTTTATTAAAAATATATACTATAGGAATATTTAAAATAAGGCTACTTTATAAAATACAAAACTAGATTTTCTCTTTCAAAACAAAATATCAAGTCACCTTCAAATAATTACTACTATAATCGATTTGAAAAATACTTACTTCAGAGTTTAAACATTTAGAAATAATTAATTTTTTTTAAAACATGCTTTTTAAAACAACATTAAAACTTTTAACTTATATTTAAAAATTTACTTTGAAACGTACTTGGCTATCCAGGGAAATATACTTTTTTTTCAAAACCTTTAAAAATAAATCACTATTTATTTTTGAACAAATTTCTCATTTCCTTAAACCCAGTTTATAAATTTCTCTAAATATCCACTGATATATTACTTTACTACTATAAACCCAGTTTATAAATTTCATAGTCTCAATTTTCTTTTAAAATTCCAATTTCAAACACTAAATCAATTTTCAATTTGATTTCCAAAATCAACCTCACTTTTAAATAAATTCCTTTATATACTCAACTTATTTTAAAATTCATTAAGTCCACCTTGAGCTTCCATATTAAGATTTAAAATCTTATCTAAGTAAACAACCAAGTTCATCTTTATCTCAACCATACTTCTTTAATTTCTTTTCTAATCCATTTAAATCCTGATTTGAAAATAAATCTTTATTTTATTAAATTAATATCTCTTATGTTTAAAAATCCCCTTATTCCCATTTACTCAAAAATCTCCAATCCCATACTTTGAAATTTGTTCATTAGAATTATAAAATCACCTTTATTCCTTCCCAATTCACTCTCATATTTATTCAGATGCTCTATAATTATTCTTCTTAAAAATCCTCTTTTCTTTTCAAAATCCATTTTATATACTTTTGGTAACACAGTATACCCCAAATATATTCAATCAACCCGTAGCATCCAACATTTCAATTATTAATATAATTCATCACAGGATATCAAGTAATCATAACAGAGAATATTAAACACTATAAATAATTTTAAGGAATCCAGTTGGATCCCTCCAACTTTTTTTCCCTGCATCCGCAGATGTTAGCACAATATAAAATACCAATTCCACTTCGAGGTGGAATATTGCGGTGTATGGGATTTAAATATAATATCATCCGCTATTATGCGGCGCATAGGGTCTCATCCGCTATATAATGCAGGAAATCAATCATCCCAAGATGTATTATATACTATAATACAACACATCAAATCAATTCAATCATTCAACCAATTATTTAAATTTAACCATTTGAATTTAAATAATCCAGATGAGTGAGATTAACTCACCTTCGATTTTGTTTTGCAATCCATTTCCAAACTAGCTTGTTTCTTCACAATTCTTCGTAATTTAAACCTTGTATAAACATTTTATGATTTATTAATACTTGAGCTAATCGAATGATCAGTTACCATCTAATAAATTTTAATTTTCAAATTACTTTATTTAAACTAATAATTTCGCTTTTAAAAACCTTTTTGTAACTAAAATAAATTAAGCAAGTCTGCTGAACAAATTTTATTTTTACCATAAATTTAATTGACCAAATACTTAATTTTAACTGATAATATTTCCTATAAAAATCCTTTAGGAACTAAAATAATTAATATAAGTTAATTATACTACTTAATCTTCTCAATACACGATTTTCCAATAAAATAAAACTCCTTGCAAGTTTATATATTAATTTAGAAACAGGATTGTTTTATAAAGCTTACTACAAAACATTTATATACTTTTTTTTCTTTTCCTGTAATTAACAAAACAATAATCCTGTTTACTGTAAATTTTAATTATATTTATTTTTCAGAACAACCAAAATTGAAAAGAAGGAAGAAGCCATACCGAACCCACGCGTAGTCTCCTTCACCTTGCCTATGCGCACGCGAAGACCAGCGACCCAAGCTCTGAACTGCAGCCTTGCCCATGCGCCTTCGACCGATGAGCCTCCCTGCCCACCATGAACGAACGCCGAGTATCCCTTATTACTACCGTCGACGAACCCTAGCAAACTCCTTATTAACGAAACCGCCGCGTCCCTCAAGCCGTGCTCGCCCAAATCGCGATGACGTCACGATGCTTCTCCGATTCGACACCAAAGCTGCACCCAGATCTCGAGCTCGGCTTTGCGATTGAAGTCGCCTAGTTACGAGCGAAAAACTCGATTGATTAATCTCTCCTTTTTTTCCGCAGCCACCATAAATTTTCGAATCAATTTTGAAAAAAATGGCTCGATCGAAGGTAAGGGAAAGGGATTTGCAAATAAATTTGGGAATAGGGAAAAGAAAACGAACCGATGTTTAGTTGATTTTTGCTCGGCCGTTACAATTTATTTCCTGTTGAAAATAAAATGAAGTGCCGGGGAAGATAACGTGATTCTTAAAGAAGGAAAAGAATGTGTTGAAGATGCTTTGCGTGTCTGCCAGCTACAGTGTTTTAAGTAGAGAGCAAAAAAATCTGATGTTAAGTTTATTTGACCAGTCAAAGTATATATTATTTTTAAATTTAAATTGTCTCGAATTTGGCAACTCAAAATTTCGACCTTCTATCGAGGCATGCCTCCAGACATTTATAATGTTAAATCCCTATTCCGAACGCAATGGAAAAGGTTTCGAGTCCTAATTCGGTCGTATGGAGAAGGTAGCTTTTTGGACCGGTTATTATATTGAATTTGATATAAATTTTAGCGCGTTTATATGTCGTATGCTCACACAACAACTCAGAACCCTATGAAAATTGAAATCCGATAATAGTACAATATTACGGATCCAATGGAACTGGTTTCGTCGAATTCCGAGTATGTGCCTCGGAAGGCTATTTTTGAATATCGATTTAAACGATATAAATTCAAAACTAAACAAAACACTTCCAAATTCAGTTTTAACACTTTTACTATTTTCAGTGTTATCAATATAAATTTTACAAGCCTTCAAATTATTTTTAACAGGCTTAAAACAACAGATTCAACAATTTACCCAATTTCAGTTTATTAAATCTAATAACTTAATTGCTAAATAATCGTAACATTTGAATTCAAGTTGAAAATTAACTTTTAAATATTTAAATCAAACAAATATTCCGATTTCAAATGCTCAAAAATTCTGGGTCGTCACATTTCTCCCCCATTAAAAGAATTCCGTCCCCGAAATTGCTAGTTAAGAAGAATGGTCCAATACCCATTTATTATTTTTCTCTAAAACCATTCAGTTTCAAACACTTCCCAAAACAATCTTTTTATTAAAGACACATTATCATTCTTACTAACTTCCCAAACTTTTCCATAGTTTTAAACCACATTATTTACTTCATTTATTCAAATTCAAATTTAATTCCAAATTTAAATTATCAAAACTTTCTCAAAAAATTTCTAACTCTCTAAATTTTTGAAAAATTTCGTCAGCGTCTCCTTTGCGCGGCTAACTCGGTACAACTACAAAATGCTTCTATGGGCTCCCAAATTCCAAAAGAAAACAAAAGGCCAAGTGCAAGGTTTCAAATCTCGCTCATCTCGGCCGAGATCTCAGTCGAGATCTCGTTTTCAAGCCTGGGCGATTCGAAACAGGCAATTTCGTTTGAATCTCGTCTGACCCAAATCTCGGACGAGATTTCAGTATCTCGTCCGGTATCTCGGACGAGATTTAACAGCGAGATATCGGCCGAATTGTTGAATTTTGGAAAAATCAACTCTTTTTTCGTATTGGGCTAGCTCATCCTTTACCTTAATTTAAGCCTTCTTAATTGTACTTTTCTTAACCCTTATTTCTTATATAATCTCATTTAATCTTCATCTCTTATTTTACGGCAGTGACGAGTGTAAGATGATGATAAAATCTGCATCGATTATGGTAAGTATTTCACTTTATGATTTTCATTAAGGTTTTTGATCCAGATTAATTGACATCCGATTTCATTTTTATTTTTTCAAAACTTTCTTGAGTTTTTTTCCTAACCCTATTTTTTGCGGCTATAAATTTTGGGCTTCACTTATTTAACTTTATGTTTCAAATGGATTCCCAATTTGATTTCATTTAGTCTTTGCTGCTATAATTTTTTCCTTAAGGCTTATTTTTAAGCAATAAAGGAATTCTCTTTCATTTATTAATTTCATTTGATGATTACATGTTCATTCGTACATCATTGTTTTGCTTTTCTTATAATATTACTAAATGTTTGGGAAAAAAAATTGTACTATGTATGCTTTTTTCTACGTTTATTTGAAATATATATATATGTTATTAGTTGCTTGATGAGATTTTGCTTGCTAATAATTAAATGCTATAATCAAACATAGAATATCTTAATTCTACTTATAGACTTTTGTATTTGAAGTTATAAAATTAATATTTCCCTTGCAGCACTATAAATCATAAAAGGTAGAAATGAGACATTATATTATGTAGGAATGTTAAGTGAATGATCAAACAAAGTAAGGGTGCATATGTTATGGTTTGTTTCTTATGTACTTTATCTCATATGATATTATATTGAACGGTAATCATGATACCTAGTTATTTGTTTATTTTACATGATACAAGTAATATTTTTCCATACTAAATTACTAATGATAAGCATGTGATATATTCAAGGTAAGTGCATAGTGTTTTTCTTAAGGTGGTGACTAGTATTATAAATTTAGGCATATGAAAACTAATTTTCGACATGACGTATACTCCGAGATAACTCCAAAATGAATTTTAGAAACCGAGATGGACGACCAAGATGCACTCATCTTGTTCGAGATCTCACCCGATACGAGATAAGCTCTCTAAATTCTTCGAGACGAGATATGACCGATATCCGAGATTTAAAACCGTGTCCAAGTGGCTAGATCAAAAACCTAATCAAATTTCATACAGAAATTTAAACACATGCCTTTTTTTTCGAGCAATTCAAATTTATCTTCTGAAATCAAAACCAATTTTCATTTCCCTTTATAATACCTGCATATCCTACTTAGCAATAATATCAATCATAGCTTTTAAAATCATTTATACATTTCCTTCCAGAAGTTTTCATATCTATTTCTATTCAAATTAGTTTTCCCATTTCCATATGAATTTAATTTATCTTCAACTCTGAATATTAAATTTTATCTTCGATTTATAACTGATTCATATCATTATTTTAAATTAGTTTCATCCACTAATTTATTTCAATTTCCAATTTGAAATCGTTTTTTCGCTAACAAAAATTTTCTAACTCCCAAAATTTTTGGAAAATTTTGGCAGAGTCTCCTTTGTACGGAGGAGCTTTTGCAATTTGACAAAAGATATAAATATATATACATCGACCCACTCGATCGGAAAAACAGTTCATATTTTCTTTTTTTCACGTAGGCGTACCTTTATTTAGCATTTTTAAGCAAGCGGCTTATTATTTTAGCAATTAGCGCGTCCAAATCCAGCCAACCGGCTTTCCGGTACCTGTACTTACTCAACTAAAACATGTAAGTGCTAAATAAATGCAATTTACTAGTATTTCACTTATTTTAATGTAGCTAACACTAAATTTCACATATAATGCATGTTATATAATTTCTGTAAGCACATACAAGGTTCCGACACTTATTACAATTGCTTGCAACCAATTCTCAAATCATTCCATTCAGTTTAAGTGATTTACAACTTACTCACTTATATTTAATTCATTCTAAGCAAAACAAACTCATATTTATTCCAATTGATTTCAAAATTATCCTATTTCACTTCTAATAACTCATAGGATTTTATCTAATCTCGTTTACGTCGAACGACCCGTTTTCTTATACAATTCGACAATATTCATGTGAATAAATAATTGCTTAAATTTTATAACCAATTTAAATTGATTCAACTCAATTTATATTTAATTCCTTCTATTTCTAGTTTATTCACCAACCAAACATTTGTATTTCATTCCATATTCACCTTCATTTCGTTTAAGACCATTTTATTAAGCTTTAACCATTCCATGCTTATATATTAATACACATTTCCCAATTTAAATTTACCCAAGATTTTATTTAATGGACTTTTACCCTTACTCGAAGCCAAGCTTCCACTAATTTTAAACTTAAATTAATTTACTTCAAATTATTCAAATTTTATATTTAAGCTCATTTTCATTTTACAAATAAATTTTTCTTTTCAATTTAACTTGATTCTATTTCAATCAAATCTCATTTCAATCTACAAATTTATTTGATTAGTTATTAAAATTTTCAAATTCAATCCATTTAATTTATTACAAGGCCATTTTCAATTTATTCCCACTCATCTGGGTTTTATTTGCAACTAAAACCATCCCTTCTTTAATCTATTTCATTTTATTTGCCAACATTTTCAATTATATTTACTTCACTAACAATTCAAGTCGAATTTGATTTATAACTTGAGTTTTATTTCCAAACTTCAATATTAACTCATAAATTCAGCTTCTATTTAACCACATTAGGTTCCATTTACATATTTCATTAATTAATTTATTATCTAATTAGTTCTCCCCCTATTTATAATTCAATACTTAAATTTTTCTTTTTAATCTCAAAAATCACTTCATTTAATTTTCTTAAGTTCAATTTATTTTATAATTCAAGCCTGGATTTTTGTTTCATTTTCCAAAACATCAAACAATATTTATTTTGGGTTTTCTATTCAAAATTTTAAATTTTTATGAGTCACGATCCTATTATTTTTTCAAATTTCCATTCATTCTAGACTTGAATTTTTTTTTTATTTTTAACTCAAGATTTATGCTTATTTATAACCCAAGCATATTTTTATTCCATGGATTTTAATTCTTTTATAAGTTATTCTAATTCATTTATTCCAGTCCAATTCTTATCCAACTTATTTCTTATCCAATTTACTTCCAATTATTTAAGTAAGGATCTAATTCCATTCAATATCGCCAATAACTCAACTGAATTTTATTCCAATTCAATTCTATTTTAACTCAGATTTATTTAGTTCAATTTTCTTTAATCCACTCAATCCACTTGAATATAAATTAAGTAAGAACTTACTTTCACTTAATATCATCTACATCTCAATTTATTCCTTTTCAATTCAATTTCAGCCTTAAATTTAAATTCCAACATTCAAAGCTCATAATTCCTTCCTGGTTTAAAAATCATCCCAATTTATAAGCTTATAACCTATCTCATCAGGATTTTTAAACACCGGGCCTTTCGTTTCAAATCATTTGAAATCACCATTATCTCAAAATCACCCTTCTCAAAATTTTAAACCAATCCTGGTTTTTGTTCCCAACAAATTTCCTTTGAAATTTCAAAAACAAACTGGTTCTCCTGAACAAATCAATTTGGCAGCGATCTGTTACTTAGAAACTCGAAAATGAACATCGATGATACTGTAGTCATCACCGAAGTTATTTTCCAGCGACTGAAGTGAGCTCAATGCTATATCCCTTTCCAAAATTTATTTGAAACAATTCCCTTCCAGAAATACCTCCAAAATAATAATGCTATTATTTATCTTCAAAACACTTGGAAAAACACTTCCAAAATCTCTAGGCTTTTAAATTTTCAAATTTGATTTAAATCAAATTTTAACTATAATTCATTGGTATAATTAATACTCATACCATTTTCCATTTGATCATATTTCAATTTATAAATCACGTTTATAACTCAAATTTATAAATTTCATTTTATAATTGAATTTATTTCCTTAACCTTTGGTTATATTTTCAATTCTAGTTAAATTCCACACAATAATGATAATAATTTAATATTATCATTCCTAACATCCAAGCAACCATATATTAGCTAAAAAGATTACAAAAACTTTTCTTTTATATCAAAATATAATTTTGGGTAAAATTATTTCATTCACCCACATTTAAAACAATACCGTGTCAATTTATCGTGTCAGGTGTGTATAAACTCTTCTCAAATAGCGGCCAACTTACTCGATCAGAATTCATATTCCACTCAACCAATAAGTCAACGCAATATTAAAATAATTTATATTCACTAACAAATACGCGCTCATATCTATCAATACGCTCAAACTAATTCTAGAGTAATACTGACTCTATTTGAGTAATTCCCAACAGAGCCAAGGTTATCACCAACCTAAGCTCTGATACCAACTGTAATGACCTGCAAATCCGTACCCCTTGAGTCAACACTATTCTACATAAATCAACTCAAGATGAACGGAAATACGAACCATTTGGGTTAAAGAAGAAGAGGTAGAAGAAGAAAATAGAAAACAACATCAGAATCTAACCATCACAGCGGAATAAAATATAATAGATAATCCCAGATCTTTACACCAAAAACAAATACTATATCTGTTTATACATACATCATCAGAGTACATCCTAACACACAATACACACCACTGAATACACAGCAAATCAACACAGCGGAATATTAAAAACAAGTACGGAAGTACGTATCGCCATCCAGCTCGTCTCCTGAGCTCCACAGCATCCTTTCCTGTATTCTATAATACTCGGTCTGACCCGAGCATTATAGTTAAATAACACCCGGGTCAGTCTGGAATACCATCATGAGAAAACCACACCCAAATTGATTATTAAATTTTCAAAAAACCTTTGAAAACAAAAGAATCTCGTAAGACCACACCACAAATGAACATGTCGGGTTTTTACCTTACGATAGCTAAAACACTTTTTATTAAAATCCTCTGATATTATAATAGGGTCTATTTACAAATACTTATTAAAATAGCAGAAATTGTTACATCTATTAAATTCCAGCTACTAGCCACAAAGTGGGTAACACAGACAAAAATCGTAAAGGCACGTAGGAAGAATGGATTTCCAACTAATGACTAGGCACTGGGGTACCACCTGTCACGGTACCTGGTCTAGATCAGCATACCGAGGATCACTCCCAACCCCCTGCAACACAAGATCGGGAATACCCATTACTGGATAATCCTGAGTAAGATCAACCCATGGTTGTGATTAGCAACCGCACCACTAAGCCGCACCACTAAGCCGAAATAAAAGAGACATCTAGACAGGGATGACCTCACCCTGAAATAGGTGCTACCCACCTAGCCTTGCTACATAACCCTTGATTTTCAGTCATTCCTGGTTGATGAGGCTTGAGGCTAAGCATTACCTTTTAGAACGTTTCACTTAGAATTCCCATCATCCACCTGACGATGTTTTGAAAGCATTCATCCATACAAGTCCGTCCCGTGTTCGAACGGAACCGAAGGCACTACTCCTACTACATCCATTTTGGAATTATCCTCAGGATTAGTAACGACTAGCCCTTGTACTTCATTGCTCCATCTTCGACTCCGAACTCGTTTTTCCACGAAATGTACAAACCAGATCGAAGTGGTTTTCAAGAAATTAATCCTGATCCCGGTCTCTTCGAAACAATCAACGCATTGGCCAATATTGATAGTTGGTTATTTAACTATCAATTAACATTCACAAACATCCATCAAACATAAATAATTTCACAAATTATTTATTAACCTCAAAATATCTTCACAAGATACATTTCTATTTTCAACCCTTTGAAATAGTTTCAAACCATACTTTCCTCATAAGATAAATTTTCAAATATTTATTTCCACTGAAAACAACCGGGCACAAAAGTTTAGGTTTTTTTTTTAAATAATAATTTGGAACTCTTTATTATAAATTATCCTTTAAACATTTCAATTAAAAATTACTTTGATACTTTATTAAAAAATATACTATAGGAATGTTTAAAATAAGGCTACTTTATAAAATACAAAACTAGATTTTCTCTTTCAAAACAAAATATCAAGTCACCTTCAAATAATTACTACTATAATCGATTTGAAAAATACTTATTTCAGAGTTTAAACATTTAGAAATAATTAATTTTTTTTAAAACATGCTTTTTAAAACAACATTAAAACTTTTAACTTATATTTAAAAATTTACTTTGAAACGTACTTGGCTATCTAGGGAAATATACTTTTCTTCAAATCCTTTAAAAATAAATCACTATTTATTTTTAAACAAATTTCTCATTTCTTTAATAACTTTCCATCGTGGATTTATTTCTCCAAATATCCACTGATATGTTACTTTACTTCTATAAACCCAGTTTATAAGTTTCATAGTCTCAATTTTCCTTTAAAATTCCAATTTCAGACACTAAATCAATTTTCGAATTCATTTCCAAAATCAACCTCACTTTTAAATAAATTCCTTTATATACTCAACTTATTTTAAAACTCATTAATTCCACCTTTAGCTTTCTTATTAAGATTTAAAATCTTATCTGAAGTAAACAACCAAGTTCATCTTTATCTCAACCATACTTCTTTAATTTCTTTCCTAATCCATTTAAATCCTGATTTGAAAAATAAATCTTTATTTTATTAAATTAATATCTCTTATGTTTAAAAATCCCCTTATTCCCATTTACTCAAAAATCTCCAATCCCATACTTTGAAATTTGTTCTTCAAAATTTTAAAATCACCTTTATTCCTTCCCAATTCACTCTCATATTTATTCAGATGCTCTATAATTATTCTTCTTAAAAATCCTCTTTTCTTTTCAAAATCCATTTTATATATTTTTGGTAACACAGTATACCCCAAATATATTCAATCAACCCGTAGCATCCAACATTTCAATTATCAATATAATTCATCACAGGATATCAAATAATCAAAACAGAGAATATTAAACAATATAAATAATTTTGAGGAATCCACTTGGATTCCTCCAGCCTGTTTCCCCGGCGTCCATAGATGTTAGCACAATATAAAATACCAATTCCACTTCGAGATGGAACATCGCGGTATATGGGATTTAAATATAATATCATCTGCTGTTATGCGGCGATAGGGTCTCATCCGCTATATAATGCGGGAAATCAATCATTCCATGATGTATTATATACTGTAATATAGCACATCAAATCAATTCGATCATTCAACCAATTATTTAAATATACCATTTGAATTTAAATAATCCAGATGAGTGAGATTAACTCACCTTTGATTTTATTTTGCAATCCATTTCCAAACCAGCTTGTTTCTTCACAATTCTTCACAATTTAAACCTTGTATAAACATTTTATGATTTATTAATACTTGAGCTAATCGAATGATCAATTACCACCTAATAAATTTTAATTATCTAATTATTTTATTTAAACTAATAATTTCACTTTTAAAAACCCATTTGTAACTAAAATAAATTAAGCAAGTTTGGTGAACAAATTTTATTTTTAACATAAATTTAATTGACCAAAATTTAATTTTAACTAATGATATTTCCTATAAAAATCCTTTAGGAACTAAAATAATTAATATAAGTTAATTATACTACTTAATCTCCTCAATACACTATTTTCTAATAAAATAAAACTCCTTGCAAGTTTATATATTAATTTAGAAACAGGATTGTTTTATAAAGCTTACTGTAAAACATTTATATACTTTTTTTTCTTTTCCTGTAATTAACAAAACAGTAATCTGTTTTACTGTAAATTTTAATTATATTTATTTTTCAGAACAACCAAAATCGAAAATAAGGAAGAAGCCATACCGAACCCACGCGCAGTCTCCTTCACCTTGCCTAAGCGCATGCAAACATCAGCGACCCAAGCTCTGAACTGCAGCCTTGCCCACGCGCCTTCGACCGATGAGCCTCCCTGCCCACCGCGAATGAACGCCGAGCATCCCTTTATTACCGTCGTCGACGAACCCTAGAAAACTCCTTATTAACGAAACCATCGCGTCCTTCAAGCCGCGCTCACCCAAATCGCGACAACGTTATGATGCTTCTCCGATTCGACACCCAAGCTGCTCCCAGATCTCGAGCTCGGCTTCGCGATTGATGTCGCCAGGTTACAAGCGAAAAAATCGATCGATTAATCTCTCTTTTTTTCGCATCCACCATCAATTTTCGAATCGATTTTGAAAAAAAATGGCTCGATCGAAGGTAAGGGAAAGGAATTTGCAAATAAATTTGGGAATGGGGAAAAGAAAATGAACCGATGTTTAGTTGATTTTTGCTCGGCCATTACAATTTATAGCCTGTTGAAAATAAAATGAAGTACTAGGGAAGATAACATGATTCTTAAAGAAGGAAAAAAATCTCTTGCGTGTTGAAGATGCTTCGCGTGTCTGCCAGCTACAGTGTTTTAAGTAGAGAGCAAAAAATTTTGATGTTAAGTTTATATACCAGTCAAAGTATATATTATTTTTAAATTTAAATCGTCGCGAATTTTGCAACTTAAAATTTCGACCTTCTACGAGGCGTGCAGCCAGGCATTTATAATGTTAAACCCCTATTCCGAACGCAATGGAAAAGGTTTCGAGTTCTAATTCGATCGTATGGAGAAGACAGCTTTTTGAACCAGTTATTATATTGAATTTGATATAAATTTAAGCGCGTTTATATGTCGTATGCTCACACAACAATTCAGAACATTACGAAAATTGAAATTCGATAATAGTAAAATATTACGGATCCAATGGAACTGGTTTCTTCGAACTCCGAGATTGTGCCTCGGAAGGCTATTTTTAAATATCGATTTAAACGATATAAATTCAGATTTGAACAAAACACCTTCAAATTCAATTTTAACACTTACTATTTTCAGTATTATCAATATAAATTTTACAGGCCTTCAAATTATTTTTTACAAGCTTAAAATAAAAGATTCAACAATTTGCCCAATTTCAGTTTATTAAATCTAATAACTTAATTGCTAAATAATAGTAACATTTGAATTCAAGTTGAAAATTAACTTTTCAATTAAATATTCTGATTTCAAATGCTCAAAAATTCCAGGTTGTCACAATTTTTTAAATTTAAATAAAATTGAATTTTAATATTTAATTTTTATTTAAATTTGTAATTTGAGGTTTTATTTAAATGTTATTAAAAATGATTAAGTGAATATTTTCAAATTTAAATAAAATTAAAGTTGAATTTTGAAATATAACTGAGATTTATCAAATTGAGTTATTGTAAATGTTTGAATATTTAAACTTTGAAACTTACTGAATTGGAAGTGGTTTAAATTTGTAATTCAACCTGGATTTGAAATCGATATAAATTAAAAATGGTTTTAATGATAATTTGACCTTTAACCGAATTAAGATTGATTTAAACTAAATTTTGGAACAAAAATTGATTTGAATTTATTTTTGAAATTGGAAGAAACATTTCTAATTTGAAACTATTTTCGATATAAAATCTTTTAATATATAAACTATTTTTAATATATAAACTATCTTAATTTATACCCTATTTTTAAATATAAACTATTTTTAATGTATAACTGTTCCAATATATATAAACTACTTTCAAAATTCAAACTGTTTAAATTGGAACTGTTATGATTTAAATTTAATGGATTTAAATGTAAGTACTTCGATATGATGGTTTAACCTATTTTGCGGTTATGATTTGGAGATGAATATGATTTAAAGTGAATAATGATTTTGAAAGTGAATATGATTTCGGAAGTGATATGATTTTGAAATGAATATGATATTTTGATATGAAGTATGAACTGTTTGAAATGAAAATGACGACGGTGTGAAATAAGCGTTTGGTTGTTAAAGAGACTAAGATTAGATATTGTCATACTCTCTGCCAATACCAAAAACCACTTTAACAATTGTGCACGTGGTGGAGAATCCAGAACGAAGTAGGATGGTTTGGCGGCGTCTATATAAGGTATGAATGCAACCCTGAGTCTCATGAGTCAGCTTAATGTGACTAAAAAAAGATCTATACCTAGGCTAAGTGAGGTCGCAATTCCGATCAAGCATGCTTCTTCGAAACCGTATATATTACTTTGTGATTTTATTGGGTACGCCTTTGATTATGGGAGTGTGCCTCTAGGTGAGCGGTAGTAGCTGCTATTGTTACCAACAGCCCAGTTCTACAAAATGGTAGTATCCTAACCTGGACATTGCCTCACGTTCCTTGTCACATGCCTTTTCGCGCCCATTACGAGTTTAGTTTGCATCATACCTATGGAGTGCTCCCTAATAGTCCACCAGTTTGGTGGAGTTTACAGTATTGTATAGACTACGACATTTATATAAAATGTGTTAAGGAGAATGTAGGTAACGTCTTAATGTTATTTTAATATTTTGCTATACTGTAGACATTATTTATGTAGTGTATTGTACTATGTATGTAGATAGTTTAACGGATCCTAAAAGAATGGAATCCCAACATATTTTAAATTATATGGCATTTCACTTAGACATTTCACTTGAATTGATTTACTTGCATAAGAATATTAATGCTGACTCGAGTGTTTGTGTTTTGTTTTATGCTCTGTTCAGACTGAGTGTCGCAGCATTTGAGACTCATCTTTGGAGTTTGGAGCTTCGCTTAGAGATCTATCTTCATATATTTAGCTTTTCAGTTATTTTAGTTATTTCCAGTTGTTTATGTTTAGACTTGTCAGTTGTTTTTTTTTATTAACTCCTATGTATTTGAGATTTCTATTGTATTTACTTTTGACTTAGATGTTTTGTAGTAGCTTCATGAACTAATATTTATCTATTCCGCTGCTTATTGTTGTATTACTCTGTGTCTATGATTCTGTGATTGAACTATTTACTATATATGCTAAGTTTTGCCAAATATAAATTAACAGTCTGTTGTTTTGTGCAATTCAAGTCTGACATGTGTGGATTATTATCGACTCGAATGGTTCTAAATAGCGGGTCATTACACATGACCTCTATTTGAGAGGGTTCACCTGGTTCATAGAAGTGAAGCAATTGCAAAAAGTCGAAGTATTTGGAACTATAAGTATATTCTGGTTATTTAATATTTTCACTATGTCGTGAATAATTGCTTCACCTGAGCATATGCTATCAAATTATGTACACAACTGTTATACAGTTATGGCAGTAAAAAAAATTTGGACCTACTGAGTGATTGAATCTTGCAATCAAATTAGAAATTATTGCTTTTGTATGTAATGGGAATAATAAAAGGTAATAAAGGAATATCCAATATCCTAAGATTTGGAATCTTATTTGCATTAGCAACATTAACCTGGATCATAAGATCCTATTTTTAAACATTAATTGGTATTCCAAAAGTTGTTTTACCCCTAAAATCTAATTCAAATGTTACAGTGCATATCAGTTTATCATTTTGGCGCTCCAAAGTATTTTGAAGAGGTTGAAATTAGAATGTATAACTTATATATGTGTTATTTTGAACCCTAACCCAAAAATGTGTAAATATGGAAAGCTAAGTCTATCTAGTATTTTAATGTAATATATAATGAAATGATATCATATTAATAAGACTTTGCATGGTGTACTTTACTAATAAGCTTGTTGTGAAATATAAGGAAATTTGCCCTCTGTGCTAAATAACCAACTTTATGGACTAAACATGAAACCCGAAGAGGTATATTGGTCAATGCTGCAACTATCATTTAATTACTTCATTGAACACATGAATGTAATAGCAGTCTGTATGTATCATTTGCAGAAATGGGAGCTCCTTCTGGAAGAACAACAATTAATAGCTCGAACTCACAATTTCTATTCAGATTCAGAAATTAAGAATGAGCTGAATGACATATGGAGAAGAGCCAAGGATAATTAAATTATTATTCTTTACCTTTTTGGTGTCCATACGAATTTCTCAAATTGTATTATATTATACCATTTGTTTATGTTAAATTGGGCCTGAACTATGATACTTTTAGCTATGCTAAGACTTTATGAACGATGTGAATATATGAATTGTTTTGAAATTTTGGAATGTGAATCTTTGTGTTATTTTTAGTAAATGTGTGATTTTGGTTGTTATTAGTATAATGTTTGAATCAATTGCAAAATAATGGTAAATTTATAGATGCGATATAATGTCTATACTATTTTTTCTCATTTGAGTACTTTAACAATGGGCAAAAAGTTGTAAAAGTCCCGTTACAATGGACAAAAAAAGCTGTAAAAGACTTATTACGGTGGCTACAAGTAGTTGTAAATATTACAATGCTCTGTTGCAAATGGCCATAAATAATTGTAAAAAGCTCTGAACCTATTACAACTTGGCCTAATACGAAATTTTAAAGACCATCAAAAAAATACCTATTACAATGGGCATTGGATTTTGTGAAAGGGTATTTTGCTGTAGTGTATATATATGTTAAGTTTATTTTGATTTTCAAAAAATATTTTGATTTTTCGCTGAAATGAAATATAAACAAATATATTTTTTGAAAAGATAATATAAACAAATATATATAACATTACTTAAAATGAGATATGTACCTTTTATTTTGATCCCAAGAATTATCGACACCTTGGTAAGTTGCTACTTCTTATCTAAACTCCTAGCTCTTTGTCTTTGACTTTGGTGTACAAAACCCGTCTTCTAGGCTTTACAAATTTATTTCAGTGGAGGCTAGAGTTTTCTTATTTGTAAAGAACAATAGAGAATAAGGGGTATTATAGCTAGCTAGATATCAAAATATCCAACATCTTTCACTCTAGATCTGAAGACCAAGTCATCTTGCCCCTTGTCTACTATGATGGTCAACCATACCTTATAAGAATTAATGAACTTTAACCATAATCAGTTTGTGACATAAATTAGTTAGTTATTAAGCTTATAGTTTAATTAAATCAATATAGAACAATTATCTATCATTTTAACTAATTTGAAGGTTCTAGCTAAACAACTGAAATGGCATAAAAAGTCTACATCATATTTGTATTAATTTTATTATTATTTGTAATATTTAAAAATTGATTTTTAATTGGTTGAACGTGAATAATACCTAACAACAAGGTTGTATTGACTCCCTGGTATGAACTTGGTCCTTATTCGTTATCTAAATAATCCAAATACTGGAGGAATTTTGCTGAAGTATAATATGTAGCACTAGTTTAGTGGCTTATAGATCATATAGGTGAAATTCAATTTCTAATCTTTATTATGCTACATCTTGCAATGATATCTTTGCATATTTTCTTTTCGTTATCATTGTATCACTAAGACATCTAGAGCTTGGCTAATGATCAAAAACTCAATTGATATTTATAGCTAATTGCGTAGACCACTTTAATAGTCCTTGGTTTAGTCTGAAATATTTTATCGATTAATCGATTTCCTATGACAAGAGATTTTCGCTGTAAGTTGACTACTAATTATGGTGATCCTTCTATAATTAAGGAGACAAATCCTCTCTAGTTAGTATTTCATTTTAAATTGTTTAACATATACCCAATTATGGTCATAACATGACTGTGATGTCCTGTGATTGACTATAGTCAAAGTACAGTCTAATTACTTAAGATTCATAGTATCCTCGAATCTTCAGACTATTGTTCATCATTATGAAAGATCTTCTATTTTGACTTAGTCATATTAACCTATAGAAAGTAACCAAAAGTATGCATTTCTGTTGTGTCCTCAACGTTCATGAGTAATTCATCTCCATGGTGTGGAAAGCTTTACATGCACTAGTCTCAATGAACTTATCAATATCCTCATCTTGATATATCTTGAGAAGAAACATTTACCAATAATTTTTTAGATATCAATTCAAGATTAATGGTTACAAACATATTTATAATTTCAATCGATAAAATACTTCTCCAAAAGATTTCTACTTATATATGTTTAATGTATTAATGTAATATTATATCTCTATATAACTACACATATAAAAGAAAATATAACCAAAATCATACTTTATTTTGAACAAGATTAATTACAAAATTTAAGTTACATAACTATTATAATTACCCCTACGACACACCCTTAACTCTATCAATAGGTGCACACCTAAGTATTCTCTACATTAATGATGGTTTATTCTCATGAAGGTTACTATCTCTCACCTCAATATTTTTCATTTTTACGTTTAACACTTAGCATTCAAGTATTTTTGAGTAAAATAGTTGTGTAGTATGGGACTACATAACCCAAAATGCATAGAACAATAAAATAGAAGTCTTTTGATCAACATGCTTGATTATTGGCAATAGAAGGTACTAACTATGCTACCTTAAAAGTACTGCAACATGTTTATGCAGATAGGGTACAAAATAAATATACATAACAATCATAAAAGCCAAAGAGGGGAGGCCCAACATCCTTGCTCTAAATATAGTTAGTAACTTCATTCGCATCAATATCCACATCTTTGATTACATCACAGATATCATTTGACTCATCATAATTCATTCTATCAGCAATAATTAATGGAAGCGGTAAAAATTGTCCATCCGTCTGTGTGACAAAGGTTTTAAAATAACTTTCTCGGATAATAAATGTAGTATTTTTGATCAAAACCAAAATCTTGTTTTTGAAGGAAATAGAGATAGAAATATTTATGTTCTAAATATGAATATTAATCATAATACAAGTATATGTTTACTTGCCAAAGATAATGATCCTTGGTTATGGCACAAAAGATTTTTTCATATAAATTTTAAAACTATAAGAAAATTTTCTAAAAATGAATTAGTAAGAGGTTTACCCACAATAAAGTTTAAAATAAATAATTTTTGTGATGATTGTCAAAAAGGAAAATTAACGAAATCATCTTTCAAATCTAAGATAAATATTTCGACTTTACAACCATTAGAATTACTACATATGGATTTATTTGGGCCAACACAAGTTCATCCATTAATCATAATCGATACGTATTTGTAATAGTTGATGTTTTTTCAAGATATACATGGACTATTTTTATGAAAAATAAAAGCGACACTTTTGAGCATTTTAAAACATTTGTCAAAAGAATTCAAAACACTAAAGATTTGAAAATTAAAAATATTCGAAGCGATCATGGAGGCAAATTCGAAAATGAAGCTTTTGAAACTTTTTGTAAAAAGAAAGGAATAAATCATAACTTTTCATTTCCTAGAACTCCTCAACAAAATGGAGTTGTAGAAAGAAAGAATAGAACATTACAAGAATGCGCAAGAACATTATTAAATGGATGTTCTCTACCAAAACATTTTTAGGCAGAAGCCGTTGCTACTGCATGTTATGTATTAAATAGAATATCAATTAGACCATTAACTAAAAATACTTCTTATGAACTATTTAATAATAAAAAGCCAAATATATCTTATTTTAAAATATTTGGATCAAAATGTTTGATTTAAAATACAAAAGATCAACTAGGAAAATTCGATCCAAAAGCTGACGAAGGAATTTTCGTAGGATACTCAGAACGAAGTAAAGCATATCGAGTATTTAATAAACGAACAAACATAATGTAATGACCCACAATATTTACACAACTATGATATTGTGATTTAAAGAAGTACAAAATATTGAAATATATTTGTGCACACATTTGGTATGACTTAGGGTAAATTTGTGATTTCCCAACTGTTAAAACCCTAGCCGTGAGTGAATTATAAAAAAAGAAAGATGTGGCCACTGTTTCATTCGACTCTCTCGTTTCAAAACAAAAACTAAAAATGGCCGAAGCCCTAGAAATCAGATTGGGGGAAAAATCATCTTGCTGTATCGAATGGCGTTGGATTCGTGAGAAAAAGGGGGAAAGCTATGGCAATATCTAGGGGATCGACATCTCACATAGCTACGTGAGTGTTCTTAATCTTGATTTGGCAATAAGTCCTATCTCAGGCAGCCGTAGTTATATTTCTGCGAATAAATTTGTGTGTATGGATGCTTTGCGTGTATTGATGCTTGTTAATGGTTGTTTGATCCTTGGTTGCTTGCATATCCATATATTGATGAAGATCAAGTCTGATTATGTTCATATCTGAACCTGAGATGATATCTATTCACTATTATGTCACGATACACTGATGTAACACTATGTAGTACTGCCAAAATGAATTGTTTAAGTGCACTCATACCAGACGTATCATGTCTGACCCTGTTGATTGTCTCGACAATCTCCTGGGGTGTCTCATTCAACGAGGCAGTTCGGGATGATGTTTTTACAGGTTGTTATGCACATTTTGATGAGATGATGACTTAAGAGATGGAGTTAAAATGATTTATCACTGCATGTAGATGATATGAAGAAAGTATTTAAGTATTTCATTGTCATTTTATATGTATTGCTGAACTGAAATATGTGTAATTTACTATGAACAGTGAACCATCATGTGTTAGATTGATATGTATATAAATCTGGAAAACTGTTTTGTCTTATAAGTAACTGCAAGTTTGAAACTGAAACACTTGGATCGTTCAGTTTTTATCTATTTTCTGAAATCTGTATTTGGAGAATAACTTGTGTCGAGGCAGTATACACAAGTGTTTACACTTGTGTATGTGCGCAGACCTATAGATCTGCTGAGTTTTGTGATTTGAAGGATTTTTATGGATTTTGTTCGAGTTTCCTTTCAGAAGTTTTGGGAAAAATCTTTATAAACTTATTTTGATGGATTAGTTCTATATTTATGCATAAGCATATATGGATCTGGAGTTTGATTTTAGTATGTAATTATCATATCTGAGAATATATATATATTTATCTGTTTTTGGCAAGTTGAATGCCTTGAGTATGAAAAGCAAAGATGAGATTTATATATTATGGTTTTCTGAGATCCAGTTACTTATGGTTTTAAATGGGAGATTATATGGATCTGAATCCACACTTTTGAGATATGATCTTTAATCTGAGCATCTGAGATTTGATAGATATGTTTTCTTTGATATAAGATGTTTATTCTGGAAAAAAAATGAAGTTTATGGGAGATTTGGATTTATATAAGAATTTGAAATAATTTCTGAAATGAATGAGCTCAGTTTTGAATAGTTTTGCAAAAGAAAGTTAATTAGCAAACTATTTTGATTCTCTATGCTATATTCATAAGATTTCTGGAAATGGATTACAAGTCCATGTATTATCTTGAGACTTTTATAAAAGGAACTTGTAAGCTTCCAATTGTTTATGTTAAAAATATTTGTATGATGCAGAATGGCTTTTGTCCCTGCATCAGTGATATGTTTTCAGTTTTAAAGAAAGATAGTTGATGTAAATTCATCTTTTATGTCTGAATATAACTTGCATGAATGAGAAAGAGGAAAACTCGATGACCTCATTTTTGTATAGTTGGATTGGTAATCCTTTGTTTATACGTATATTTATTGATACATTGTTGGTGCCAAGGCTTCATTGACTCTTGGATGTTGCCAGCATTGTTACTGTGTGATTTTAGGGCTCAATTTTAAATTGCCTATTCATTAATACCATTGCTTGAGCTTGTGTGTTGGCGAGGCCGTGCACACCTGTATTTATATGTGTGTGTACGTGCAGCCACACCTATAATTGTGCTATAGCAAGAGTTGAATTAAATAAAGAATATCTATGACTTTTATGATATAATCTGGAATTCCGATATTTCCAGTCTGCTTGTGTATCTTTTTCTGATATTTCCAGTCTGCTTGTGTATCTTTTGTGTCATATTACAAATAATTTTCATAAAGAGGAAAATGGATTTATCTTTATATTAAAATGCTATGTGTGAATGCTTTAGCTAATTTTCTTAAACTCTGATTTAATTGCTAAAGAGATTGGTATATCTTCATATATACTAATCTATGTTTTAAGAATACACCAATATTTCTATATTGGTAATAGTGGATCCTAGTTTTGGTTTTGAAGATAGATGACCCTGTGTTTTCATTTAGCATATTTCTTTATGCAAGAAAAAAAAACAAATTAGTCCATGATTTGGCCACTAGAAAAGTAGGGTCATCACACATAATTGAAGAAACTTTGCATATATCTTTTGATGAAAATTTTAATAAAAATTTTAATATAAAAGATGATGAAGAATTGATAAATATAGAAGAAACAAACCATGAAAATAGTAATAATGAACTAAGATTCCTCCTAGAATATTACGAGATCATCCAACTCAAAATATAATGGGAGAAGTAAAGTCTCAAGTTAGGACAAGAAATCAACTAAATCAAATGGGTCGTGTAGCTTTCATTTCATCAATAGAACCTAAAAATCCTAAAGAAGCATCAATAGATGATTATTGGATTATCGCAATGCAAAAAGAATTAAATCAATTTGAACGTAACGATGTTTGGGAATTAGTTCCCGTCCTAATAATCAATCAGTAATAGGAATAAAATGGATTTACAAAAATAAAGTAGACGAACAAGGTAATATAACAAGGAATAAAGCAAGACTAGTAGCACAAGGGTATAAGCAAGACTAGATGTGTTATTTTAAACCCAGCCCAAAAATGTGTAATGTATATATGTTTAATGTATTAATGTAATATTATAAAATACTTCTCCAAAAGATTTTTACTTATATATGTTTAATGTATTAATGTAATATTATATCTCTATATAACTACACATATAAAAGAAAATATAACCAAAATCATACTTTATTTTGAACAAGACTAATTACAAAATTTAAGTTACATAACTATTATAATTACCCCTACGACACACCCTTAACTCTATCAATAGGTGCACACCTAAGTATTTTCTACATTAATGATGGTTTTTTCTCATGAAGGTTACTATTTCTCACCTCGATATTTTTCATTTTTACGTTTAACACTTAGAATTCAGGTAATTTTGAGTAAAATAGTTGTGTAGTATGGGACTACATAACCCAAAATGCATAGAAAAATAAAATAGAAGTCTTTTAATCAACATGGTTGATTATTGGTAATAAAAGGTACTAACTATGCTACCTTAAAAGTACTGCAACATGTTTATACAGATAGGGTACAAAATAAATATACATAACAATCATAAAAGCCAAAGAGGGGAGGCCCAACATCCTTGCTCTAAATATGGTCAGTAACTTCATTCGCATTAATATCCACATCTTAGATTACATCACAGATATCATTTGACTCATCATCATTCATTCTATCAGCAATAATTAATGGGAGCGGCAAAAAAGTCCATCCATCCAAGTGTAAGAAAGATACAATATTTTACGACATAAGTTTATGATGGTGCTAGAGTTATTGGTAAAGCAACGAGAGTTTCTTTTGACCCATGTAGCCCAACTGAAGGCAAATAGCTGTGTGCATATGCTGCCAGTTATTAAAAAAATGAATTAATAGCTGGGGTAGGCCTAATTATTTGAGCTGCATAAGTATTCCATACTTAGAAGGCAAGGCCACAACTGAAGAAGAGGCGACTGATACATTTAGGAGCAGTATGGCACATTAAATAGATGGAATTTGGAAGGAATGTCCAAGCCTTTGTAAATAAGTCTATCACGACTGTTCGCTTTCCCTTGTATAAGCAGACACATAAGCATCTTGACTTTGGGAGGGACCTTATACTTCAACGTTCTTGGTTATGCGAAGAGTCTTCAAGAGTTGTTAAGGAGGTTGTAGAGAGATATGCCGTAATGATTCCAATGTTCACTAGGCCCCAATGGAGCTATCGGGAGTGGAGGGGGAGTGTAAGTGCGAAGCCATGAGTAGAGGCACCGAAGTTGACTGAAGATAGGTTTAGTAATTACGTGATAGAACTGGAACATGACATTCCAAAAGTAACAGCTTCATAAAAAACATAGTTCGGTTATTAGCTATGTTGACAGGTCAAAGAGAAGGTTGCTTAGAGGCATTTTAGAGAGCCAGATGTCAAACCGAAAATTGCATTGTTCCCTATTGCCAATCTTAACTATAACACAGGATTTGACCCAACAAGAGGTGTAGAGAACTCCTGCCCAAAAAGGAGATAGTTTTCTAGAGATAGGATTATGGAGAATGAGTTTAGATCGAGAGTCATGACATTTTATTTGAGTTTAGCTCTTCCAGATATATTTTCCATTAGACAAGCATCTCTAGATCCATTTTTCCGGTAGTGTCGAGTTAAAGTGGTGGAGGTTAATAACAACTAGACCTCCCTTGGAGGTTGAGTTGCAAACAATACCCAGTTTATCAAACAATTATATTTGGATTTAACATCTATACCAGGCCAGAAGAAGTTCCTTTGAATTGGATCGATCTTGGATATAATCCAGCTAGAGAGTCTATGGAATGAGAGCTAAAATGTATGAATAGCTGAAAGGACTGAATCTAGAAGGACTAACATGCCGGCTCAAGTGTGAAATGGGCACTTCTAATAGCAAGATGGTTAGAAACCTTAGTAATCAAAGGATACAATCTTCTCTTTGGAGTCTAGTAGGATAAAGGGTGATACCAAGATAGGTGATATGGAAGTGTCACTGCTTACAATTCAAGAAGTTTGTAATCTAAGTGCAAAGTTGCTCAGCTCCACCCATCATGAGAACTGAGTTTTTGGGGAAATTAATGGTTAGGCCTAAGTTTATAGGAGTACATGAGAAGTTTGAGGTCGTGGAGTTGATAAAAGAAAGGGGAGCCAAACAAGGTGGTGTCATTAGTATATCGGATATCGGATACACCATGCTTGGAGTATGGGTACCCAATTCCAGATAGAAGTTGGTGGGATACTGCCAATTTGTTCAGCTTATTGAAGACATCAGCTGACAAGACAAATAGAAATAGGGAGAGAGGGTCTCCCTAACGATGACCTTAGAAGGATTTAATAAGCCCTCCAGCAACACCATTGACCAAGGATATCGGCATGCTGGTATGAAGAATGCAACTAATCCAATTAATCCACTTCTGAGAAAAACCCTGTAACATTCCTGGATTTTAGCCAAGTTAAATTTGATAATTAAAATTGAGTTTTTTCCAAAATAAAATAAAATACAAGTTGTTTTATAGATATATATATATGTATGTATGTATGTATGTATATGTATTGATTTTTAATTGAAATTTGGATTTGAAAACTCAATAATAAATATATTAGAGATAAATTGGATTTAAAAATTTTATTTTTAAGCTAATAAGAATTTGTTTCTAATTTTATTAAATATGCATTTTGATTTAGAAAATGATGTTTTGAATTTGATATGATAAATTTTTCCAAAGATTAATTAACAATAAAATTCTAATATATTTTTACATATGTGATTACATTTTTAAAACCATTTTGCTTTAAAGGATTTTATAAATGATTGATAAAGAAATGTATTTATTTAAATAAGATATATGATATAAAGTTATATTTAAATATTATTCGTTGTGTTTAAAAATATAGTAAAAGTTTGAAAGTTGTTTAAAAGCTAAATTTTATAATACACATATGTGTGTTATTTATTAAAGTATAATTTGTTTTAAAATTCAATTTTTTTTAAGACTTTATAAAAGAGAATGCATTTATTGAATAATAGAAATTGTATATATAAAAACATTTGTTTTAACAAGCATAAACAAAATAAAATACATATGTTAAAAATAAAGCACTTAAGGGTTAAAACACAATTTTGAAATTGATTAAGATAAAGGATTTAAACACAATTTTAGTTACATATAAACAAGTGTAAGCATTTTTATAAAGGAATTAACAAGTGTTATGTAAGAACTTGTGAGAAATGCGGATTACGGATCTTAAGGCTAGGATTAACACTAGAGAGGTGTGAATAGTGTTTATAAAGAATTACTAAATCTTTTGAGTTTATGTTAATTTAAACACAGACGTGCGCAATATACAGACACAGATATGATCACAGAAACAAACACAGATGCAAAAATAAAATAAAAAGCAGTAAAGGAAAGAACACACCGGATTTTATACTAGTTCGGAGTTACCCTACATCCAGTCCCACAACACAAGTACGGATTTCCTTTTAAAAGCAATCTTTACAATTACACCCTCGATTTCAAGGCTAAGAGGTAAACCCTCCAGAATCACAATCCTCTGGGTAGAGATACTTGATTTTCCAGGCAACAAGTTCACCCACTTGATTTTACGGGCAACAAGTTCACCCAATTGATTTTCCAAGGCTACAATCACACCTTATCTTGCTTGATTGGTTTTCAAGGCTTCAATCACACCTTTTCTCGCTAAGTTGATTACAAAAAGCCAATAACTCTGAATAGCACTGAGAATCTTGTTGAGATAGTGATAGAGAATCAAACTACCAATGATCGAGTTCGATTCAATGTTGATTTCGGCAGAGTAATGGTAAGAATATGTATTAAGAAAAGTGGAAGAAGCAGAGGAGTGAAAAACCAGAAAATCTGATATAAAATTTGTTGAAACTAACCCCTATTTATAGAAGAACAACAGCATGTCCATTCATGAAGAGTTATGGCGAATAGACACTTCTTTTGAAATTTAAATTTTGAACTTAACTGACGCTATGTCGACATGGTCACCATGAGTATGTCGACATCCCAAGGCAATTTTTGATGATTTGATTTTCTTTGAAAATAACATTTATCTTATATTAAAACTATTTTAAACTTTATAAATATACTTGACTATAGTTAAAATTCATAAGTAAATATAGAGAATAATATATATAGGATTTAACTACAATTTTATATTTAAATCTAAGTGTAAATATTTAAAAGTTACATATACTATATTAAAAAATAGTTTAAAATTAGGAGTAATTTGACTTTGAAATTAAAGATGATTTTAAGGCTAAAATTATTTAAAATCAGGATAGAGGTTTTTGAATCTTTTAAAAGGAAAGTTTTGAAATCATTTTGAAAATAAGATAATTTTTGTAAAATCATTTGAATAAAAATTAGCGGATACAAAACAATGTTCCACTAGATTTTTCGTAGGTTCCATCCTACTTAGGGTTCCATCCCTTTAACGGGCTCGAAGTGGATTCCATTCCACGAATAAATTGGATTTTAAGATGCCAGTGCTTTTCTAGGAGTTTTAACAAAATTTCCTAATAAAAGTACTTATTCTTGAAGTCTTGAACTCTTGATAATCTTGATACTCATGAGTCTTCAATCTCGATATCTTGAATCTCTATACTGTACAGTATTCATTCTTGGTACCTGCATGGTTAAATCCTGCATGTACATATATATCTAAACTTATACTGTTAGTATTTATATTTTATAATCTATTCTAAGGTTGTTGTCATCAAAACCATCATCTCATGGACTAACAATCTCCCCCTTTTTTATGATAAGAACCTTTGTTTATAAAATATTACTTCTATCCTAATAACTCCCCCTAAAACTAATAACTCCCCCTTAATCTATGCCTTAATTACACTATTTTATACTTCTTCCCCTTTGTCATCAACAAAAACAAACTCTAAACTTTATAACTACAAACTATATAACTCCCCCTCATTCTTGGACTAAAATACCTGCATTAATAACCTTATACAATGGAATATAGAATTAAGAAATAATTATATTGATAGTCACAATAATGAATCAAAGATTATATACATATTAATGTATAGTTATACATGTTTTGTACAACAAACATTAATCCATTACTAAATATCAATCACATTCAAACCAAGCCAAAGCAAATTAAATCAAATCAATCAAAGAAAACAATTCAAATAAAGCAACCAAATAAAATTAAACGTTACGTAGAACTTCCATCCATCCTTCTTCTCCAAAGATAGGGTCTGCTTTAATAGCATCCCAATTATCATTGTCGTTGGTGAGAGAGACTGGAGGATGTGCTTCGTTATCATCCTTGCGTAGGGAGGAAATCATCCATCGTATTGCATCGAAATGCCTTTCTTGCTCCTTGATCATCTACATTTGACTCACTTCTAAGTGTCGTCGGTTACGAAGAATGATTGAGAGAATATTCTTGAACGAATTAAGAGTTTCTTCAAGATTTTTGGATAAATTGTGAATTAGATTAGCCATACTTGAATTTGTGAAAGAAATGAAGGATATAAAAGATATGAAACAATTTTCAGCGAAGAAATCTGGAAGAAATAGGTATTTATAGGTGTAGAAATTCGTTTGAAATGAATAGACATATGGTAGTTATTCAAATTTCAAACTCAAAATGAATTGTCATTTCTGACCGGTATATGTCGACATGGTCATAGGTGGTATGTCGACATGGGTTAGTGAAAAAATATGACTAATTATATTTTGTGAATAATTGTGTGTGTGTGTGTGTGTGTATATATAATACACTAACATTTATTCTGGAGATAAGATAAGCTAGATAACAGAAAATAAATTTCATTTCATTGCATACTAAGATGATACAATGATTAAACATATGAAACTACATGAACTTTCGAATTAAAACAAGCTAAAACACATACAACAAGATACGAAAAGATAAAACTAGTTAGAGGATGATGATGATGAAGAAAGTCCAAGTTTCTTGCTGACTTTGGAAATGAACTTGTTCATCTTGGATGAAATTTTGTCCAACTTCTTACTAACAGATCGTTTAAGAATCTGTTGATTCTCAACAATAGTCTTTTGGTTTTTGAGAAGAGTTTTGTTGGATGGATTAGCAAGATATTCGATGCTTTCCATAGAGGTTTCACCTTCTTCTTCTTCTTCAATTTCCATTTCATCCCCTTCTTCTTCTTCCTCTTCCTCTTCTTCCATTTCCTCATGAGCCAAACGCTCTTCCTTTTCGGCAAGGGTCTCATAAAGTTGAAAAACAAATGGAATTTTCATAAACGAAATGTTGGAATGATTGAAAACTTTTCTAGACACAAATCCTTCGCCTTTGAAATCCACTCCAAAATAGTTAAAAATCCGAGTGAGATAAATTCCATGATACAAAGTATTCTCGCCCATTTCAAGATTTTTAGGACGAAGTTCATCCAAAATAACTTGCGCCCAATTTATGTCATAATTTCCAAAAATAGCAAAAAGTGCTTTGCAAACTTTTGAAGTAGGATTTTTAAAATTCCCCGATCTTGGGGTCAAAGTATGTTGCAAAAGAAGATTGACATTCTTGCTTTTTGTCGAAAATTTCGATTTTTGAATTCAAAATTATCATTCCCTTCGAAAATGTGATGAAATGTCTCACGAACATTTTCATCGATTTTGAAATTAGAAAGATCCATTCCCGTACTCTTGCAATTGAGAATGGTACCCGAAAGATCACAATTCAAAACAATTCTAGTGCCTTTGACACTACTCCAAATTTCATCCTCATTTCCATTATAAAACCCACGATTTAAATTAGCATAGAAAATTTTGACAAGATTTGGATAGTAAACAAAATCATTTTGAGAAGCATCAATAAGACTAAGATCTTGCAAAAAGAGAATCAAGTTCATAAGAAGAGAAATCTTGAAAAATAACAAACTTTCCGGGATGTACTTTGGCATAGTTAGCATAATTGATGTATGCTTTTATTGCCTCTGGATCATTGAGTAGTTGCTCTTTTATTTTTTTTTGGAAATTCTCATGGTGGAGGGATTTCTTGAAGAAGCCATTAAAGTAGAGAGTAGAGAGCTTGAAGTTATGAAGAGAGTTTGAATTTGAAAATGAGAGTGAAAAGATATGATATAAGATAGTGAATAAATAGATTCTCAAAGGACATATTCTCTGGTCAAAACGTAGCTTTTCAGAGAATTAAATGAAGTGAAAAGGTGGAGGGAAATTCAAATATTTGAATTCAAATTTTGAAATTCAAATTTTGGTACCCATATCGACATCATGGTAGGGACCATGTCGACATGTGCCGGTGAATTTTCATGAATTATTTTTCCTAAATTATCTAATAAATATATATACTTTATTATTTTTTAATGTCTATATATATATATATATATATGGAATATTATTAGAATTATAGTATATTCCATAATATATCAAAATAATAATAAAAATAATAAAATAAAATATTAATAAAAATAATAAAATAAAATAAAATTTTAAAATTCAAATAACACACCAATTCAAAATCAATCAATCAAGCAATCAAGCATCTAATTCTAAGCAAGCAACTTCAACCAATTATATTGTAAATGTGTACCTTTTTCTGAGTCCGTTTCTCTGAATTCATCGGAATTGTGAACTGCTATGAAACACAAATTTGAATTATCTATCTTCTAATCATCATCACTTGAGGACGGGTCTGAGTCATCTTGAGTAGCAGTAAATGCACGCTTCCGTTTCTTTGCTGGATCATTACTCATAGGAGGATTTTGCCTATCTGGATATGGACAGTCTCTTTTGATATGGCCTGGTTCATCACAGTTGTAACATTTGACATTATTTGGCACTACATTCTGATTTCCAGAGTTGTTATAGTTGTTTCTCTTGAGATTATTCGTCCTTCTGTATTCTAGGAATTTCCTAAAATTTCTGGTCATTATGGCTATCTCTTCATCATTATCGCTGTTTGAATCTGATCCATCAGTCAATGCATTGAATACCATTGATTTCTTTTCAGATGCTTTGCTTTCTCTTCTCCCGATCATTTGAACTTCATACGACATTATATTTTCAATTGATTCTTCTATCTTTAAAGTATCGATGTCATTTGCCTCTTCGATAGCAAGTGTCTTTTGATCCCATTCTAGAGTAAGAGAATTTAAAATCTTTCTGACTTGATCTTCTTCAGAAAATTCCTTTCCCAAAGATATTAGAGAATGCACAATATTCTGAATCTACTATACATATCTGAAATAGACTCAGTAGATTCATTTTAAATAATTGAAACTGACTTGTGAGCATGGAAATTTTGGTCTGTTTAAATTTGTTTGTTCATTCGTGAGTAACTTGCAAAGTTTTCCAGATTTCATATGCAGACTTACAAACTGACACTCTATTGAATTCATTTCTATCTAATGAACAAAACAAAATATTCATTGCCTTAGAATTATTTTGTGCAACAGTCTTTTGCTCATCAGTCCACTGTGCAAAATCAGTTGTGGGTTTAGAATATTCAGTTTGTGTAATATTCCAAGTGTCTAATCCTATAGATTGTAAATATATTTTCATCCTACATGCCCAATATGCATAGTTACTGCCATTAAAAAGTGGTGGTCTGACAGTAGACTAACCTTCTACAATTGAACTAGTGACAGGGATACTAATGTTAGTAACAGTACCAGTGTTGATAGCCATTTTGAAAACTTTTCAAAAAACAGATTATGAAACTTTGAAAACCTTGCTCTGATATCAATTGTGAGAAATGCGGATTACGAATCTTAAGGCTAGGATTAACACTAGAGGGGGGTGAATAGTGTTTATAAAGAATTACTAAATCTTTTGAGTTTATGTTAATTTAAACACAGCTGTGTGCATAGACACAGATATGATCAAAGAAACAAACACAGATGCAGAAATAACATAAAAAGCAGTAAAGGAAAGAACACACCGGATTTTATACTGGTTCGGAGTTACCCTACATCCAGTCCCGCAACACAAGTACGGATTTCCTTTCAAAAGAAATCTTTACAATTACACCCTCGATTTCAAGGCTACGAGGTACACCCTCCAGAATCACAATCCTCTGGGTATAGATACTTGATTTTTTGGGCAGCAAGTTCACCCACTTGATTTTATGGGCAACAAGTTCACCCACTTGATTTTCCAAGGCTACAATCACACCTTATCTCGCTTGATTGATTTCCAAGGCTACAATCACACCTTTTCTGGCTAAGTTGATTACAAAAAGCCTATAACTCTGAATAGCACTGAGGATCTTGTTGAGATAGTGATAGAGAATCAAACTACCAATGATCGAGTTCAATTCAATGTTGATTTCAACAGAGTAATGGTAAGAATACATATTAAGAAAAGTGGAAGAAGAAGAGGAGTGAAAAACCAGAAAATCTGATATAAAATTCGTTGAAACTAACCCCTATTTATAGAAGAACAACAGCCATGTTCATTCGTGAAGAGTTATGGCGAATAGACACTTCTTTTGAAATTTAAATTTTGAACTTAACTGACACTATGTCGACATGGTCACCATGAGTATGTCGACATCCCAAGGCAATTTTTGATGATTTGATTTTCTTTGAAAATAACCATTATCTTATATTAAAACTATTTTAAACTTTATAAATATATTGACTATAGTTAAAATTCATAAGTAAATATAGAGAATAATATATATTGAATTTAACTATAATTTTATATTTAAATCTAAGTATAAATATTTAAAAGTTAACTATATTATATTAAAACATAGTTTAAAATTAGGAGTAATTTGACTTTGAAATTAAAGATGATTTTGAGGCTAAAATTATTTAAAATCAGGATAGAGGTTTTTGAATCTTTTAAAAGAAAAGTTTTGAAATCATTTTGGAAACAAGATAATTTTTGTAAAATCATTTGAATAGAAATTAGCGGATACAAAACAATGTTCCACTAGATTTTTCGTATGTTCCATCCTACTTAGGGTTCCATCTCTTTAACGGGCTCGAAGTGGATTCCATTCCATGAATAAATTGGATTTTAAGATGCCAGTGCTTTTCTAGGAGTTTTAACAAAATTTCCTAATAAAAATACTTATTCTTGAAGTCTTGAACTCTTGATAATCTTGATACTCATGAGTTTTCAATCTTGATATCTTGAATCTCTAGACTGTACAGTCTTCATTCTTGGTACCTGCATGGTTAAATCCTGCATATACATATATATCTAAACTTATACTGTTAGTATTTATATTTTATAATCTATTCTAAGGTTTTTCATCAAAATCATTATCTTACGGACTAACAGAACTCTCATGTGATAACAAATGGCATAAATTTTGTTTAAAATGAATTAAATTTTATATTGAAGAATAAAAAAACTAAATTACATTCCTCTTCTCATTTTTCAACATCAAAACAAAATCAGTAAGTAAAAAAAGCAACAAAACCAGATAAAAGGAACGAAAACAAAAGCTAGTTTCAGATCCTCTTAAATCTGAAGCAATTGATTTAAACAGATCTAGAAAACCAGATTTCAATTTACAATTAGATTAAAGGTCATCAACTATAAAAAATTAAAACCTGTAAATCTGTTCAAATTTCAAAGGCCTGATGCAAAATATCAGATATAAATTCTAAAGCAAAAGAGCAAAGCAAAAGATCAAAGCATCAAGCAATTCAGCCTGTAAGCAAAGCAAAACAGGATCAAACATCAAGTACAAGTTCAAACCATCCAGACCTGAAAAAACAGAAAATTAAGACCTAAAAGATAAAAAGAAGATCAAGTAAACAAATGTAAATTTAGGATCAAAAATTTCAAGTTACAGGCTTAAAACATCTTTCCAGTTTTCTGCTTTCAAGTGAATCAGGTGAGCAAACTTGCCTTTGTTCTGATTTTTGATCTGATGTTGTGATGAATGTTGAAATGAAGTTGCAAATGTGTTTGTGTGCATGCAAATACGCGTGTATATATGTAGAAATGGGTGTGTGCATGTCTGTACTCACCTCTGTTTAGAGGTTACAGGCACAAGTAAATTTCAAAAATTTAAATCTCTCAATCGAGTCAGTATTAACCTTTGACATTTAAATGAAAATTGTTTGTTTAAGTATAAAGATGATTATAAAAGTAGTTTCATAATTTTAAATCCAGCAAATGATTTTAAAAATGAAATAATACGGTGAAAAATTAAAACTTTGGTAAATTTGAGTATCACGACTTTGAGTTCCATTTACATCATCCAACTAGATTTCAAAATTTATGAATTTTAAGGGTAAATTTAGTATTTTTAGTTTGAGAGATTTTGGGAAATTATGAGTTGAACAGAAAATGAAATTCCATCAATTTTTGATGATCACGTAATCATTTTTCCTCGAGATTCTCACTAGAGGGGGCTGAAGGTATGGTGATGCGAGGAAAAATATTAGATGATTTTACTAATTGTCATGGCGACGCGACGAGGTCGAAATAGGGTTTTATACCCAATATTGATCGTGGTGCTTCTCGGGGTATTTCCGGCATCAATGGGTGATCGGAATGGATCGCAAGAAGATGGTTCGAGGCTTTGCAATGTGGCGTAGTTTTCTGCTTGATGGCTTGAATCTTGGTGGTCCAGTTCGTCGTCGGTGTAAGGCTGAGTCATGTGGGTTGGTTCTGGTTGTTCGATCGAGTGGTTGAATTTCGAATTGCTCTCGAATTTTGACATATGGGTTGCAATGTTAGTTGTCGAGGTCGATGTCGATTTGTTAATGATCGAAGAGATGGTTGGTGTCGTGCACGTGCATGGTGCACCTTTGTTTGTCTGGTGAAGATTAAGGTTGTGGAAGAAGGCGAACGTCTCGGATTGTGCTCATATGTTTTGCTGTGTTGACTCGAAGCTGTTGAGGGACGAGTGTTTCTCGTGTTTTTACTCAGGTAGATCAGGGTTTTGCTTGATTTGATTTTGTTTAAACTATTTAAATTGAAATCAGGAAATGTTCCAGGGTTAAAAAATCAAAGAACTTGAGTTATGCAAATATTTCAAAGTTTAAAGCAAAATAAAAGTAAGCTTTTAAGTTATGAAAATAATTAGTTTTTTTAAAATAATTATTTAGAAAAGTTTTTAAATATATTTGTAATAGATAAGTCTTTAAGTGATATAATAAATAAGTTTTCAAGTAACTATTTATTAGTTTATTAAACAACTTTGAAAAGGTTTTTCAAAGATCTTAAATGCTTAAAATTTAATATTTAAATTGTTTGAGTAAATTATATATTTTTAATCACATAATTAGTTCATGAATGGTTTCTAATGAAGTTTAATGATGTAAATAAGTATTTTTTCAATATAAAGAATTTATTCTTAATTAGTAAAGGTTGAGATTAATTAAGAGTAATAAATCAGTAAAATAAATAAGGTTAAATTGATAATTAAGAGGTTAATTACTTAATACCAAGAAGGATTATTAATTAAGTGATTAGTGATTAATTAGCTAATAATTAAGAATAATTTAATCAAGTAATTAGGGTTATTTGATTAAGATAAATCAATTTATAATTTGAAATTAATTGGTTAAGTAATTAAGATTAATTAGTTGTTAATTAAGGATTAATTAATTGATGAAAGTGATTAAGGATAATCACATATTGTAATTTAATTAATGAAATGGTAATTAATTAAGGGTTGATTAATTTAATTTGTTAAGGATAATTAATTAAGGGTAATTAAACAATTAAGATTAATTCTCTAATAATTAAAGGTTGATTAATTCATTAATTAAGATTAATTAAGGGCTCATTAATTAATGTGATTAATTAAGGATAATAAATTTAAGAATAATTAAATAATTAAGGATTAATTATTTAATGATTAAAGATTTACTCATTTATTAATTAAGGTTGATTACTTAAAAATTTAAAGTTAATTAATTTATAATTGATTAATTAACCTGGATTAGTGATTAATCTAGTTTCAATTAATCAGATAATCAATTAATCTTACTTATGGATGACTGTATTCTATTGAATGTTGTGAATTGTTTGATATCTCTGTTGTGTGATGCTTTGTGCCATGAAGTGTTTTAATTCAAGCTGTGATGAATGTAATTTATTTTATTTATGATAAATGTATATTATTTATCTGTGAATCTGCGTATGGATGATAAGCGTTATAAGCATATACCGCTTATCGATATTGCTATGTTTGAATCTGTGATGATCAATGATGTTGCACTATTGTGTAAAACCCCTAGACTACACCATACACACACAAATATGGATTGCACGAGGAAACTGGTTAAGTCGCAGATTTCTGAAATGGTTTTAAAGTTGAATTTGGAATCCAAACAGTTTTGGAAATGGAATTGGGTTTAATGTCAAAAGTTTAAAAAGGAGTTTCAAAGACAAAAGTTATTTTGAATAACTTAATAAAGTTTTTGAAATTTAAATAATTTGATTTGAATTTGAATTCAAAATTTTGGAATTGAATTCTATGTTTAGATATTATGGTTTAAAAATGTTATACAAGTTATAAATGTGTTTATATGGGTTTTTAACCATTTTAAAAGTATTGTTTTGGGAATTTGAATTTAACCCAAGGACTTTAACTTATACAAATGAAATTAGATTTTTCCGAAACGAAAACTATTTATTTTCAAATAATAAAAGCTTTCATATAAGGAGAGAATTTCCAATTTGTGTTAAAAGGATTTCAAGTTTGAAATGAAAATGGTTTACCAAGTTATGAATGAATCTTTGGAAATGATTTTGAAAGCTATGAATTAAATCTTTGATTTAAAGATTGGATGAGTTAATCCGATTTGAAGTGGAAATTGTTTTGGAATATGTGAATGGATCTTTGTGAAAAAGGGGTGAACTTTGTGAAGTGAATCCTTTTATTTAAAAATTTGGAAATGGTAATTTGTTTAAACGATTTGAAAGGAAAGTTTTCGGTAACAAGTTGTGACTTAACTGAAATCCCAATATCCATATGTTTATAAATATTGCGCTCATTATTCGGTTTAGCCGGGAGAGGACCTTGTGTCATATAACCCATTCTGAATAATGATACAGCGTTATGGATTGCATTTGAAGACCGGTGGTGAAGGCCAGGTATTTTTGAAAACGAAAGGATAGCCTGTCGAATGACTCTGCACTGAGTAGCTACGGTATAGAGATCGCCATATATGATGGGGAGTCCGATCGGGATTGTGAATACCCGGATTGCAAGGGATTCTTTAGAAATGCCTTCGGTTTTGTTCGAACCCGGAACAGACTTGTATGGATGTATGTCTGACATTACACTTTGAGATCTAAAGTCGGTTTCTATCAAATACATTTCTGTTAAGTGGCGGAGATTTATTCTCTTAGCTTAACACCCTTCTCTGAGACGTACGAGCTCAGAGGTTATGTAGTTGATGGTTACTAGTGATGCATTCCCAATTTGGTAATGTGGCATACGAAGTGTTGCTGATCATTTGTTGATCGAAGCATGGCTTTGTGAAAAAGCGTCGCTTTGTGGACCAGACTGCATCAAGACCTGACAAACCGAAAATGGTCGAAACAGGAAAGATGCGGCACGGTTGCAGGGGTCGCGCCCCTAGGGTATGTCCATTCCTTCTGGAAAAGGGTGGTATCGTGGTATGGGCCCAGATACTTAACTCATGTGGACACTATAAATTTATTACTGTGTGATGTTGCTTTATGGTTGAGGATCCTCAGATAAAGGTCACAAACGATCGGGGATGGCATATCTTAGGTGTTACTCTCGGGATGGGAATAAACCGGCCTTGTGCTAGCAGAGATCCGGGTAGGTTCTCAGGGCATCCCTCTAGAGGCGTACCCATGTGGCAATGGGAAGTTCCTTGGCCTAACCATTTGTTGGAAATCCAATCTCCAATACGCGCCTTGTACGGTTTTAGTTGTAGAACCTTCCATTTAACATGGTAGCTATAGTAGGCATACTATAATGGTACGTATGCTGGCTAAGATTGATATTATACTTGCAAATGTTTTCCACTATGCACTAATGATAATATCAAAATGGTTTTCGCGTATCAAGCATGTTTGATTATCATAAGGAGAAATCTCCTCCAATTGTGCGCTTGCATTGTGTGTGTGGGGGGGGAGGCCTTATGATAGCTTCATTTTCCAAAAAGCATTACGGATTTCAATTCTAAATTCTTTTTGTTGTTTGTTTTAAAGATAAACTATTTTTGTTTGCTCATACCAGTCCCATGACTGACCCGGAGTTTATTGTTCCCTTCCTAAACTCTGGGTGCCTACAATTTTCCACACGGGCAGTCTAGAGTTGGGTTTTTCAGATAATCAAATAATACGTATAGAATCGATAGCCTTCGAAGTCTTTGGTTTGGTAGCATTTGGAGCTCTTCTTTAGTATTTGGTTCTTTGAAGCTTTTGGATTGGCAAGTCGCGTTTAAGATCACAATTTTCTACAAGTTCATCTTGATGGTGGTTCGAGCTTGAAGTTTAGAGTTGGCTTGGAGTTTTGGTTTGGAGTTGCAGTGTTGGATTCTCTTGAAGGCCTTTGTTCATGTTGATATATTTCCGCTGTGGTGTTGTGTTATAAATATTCTCTGACAGTGTTGGATATGTTGTATCATGATGTATATGACATTGTATCAATGTTGTATATCGATGTTATCATCTTTTGTTTCCACTGTGTTGTTTATCATCTAATGTTGTTGCAAGCTCCGACGATACGGATTTCAAAGTCGTTTGTTGGGTATAGAGTTCTGGTCGTCACATTTGGTATCAGAGCTAAAGGTTGAGTAAGAACTTTAGCTATGGAGTGTAACACATTAGATGGCTCATTAGAGATAGGGTGAAGTATACCCTAGAATGAGTATATCCCTAAGATATCCGTCTGTATGCCTCAGTAAATCCTCTTTCTATCCGCTGATAGTAAGTATGAGTGCGAGAAGAGGATGAGGTAGGGGACGGGGAAGTACCACTAAAACTGGTCAATGCCCTGCAACAACAAGGAAACAATCCTTTCTCTATGAATTTCTTTGATCATTATCCGATTTCCAATTCACTGATGTCCTTGTGGAAGCAACAAGAAGGAGCTACAGCGTGATGTTGGCCTAGCGAATCGTTGTAGATAGGTTCTATTTCGTATTCTCATCTTCTATCTTAACTTCATATGAATTGGAAATTTTAAATTGAAATAAATTGCTTAATAAAATATGAAGATTTGTATCGATAAAACGATTTCTACCAAATTTGAAATTCAATTATAATTTCTTGTGAAAGATCAAAGTACGAAGAGGGGCAAGTTGATGTATACTTTTGGAGTATTCTGACCTGAGTTTGGAATCCATACTGAATATTTGAGTATTGTGGTAGATTGAATCCATTTGTCTATTCTTTTGGGGTCCAGATATATTCTACGAATGGTTAGTTATTCATTCGAACTAACCAATACACCTGTATATTTCGTAGATCCGGATAAGCCGAGTACTTCGTGAAATATTGTATGAGTTTGTTCTCATATTGTTGATATTATAATTTGGTAAGCCAAATACAGAATAAATATTCAGTCCCATCTGAAAAGATATTTCTCTATCTTTCATCTGTTCTTTGTTGCCTCCTTGGTAAATTTCGAGGACAAAATTTTCTTAAAGGGGGGAATCTGTAACATTCCCGGATTTTAGCCAAGTTAAATTAGAGAATTAATTTAATTTTTGAAATTAAATTATGAATTAAATTGAGTTTTTTCCAAAATAAAATAAACTACAAGTTATTTGTTTATATATATGTAATGATTTGAATTGAAATTTGGATTTGAAAACTCAATAAAAAATATATTAGAGATAAATTGGATTTAAATTTTTTATTTTTAAGCTAATAAGAGTTTGTTTCTAATTTTATTAAATATGCATTTTGATTTAGAAAATGATGTTTTGAATTTGATAAAATAAATTTTTCCAAAGACTACTGAAGAATAAAATTCTAATATATTTATACATATGTGATTCAATTTTTAAAACCAATTTTCTTTAAAGGATTTTATAAATGATTAATAAAGAAATGTATTTATTTAAATAAGAAATATGATATAAAGTTATATTTAAAATATTATTTGTAGTGTTTAAAAATATAGTAAAAGTTTGAAAGTTTTTTAAAAGCTAAATTTTATAATATACATATGTGTGTTATTTATTAAAGTATAATTCGTTTCAAAATTCAATATTTTAAGACTTTATAAAAGAGAAAGCATTTATTGGATAATAGAAATTGTATATGTAAAATATTTGTTTTGACAAGCATAAACAAAATAAAATACATATGTTAAAAATAAAGTACTTAAGGGTTAAAACACAATTTTAAAATTAATTAAGATAAAGGATTTAAACACAATTTTAGTTACATATAAACAAGTGTAAGCATTTTTATAAAGGAATTAACAAGCGTTAAGTAAGAACTCTCATGTGATAATAAGTGGCATAAATTTTGTTTAAAATGAATTAAATTTTATATTGAAGAATAAAGAAAAAACTAAATTACATTCCTCTTCTCATTTTTTCAACATCAAAACAAAATCAGTAAGTAAAAAAAGAAACAAAACCAGATAAAAAGAATGAAAACAAAAGCCAGTTTCAGATCCTCTTAAATCTGAAGCAATTGATTTAAATAGTCTGGAAAGCCAGATTTCAATTTACAATCTGATCAAAGGTCATCAACTATAAAAAATTAAAATCTGTAAACCTGTTCAAATTTCAAAGACCTGATGCAAAGTATCAGATACAAATTTTAAAGCAAAAGAGCAAAGCAAAAGATCAAAGCATCAAGCAATTCAGCCTGTAAGCAAAGCAAAATAGGATCAAACATCAAGTACAAGTTCAAACCATCTTGACCTGAAAACAGAAAATTAAGACCTAAAAGATAAAAAGAAGATCAAGCAAACAAATGTAAAGTCATGATCAAAAAATTCAAGTTACAGGCTTAAAACATCATTCTAGTTTTCTGCTTTCAAGTGAATCAGGTGTGCAAACTTGCCTTTGTTCTGATTTTTGTTCTGATGTTGTGATGAATGTTGAAATGAAGTTGTAAATGTGTTTGTGTGCATGCAAATATGCATGTATATATGTAGAAATGGGTGTGTGCATGTTTGTACTCACCTCTGTTTAGAGGTTACAGGCATAAGTAAATTTCAAAAATTTAAATCTCTCAATTGAGTCAGTATTAACCTTTGACATTTAATTGAAAATTGTTTGTTTAAGTATAAAGATGATTATAAAAGTAGTTCCAGAATTTTAAATCCAGCAAATGATTTTAAAAATGAAATAATACAGTGAAAACTTAAAACGATGGCAAATTTGAGTATCACGATTTTGAATTCCATTTACATCATCTAACTAGATTTCAAAAACTATGAATTTTAAGAGTAAATTTAGGATTTTTAGTTTGGGAGATTTTGGGAAATTATGAGTTGAATAGAAAATGAAATTCCGTCAATTTCTGATGATAGCATAATCATTTTGCCTCGGGATTCTCACTGGAGGGGGTTGAAGGTATGGTGATGCGAGGAAAAATAGTAGATGATTTTACTAACTGCCGTGGTGGCGCGGCGAGGTCGAAATAGGGTTTTATACCCAACATTGATCATGGTGCTTCTCGGGGTATTTCCGGCATCGATGGGTGATTGGAATGGATCGCAAGGACATGGTTCGAGGCTTTGCGATGTGGCGAAGATTTCTGCTTGATGGCTTGAATCCTGGTGGTCCAGTTCGTTGTCGACGTGAGGTTGAGTCGTGTGGGTTGGTTCTGGTTGTTCGATCGAGTGCTTGAATTTTGAGTTCCTCTCGAATTTTGATATTTGGGTTGCGGTGTTAGCTGTCGCGATCGATGTCGATTTGTTAATGACTGGAGAGATGGTTGGAGTGGCAGGTCGGCACCGTGCACGTGCACGGTGCCCCTTTGTTTGTCTGGTGAAGATTAAGGTTGGGGAAGGAGGCGAATGTCTCGGGTTGTGCTCGTATGTTTTGCTGTGTTGACTCAAAGCTGTTGAGGGACGAGTGTTTCTCGTGTTTTTACTTGGTTAGATCAGGGTTTTGCTCAAGTTGATTTTGTTTGAACTGTTTAAATTGAAATCAGGAAATGTTCCAGGGTTAAAAAAAATCAAAGAACTTGAGTTTTGCAAATATTTCAAAGTTTAAAGCAAAATAAAAGTAAGTTTTTAAGTTATGAAAATAATTAGTTTTTTTAAATAAATGCTTAACAAAGTTTTTAAATATATTTATAATAGATAAGTCTTTAAAGTGATATAATAAATAAGTTTTCAAGTAACTATTTATTTAGTTTATTAAACAACTTTGAAACTGTTTTTCAATAAATGTTTAAAATTTAATGATTAAATTGTTTGAGTAAATTATATATTTTTAATCACATAATTAGTTCATGAATGGTTTCTAATGAAGTTTAATGTTGTAAATAAGTGTTTTTTTTAATATAAAGAATTTATTCTTAATTAGTAAAGGTTGAGATTAATTCAGAGTAATAAATCAGTAAAATAAATAAGGTTAAATTGATAATTAAGAGGTTACTTACTTAATGTCAAGAAGGATTATCAATTAAGTGATTAGTGATTAATTAGTTAATAATTAAGAATAATTTAATGAAGTAATTAGGGTTAATTGATTAAGATAAATTAATTTATAATTTGAAATTGATTGGTTAAGTAATTAAGATTAATTAATTGTTAATTAAGGATTAATTAATTAATGAAAGTGAATAAGGATAATCACATATTATAATTTAATTATTTAAATGGTAATTAATTAAGGGTTGATTAATTTAATTTGTTAAGGATAATTAATTAAGGGTAATTAAATAATTAAGATTAATTATCTAATAATTAAAAGTCGATTAATTCATTAATTAAGATTAATTAAGGGCTAATTAATTAAGGATAATTAATTTAAGAATAATTAAATAATTAAGGATTAATTATTTAATGATTAAAGATTTACTCATTTATTAATTAAGGTTGATTAATTAAAAATTTAAAGTTAATTAATTTATAATTTATTAATTAACCTAGATTAGTGATTAATCTAGTTTCAGTTAATCAGATAATCAATTAATCTTACTTATGGATGACTGTATTCTATTGAGTGCTGTGAATTGTTTGATATCTCTGCTGTGTGATGCTTTGTGATATGAATTGTTTTAATTCAAGATGTGATGAATGTAATTTATTTTATTTGTGATAAATGTATATTATTTATCTGTGAATCTGTGTATGGAAGATAAGCGTTATAAGCATATACCGCTTATCGATATTGCTATGCTTGAATCTGTGATGATCAAATATATTGCACTATTATGTAAAACCCCTGGACTACACCATACACACAAATATGGATTGCACGAGGAAATTGGTTAAGTCGTAGATTTCTGAAATGGTTTTAAAGTTGAATTTGGAATCCAAACAGTTTTGGAGATGGAATTGGGTTTAATGTGAAAAGTTTGAAAAGGAGTTTAAAAGACAAAAGTTATTTTGAATAATTTAATAAAGTTTTTGAAATTTAAATAATTTTGATTTTAATTTGAATTCAAAATTTTGAAATTGAATTCTATGTTTAGATATTATGGTTTAAAAATGTTATACAAGTTATAAATGTGTTTATATGGGTTTTTAACCATTTTAAAAGTATTGTTTTGGGAATTTGAATTTAACCCAAGGACTTTAACTTGTACAAATGAAATCTGATTTTTCCGAAACGAAAACTATTTGTTTTCAAATAATAAAAGCTTTCATATAAGGAAAGAATTTCCAATTTGTGTTAAAAGGATTTCAAGTTTGAAATGAAAATGGTTTTCCAAGTTATGAATGTATCTTTGGAAATGATTTTTGAAAGCTATGAATAAAATCTTTGATTTAAAGATTGGATGAGTTAATCTGATTTGAAGTGGAAATTGTTTTGGAATATGTGAATGGATCTTTGTGAAAAAGGGGTGAACTTTGTGAAGTGAATCTTTTTGTTTAAAAGATTTGGAAATGGTAATTTGTTTAAATCATTTGAAAGGAAAGTTTTGGGTAACAAGTTGTGACTTAACTGAAATCCCAATATCCATATGTTTTTAAATATTGCACTCATTATTCGATTTAGCCGGGAGAGGACCTTGTGTCATATAACCCATTCCGATTAATGATAATACGTTATGGATTGCATTTGAAGACCAGTGGTGCAGACCGGGTATTTTCGAAAATGAAAGGATAACCCGTCGAATGACTCTTCACTGAGTAGCTAAGGTATAGAGATCTCTGTATGTAATGGGAAGTCTGATCGGGATTGTGAATACCTGAATTGCAAGGGCTTCTTTAGAAATGGCTTCGGTTCTATTCGAACCCGGAACAGACTTGTATGGATGTATGTATGACGTTAAACTTTGAGATGTAAAGCCAGTTTCAATCAAATACATTTCTGTTTGGTGGTGGAGATTTATTCTCTTAGCGTAACACCCTTCTCTGAGACGTACGAGCTCAGAGGTTATGTACTTGATGGTTACTAGTGATACATTCCCAATTTGGTAACGTGGCATACGAAGTGTTGCTGATCATTTGTTGATTGAAGCATGGCTTTGTGAAAAAGCATAGTTTTGTGGACGAGACTGCATCAGGACCTCACAAACCGAAAATGGTCGATACAGGAAAGATGCGGCAATGTTGTAGGGGTCGCACCCCTATGGTATGTCCATTCCTTCTGGAAAAGGGTGGTATCAGGGTATGCAGCCCAAATACTTAACTCATGTGGACACTGTAAATTTATTACTGTGTGATGTTGCTTTGTGGTTGGGATCCTCGGATAAAGGTCGCAAACGATCAGGGATGGCATAACTTAGGTGTTACTCTCGGGAAGGGAGTAAACCGACCTTGTGTTGACAGAGATCCGGGTAGTTTCTCAAGGCGTCCGTCCATAGGCGTACCCATGTGGCAAGGGGATGTTCCTTGGCATGACCATTTGTTGGAAATCCAATCTCCAATACGCGCCTTGTACGGTTTTAGTTATAGAACCTGCCATTTAACATGGTAGCTATAGTAGGCATACTATAATGGTATGTATGCTGGCTAAGATTAATATTATACTTGCAAATGTTTTCCACTATGCACTAATAATAATATCAAAATGGTTTTCGCGTATCAAGCATGTTTGACTATCATGAGGAGAAATCTCCTCCAATTGTGCGCTTGAATTGTGTGTGTGCGGGGAGGCCTTATGGTAGTTTCATTTTCCAAAAAGAATTGCAGATTTCAATTCTATATTCTTTCTGTTGTTTGTTTTAAAGATAAATTATTTTTGTTTGCTCATACCATTCCCATGACTGACCTGGAGTATATTGTTCCCTTCCTAAACTCTGGATGCCCACAATTTTCTACACGGGCAGTCTAGAATTGGGTTTTTCAGATAATCAAATAATAGGCATAGAATCGATAGCCTTCGAAGTCTTTGGTTTGGTAGCATTTGGAGATCTTCTTCAGTCTTTGAATCTTTGAAGCTTTTTGTTTGGCAAATCACGTTCGAGATCGCAATTTGCTACAAGTTCAGCTTGATGGTGGTTCGAGCTTGAAGTTTAGGGTTGGCTTTGGAGTTTTGGTTTGGAGTTACAATATTGGATTCTCTTGAAGACCTTTGTTCATGTTGATATATTTCCGTTGTGGTGTTGTGTTGTAAATATTCTCTGATGGTGTTGGATATGTTGTATCATGATGTATCTGACATTGTATCAATGTTGTATATCAATGTTATCATCTTTTGTTTCCGCTGTGTTGTTTATCATCCAATGTTGTTGCAAGCTCCGGTGATACGGGTTTCGATGTCGTTTGTCGGGCATCGAGTTTAGGTCGTCACAAACCCCGTTGTATGATAGTATCCATGATGAAATTTCATTTGACGGAGTCGAAGGCCTTGGAAATGTCAAGTTTGATCGAGGCGCGTAGGATGTTGGTAGTATGGAAGTGGGAAATGATTTCTTGGGTGATGGCAACACAGTCGAGGATGGACCAACCGTGTATGAAGGCCAAATGTTCTGTCCCAACAAAGGAGAAATTTGAGCATTAAATCTATTTGCAAGCATTTTATAATCAATTTGAAGGAGGTGTTGAGAAGGCTAATAAGTCTAAAGTCGGTCAAGGTGTTAGCACTAGGCTTTTTTGGAATTAGAATAATATTAGAGTAGTTGGTTTGGCTATGAGAGAGGGGTTGGAATAAAATTCATCAAACATGTTAAGTACCTCACTATTGCTAATTGATATAAATACCTTATAAAATATGGGTCCAAATTCATCAGGTTCAAGGGCCTTATCCTCACTTCGTAAAGTGTGATCGTGATTTTTTCCTCTATAAATGGAGAGTCCTCCGAGATCGGGAGGAGGTTTAGGCAGAGTTTATGCAAAACAATGGTAGGTTAGGGAATCTAGGATGGGCCGAGGAGTTGCCTGAATATTTTGTGAACAATTGGTTAAGTTTAGCTTGGTCATGAATGCTTTTCCCACAATGAATAATCTCATAGATATGGTTCGACCTTCTCCTGCGTTAGTGATTCTATGGAAGTAGGTCATGTTCTATCACCATCTTTAAGCCAAGAAACTCTGGATCTTTGCTTTCACCCAATCTCTTCTAGTTTTATTCATTTCTCTAACTATTGCCCTAGATAATCAAGACGGGATCTTTTGGCTGGGGATAATGGTATGGATTCTTTAAGGATGTTGAGGTCAAGGATTATTGTTTGCAAATCTGATTTGCGAGATCTGGGAGTACCCCAAATCGATTTAGACCAAGATCTAAAGTGCTTTCGAGCTTGCAAACCATGATGGCAAAATTAGAAGGGTGATTTTATAGTTTCTACTAGATCTCAAAAACTAAATCTATAACACTCCAAAAATTTAATAGAAATTTAGACAGCAATTTAATTAGAAAATTAAATTAAATTAAACCAAGGACTTGAAGGCAAATTTTTGCAGACGTCCAAATTTGGTTATGAAACTTGCACCACTGTGTTCATAGTGATTTTCCAAATGATTTTCATATATAACACTTTGAAATTCAAGTTAGTATGAAGAAGTTATATACATTAGATTGAATTAAAAATTTAAAAGGCCACCGGATGACCCTTATGGTTTTAAGGTCAATCGATAGAGGTTGACCCAAGCATGGGGTAGTCGACCTAAATGCAGGTAAAATCGAGAATTTTTGCTTTCATGACAATGAGTTGAACGAATGAGCTTACTTACTTAGGTATGAAGGCTATGATGAGAGGGCCAGAATCTCTAAAATTATTTCCTAAGCTAATCCATGATCCAAATTAAACCCTGCCCTTGTAATACAAAGCTAATGGAACCCTAAATTCTCAACTAAAAATCTATTGATACTGAACTCTACCAAATTTTCCCTAAATCTAAACCCTAAAAATTTCTAAAAATTAAATCAATACAACCTAGAAGACCAGAAGCAACTAAATCAAGTAGAACTATCGATTTAAGGGTACGATTCTCTAGCGCAAGTATGAGGAATAGCCTAAGCTTGAGATGAGTGAGCATAATTTTAATAAGTTCATTATTATAGTTAGTTTAAACTATTTTAATAGATTAGGGTGTTAGAGGACTGTAAATTGAATATGTTAAGTTTAAATTTAATTTGTTAATACCCTAGATTTGAACCTAAAACCCTAGAATTTGAATTACAGTAATTTGCTAATGTAATTACATATCTAGGACCCCATTCTATTATCAAATTTGCAAACACTAAATTCATAAACCCTTAGTTGAACTGCAACTTGTTAAGTAAACTGGTCAATTAGTAAATTAGGGTAAATTAAATACTGCAAAGGACATGAATTAAGTATACAAATAATTAACAATTGGAATGTGTAGAAACTATAATTTTTCTTTACGATCGGTCGACCTAAAAACCCTTGTGGCGATCGGTAGCGGTCGATCATTCGGTATGAGTGGTCAACCGCTCATATTGAAAATTACAGAATAGAACCTCGGTCTAAGCCCCAAATTTTCAAATAAAAATATATGAAACATGAATTGTTTATAAGACTATTTAAGGGAAATTGGATGCATGTTAGGATCTGCAGGGAAGCTAGTTATCTAGGAGCGGACGTTAGGTCATGGCGGTGCTGAGTAAATATATTTTACCCAATTTAGGTAGTAACTGATTCGAGGCGATGTATTTCGCAAGCGGCGGTCACAAGAGGTTCCAATGGTAGGAATGCAAAATGGCGTGGATGCCTAATGGAGTGGGTACAACTAAATGAGAAGCCCAAATATGCATGATTCCTAATGCACGTGATATAGTTAGAATACGCATGAGAGGTAGAAGCGAATGCATGCAGACGATGAGACATTCTGGTGGGTCAGCATTCCGGGTTCTTCCTCTCTAGATTTAGTAAGGAGGAATCGTTTCTAGTAGCCTAGTGGCGGTGATAATAGTGGGAATTCATTTCCACGGTAGCCTAGTGACTTTGCCTTCCATTGTTATTAGCCAAGAGTGTGGTGTCTTACATGTTGAGTAGCTCTAAGAGCAGTGGCCGATCGTTAGACATGAGATTCGATCAATTGCATTAGCCTACACAATTTGAAGTATAGGAATGTACTAGACAAAAAGCCTTAAGTAACAGACCTTAGGAATTCACGGACACTTGTATCACACCCTTCAACATTTAGAGTAGTATTAAAGTAACTACCTATGATCATCATATTAAACTTGTACTCATTCACCAGACTTTATGTCCGACCCATTCTCTTTTCTTTTTTTTATCTACCATAAGTGGACCGGGCACTAGGTGATCAACCTATTCTTGATACTTAGGAAGTCGACCATATCTTTGGTGACCACTTTTTACCGTATTTACTCTCTATGTATTATTCTACCTTATCAGTATATTTTGCTTCATGTATTAGACTTTGATGGATAATTTATTATATACTTTGTATTGGATCACATACTGATATTTTTCTAAGACTATGACTTGATATTTTTAGGGAATTATATTTTTCTGTGATATACACTTGTATTATTACATCCGCTGTGAGATCTGAAAGTGTAGTATATCTTAGATTATATCTGCTTATTTTAGTCGTTGTGATGTAAAATGTTATAAACCCCAATGACGTACATTTCTCATTACGATGCAAGGTCGAAATCCACACTGAGCTTTGGACCATCATGTCGGGAGGTGCGGGTTGTCACAGTTGGTATCAGAGCAAGGTTCAAGGTTCCTTAAGAACTAGGACTATATTGAGATAACATATTTGAATTTTTTTGAAAAAAATGGATTTTCCAAAAGTTTTCAAAATAGATATTTAAACTATATATGGTAAAAGTAAAGATATTTCAAAAAGCTTTTCTGAAAGATTATATAGAAACCGTAATCTCACTTTTTCATGCATGTGTTATCTTTGATTTGTGCTTATGATGCTCTCTTATTCATGCCTATAATATTTGTGAAAAGTTGTTAATAAAATTCTTAAAATTATCGCATAGAAGATAAGTGATCCCGCAAGTTCAAGCTCATATGACACAACTGAGATTCAAGCAAGGGACATGCTAAGCGTAAACCCACTAGAGGACCCAGGGAGGGATCGATAGGTGTGTCTCCTACCCACCCACCTATCGTTATAGATTTTACTAAGCTATGCAAGGATTTCTCAAATCTTGGAGGTAAGCCATACACGGGGACATCGTCTTATGTGGATTCGAGGTCATAAAATCCACATTTATGAGAGAATATTTTGGTTTAATGGGTTTAAATAATGAGGCAAGAATGTAGTTGGCTACCTGGCAGTTACAGGGTGAGGCATTAAGCTGGTGGGAGATAGTTGAGGCTAAGAGTGATGGTTAAGAGATCACTTGGGACGAGTTTTGTAGACGATTTAAGGTGAAGTTTTTTTTAGGGCAGAGGAAGGTGTGCAGTTAAACAAGTTCAATCACTTAAAGTAAGGAAATCTATTTATTAAGGAGTATGTCAACCAGTTCAATGAGCTAGCTAGATTCGGTATGGGACTGACTGACATGCCATACAAGAAGGTTCTCAAATTTTCTAAAGGACTGAGTCAACCTCTTCAAGACTTAGCTCTGAGTCATATTCCTATGCGTGCTACGTATGAGGGTCTAGTGGAGATGTATTTGTTAATACCATCTTCGAGGGTGAAGCCAAGCAATAGGAACCCAATAAAGATATGGGTAAAGTGCAACAAAACCAGCGTAAAAGTGGAGATGGGCCTAAGGGAAAGACACAGAAGAAGGATATGCTATGTAGGAAGTGTAGCAGGAAGGGACATTTTATAAAGGATTATAGGGCAGATCTTTCAAAGGTTAAGTGCTATAACTACGATCAGTTTGGACATCTGAAGTGAGCTTGCATAACACTACTGAGAGATTCTACACAAACTTCTATTCGGGTGGTTTCATCTTGTGCACTATAGTCAGTCCCTAATCAAGTGCATAGCTAGTGGCAGATAAGGGTAAGAAAGTGGCAATCAAAGGTGTATTGACTCTTTCTGGTTTATCCATTTGCACTTTATTTGATACTGGGGCTTTACATTCATTTAATTTTAGTAGACTTGTTGAGGACTTATACTTGTACACTAGTATAGTCATGGACCCTGTAGTTGTGTCAAACCCCGTAAGAAGATTAACATATTTGTCTATGCTACTGAAGTTGTTTATCTTAGCCGTCAAATTTGATTGTGATGTCTTTGTATTGGGATTCTCTGGGTTTGGGTTGATATTAGGCATGGATTGGATGACTATGTATAGGGGTATTTTAGATGTAATAGGAAGGTCGTTATATTAAGCACATGGATTGGATGTAGCTCATAGGTTTATTGCTATCCTCATGGATAAGTTATGTTGAGCTACTTATATTCATTAGACCTATTATAAGATGAGCTTAGTGTCGTACCTATAGTTAGAGATTTCCTACATGTTTCTGCTGAGCTTACCGATCTCCCATCCTAGAGAGAGATCAAGTTTAGGATCTATCTTGTTGGAAATGCTATACCTATTACCTTAACACTAAGGCATATGGCTCAAAAGGAAAAAATGCAAGTTGGACAAGCAAGTTAATGAGTTGTTGGAGAAGGGTTTTATCAACAGAAGCATTTCTGAGTGGAGAGCAACAGTCGTCTTTGCCACCAAGGCAGATGGTTCTCTGAGACTCTGCGTCAGTTATAGAGAGTTGAATAAACTGACAAAGTAGACTCGTTATCACACTTGCGAAAGTACAGCTACCATGGTCGAGCCGAGTAAGTTGGAGGGGGTTGAGATAGATCGAGAGTGACTTGTTCGTCGTGCATCCACTCATATTCTAGAGCATGGTACAAAGAGACTTCACAGTAAAGAGTTTAGGCTTATTAAAGTCCAATGGCAAGCGACTCAGCGGAGAGTACATGGGAGCCCGAGGAGAAAATCCGCGTTATCCACCCTAATCCTTTTCTGGTACGTTTCCAATTTAATTGTTATATGTATAAACTACTTATATGTAAGACTTAGTTGGTATACCCTTTAGGTTGAGACCATAGGATGGTAGAAATGGTTGTAAATGTGTGGGTAGGACATATGATGGATGATAGTGGCAATGGATGTATATGGATGTATTGTTCGCATTGTGCTCTTTTACACGTTAGGACAGTATATCCTCTAGGTACACATACACACACTTATATCTAGTTGAATGTTATTTCTTGATTATTTTTGTGCTAGTGGATGTTATGCATATGGATGTTGCATACGTTCGAATGGTTTTGCATGCATATAGAAATATGAGCATATCATTTAGGATGTTGCATACATTTAGATGCATAGCAAGAGCATTTTGCATGACAGGAGGTCGACTGGATCAATAGACATCCTACTTTTATATTAATATAGATTTATGTGTATTTCACATTGCATATATATTTACGTGATGCATTAGAAATTTCTAAGGACAACGATTGCTCGTAGCTGATGGATTAAGGGATGATTATAGCTATTGGTTACTGTATGTATGAGTTATACTTTTCCATCCTTTGAAATTTTGGGGACGAAATCCTTTAAGGGGAAAGAATGTAACGCTCTAGAAATTTAACAGGAATTTAGACCAAAATTAGTAAAATTAAATTAAATTAAGACAAGGACTTAAAATAAAATTTTCACAAATGTTTGAATTTGACTACGAAACTTGAACCGTTTTGTTCATAGTGATTTTTCGGACGATTTTCATATAGGGCACTTCAAAATCCCAGTTAGTATGGAAAAGTTATGGACATTATATTGAACTAAAAGTTTAACAAACTTAAATTTAAAATTTTAAAATTCTGCCGGCCGACCGTTAGGGGTTTAAGGTCAACGGATAGCGGTCGACCCGACCACATGTAAAATCAAGCATTTATGCTTTCATGATGATGAGTTGAACGAAGGAGATTAGTTACATGGGAATGAAGGCTATGATGAGAGGACCAGATTCTCTAAAATAATTCCTTAGCTAATCCAATGAATCAAATTAAACCATACTCCTATAAATACTAAGCTAACGAAACCTTAGATTGTCAACTAAAAGTTTACTATAACTAAACTCTACCAAAATCTACCCGAGATGGGAATGAAGTTTAGAGAGCAATCCAAGATATGCCTTTGCCGGATTTCATAGCTGAATTCATTACACGAGATGATTATCCGAAGAGCGGTGGAGAAAAGGAGTTAAATGGAAGATGTGCATGGATGGTGCATCTAACAATTGATGTTCTTATGCTAGAGTTGTGCTTTTCACTCCCGAAGAACGCCCGATCTACTACGTCTTGAAACTTGATTTTTCAGTACAAACAATGAAGTTGTATACGAGAGCTTGATTACAGGATTCAAGATCGCCAAGGAATGAAAATAAATACTTTGCACATTTTTTGTGACTCCCAGCTAATAGTATGCTAACTTCAGAAAGAGTATCAGGTGGAAGGAACAAGGCTAGTTCCCTATCTAAACTGGGTTCTTGAGTTGCTTGATGACTTTGAATATTACATGATCGCTCATATTCCCAGAGAAGAAAAAGAGAAAGCCAACTCGCTTGCTAAGTTGGCTAGTTTCGGAGATGCACGGCTCATAGGCATTGTTCCAATGGAAGTAATTTTAGCTCCGAGCATCGACCAGCTAGATATCAATTAGATCCTGGAGACTAAGCCTGAATGGGAGTCGCAGATGACTCTGATTCGGGGTTATTTGCAAAGAGGGATCCTTCCGCAGAGAAGGAATGAATGATGAAAAATCCTTCACCAAGCGTCGAGATATATCAAGCAAGAAGGAATATGGTATAGAAAGGGTTTCTCTGTCCCCATTCTTTGGTGTATCGCTCACGACGAGCAAACAAGTTCTGAAAGAAGTCCACGAAGGGGCTTGTGGTACCACAATGGGGCAAACTTTAGCGAAGAAGATTCTTTGATATGGATACTTCTAGCCAACTATTAATCGAGACACGGCTGACTACACTCGAAGATGTGGCAAGTGCCAGAGATTTCCTAAAATTCTGAGGACCCCATCGATAGAAATTATTCAAATGGTTAGTCCGTGGCCGTTTGCAGTTTGAGGTATTGATATTATCAGTGTATTGCCGATACTAAAGATGGCACGAGGAACACCATCGTGGAAGATTGATTGCTTTACTAAATGGGCTGAGGTAGAGCCTTTGGCCATGATTACCATGAAGAAAGTAATCAACTTTGTTATTCGGAATATCATATATCGTTTTGGAGTTCCACAAGCGATCGTTACCAATAACGGGACCCAATTTGATAGTGCGGAGTGTAAAGATTTCTACCATTGACACCACACAGAGAAGAGGCTCGCAGTGGTAGAACACCCTCATGGAAATGGATAGGTCAAAGCTTAAACAAAATTATCAAGTCCACTCTCAAGAAGTGACTGAGAAGGGAAAAGGAGAGTGGGTCGATGAACTTCCGTTAATGCTTTGGGCTTATTAAACCATCCAAAAATCAATGACTGGCCATTCTCCATTCGCCTTGGCATATGGATCGAAGGCGATAACTTTGGTCGAATTGGAAGTACCTTCTCATTGAGTTTTCGACTACGATCAATGGATAAATGAGCCACTCCATTTGGAGTCTCTTTATAAGATTGATGAGAAGTGGATTAAAGCTGAGTTGAGAGCAGCTGCATACAAACACCAAGTCGCATGATATTTAACACAAAAGTTAGGAGTCGAAACTTTAAAGTTGATGACTTCGTCCTTCAATGAATCTTCCCTGGCCCTAAGAACTTGGGTCCGACTTGGGAAAGCCCATACGTAATAGAGGAAAAGCTTAGAGATGGTACTTTCAAGCTAGCAATTATAGACGGGATCCCACTCCCAAGGGTGTGAAATAGCGAGCACCTACGACACTATTTCACTTAGAATAAACTTGTGAATAATGAACTAGAACCTTGTAATAAGACAAATTTTGTAACTTTTTTCCTTTTATGAAATAAATGGCCTTTTCATCCCAAACTTCTATTTTCCCATTTCTTAAGAGCTTGACTTGATCAACTAGAATGAATATGCATATGATTAATGCAGGTGTGCAGGTACTTGGAGATAGGTGCCAATCAAACTTCTATTGTCCATGATCTGGCCCTTGAAGTCCCCCTTGATGTCCGAAGATTGACATTGACTAACTATTGCTTTCAGATGAGAGGCAAGCATATAAACATAAGTCGGACATGATACTATCGTCCATACCCCAACTCTCTTCTCGTAGTAGAAGCATGAGTATAAACAAAAGTTGGACACGGTATAACTGTCTGTATCCCAACTCTTGCCTTCGGATTGAGGGCCGGAGTATAAATGCAAACTGGATGCGATATGAGCATTCGTACCCTAACTCTCGTTTCCAAAGTAAGAGCTGGAATATAAACCTAAGCCAGATAAAACATGATCATATGCTAATTGGCTCTCGCCTTCGGACTGGGGCAAATGCACAAACTTAAAACTGGACGCAACACAACCGTCCGTACACCAACTCTTACCCTCGGATGGAGTGTAGGAGTATAAATCAAAACAGGCGTGACACGACTGATTGCTCACTTAACTCTCATCCCCAACCGAGGGTAGAAGTATAAACGAAAATAGGCATGACAAGTCTGTATGATCCTTAACATCTTACCGGAGTAAGCAAACTAAAGATCCATGCTTGGAGTAAAGCAGGATCCAATTTTTAAGAAACTTCGACCAGGGACTGGAGTTAAGCATGGTCAAATGCTAACATCCTAGATGAGGATGTAAGAACTACGATTCTAAGTAGTTAACTTAAGATCATGCCCGAAGTTTGTCTCAATTGGAACTCATTATCCTGGAAAAGGATACTCAAGCCACTATTTTAAGTGATTTACCCTAAAGGTTGCTTTACATTCGCTAGAACGATGTGAGTTGGCAAATCACAAGATGGATTAAGGGCTTGATCCGAAAATGATCACTAAAAGAAATGACATGCAAGTACATTGAATGGAAAGCATCTTTCTTAAGTACATAGAAAAACGGATTAAACGGCGAGAGGTAACTCTCTTGGCACATAAATCTATTGCAAGCTGTATATCCCTCTGGAGGATCGTGAGCTCTTTGGTCATGAGATGGTGCCAAAACATCATCAAATGGAATTCCACGCTTACTACATATCCCCCGAAGAGATCCTTTATTGGAGGGAATGGAATAAATCAGGTTATTTAGTATTATAGCATCCTCAAGAGTATTGGGTGATGGATATATTTAAGGCCCATTTACCGGTTCAACCAGATTTTAAGGGATCTATTGCTCTACTTTGAGATTCTCTAGGTTTTGTTAATCAATACATGGAATTTTTGGTTGCTACTCTTATTGGATAGGAGTTTGTTAAGCCTGAGAAGTTGTGGCCGAGCTTGACTCTAATATCAGATTCGATATACTTTGAAGGTAAAGTACCTATAGTCCAAGAAGCCAGATGTTTGGAACGTCTTTGGTGCAGTGTGATGCAGTTTGGATTTCCGTTATTAATTATCAGATTTTATACAGAAGATCACAGGATCACATTTTAGATTTATAGTCCCAAAACGTAAGCAAAATGTGATGACGAATCAATATGGACCTGATAGTTCACGGAATCAGTTCACGAAAGGATAGCGACAATTCAAAGCACGGGGTGGAATCCCTCAAAGGAATCCGAACTTTTCTCAATTCAAAGCACATTACATTAGAAATGATATGTACTTTGGAGGGCAAGTGTTATCCAGCCTTTTACCAAGTCGGAATCCAAATAGACTAGACAGATAGAGCTTGGAGTTATCAAGACGGAAAGCCCAAAGAGATAGCTCGAGAGTCTAAAAACCAAGCACGAACAAAGCCATGAAGTCAAGGCCAAAACCATCAAAGGCAACAAGATGATGGGATCCCCCAAGTTGGGGATCGCATCCGACTCCCAAATACAATTTGGGTGGATCCCATCTTCTACCTACATGCTTATCTCGGTGCTAAAAGCTTACTTTCAAAGTTGGTTTGTTGATTCAATGTATTTCTCCATCGAACCCCATGGACACTTGAAACTACAACTTTGTCCTCCTTCAACTTTGTTAACCCAAAAAATGGATCAACACCATGGATTTAGTGTGAAAGCAGCAGCCCTATCTTACAGAGAAATAATATAGAAGACAAATGTAAAAAAGCAGAAATAGTAAAAAGAAAAGAGGATTTTTATAGTGGTTTGGCTGTTAATAAAGCCTACGTCCACTTTATAACTTTCTATTAATTGACTGTTGTTACAAGTTGAATCGGGTTACAATATGACTGAATCTTTTAAGTTAGATCAAGTTACAATTAAAAGAGTTCACTAAAGAATCATAGTGTACCCCTATATGACTACTGTGTGGAAGGAGAAGAGTGAAGAATAATCTCTGCAGAGTTCCAACAGCCAATCTAGAAGATCCCCTTCATGTCGCAAGTAGGATTGTATTTATAGGGTTGAAGAGCTATTGGATTAGGCTGCTTTGCCAGAAGCCTACACTCGATGATACAAAGGTGCTCTGAAAATTTCATAATGATCCAACATAATCTGATGGATCGCTAGCGATCCATAGGGCATGGATTGCTAGCGATCCATGTACTTACGGGAGTTTCGGACTTCTTCCTTTGGGTTGCACTTCTTGCCTTATAGAAGTGCACTTCATGTAATTTCGTAGCTTATTTCCTTATTTTGGTGTTGGTTCATACAGTGATTAGATTGTTCTGCAACCTGAATCAGATGAATGTTCACTTCTTGAACTAGGTTGCTTGGAATACTATGAAACTTGGTAAGCATCCCTATAAAAGATATTAGTTCATGTTGCAAAAGGGTTGAATGACCTATGGAGCTTCCTTATGGATTGCTAGTGATCCATCCTCTTAGTAGATTTTTGGGTAATTCTTCTTGAGTTCTTTTGGCTTGTTTTTTAGATGTCGTGTTCAAGTTTCAAGTCATTCTCGCATAGTCCCTATGTTCTTACTCATATTGAATTCTGCTAGGTTAAAAACCCGATTAACATTTGCCCTCCAAAGTATGCTTTCATTTGGAAACAAAGTGTGCTTTGGAACCGGTCGTCCTTGAATTCTATATTCGAGCCGACCCTTTCTTATTTGCTTCTACTTCATTTTCTTCTTGCAACCCGGGCCAACCTCGGCCAAACACTAATCAGCCTTTACTGCTGCTGCCATTTATCTCTACTAGTAGTCTACTATCGATGACCTTAGCTACCTTCGCTATCACCACAAGCCAAACCCTAGCACCAGAATCGCCGCTCGCTTGGATTGCTGCCGACCTTGTTGATTGCTCATCCTAACTTTGATTGCCACAAACCCGAAGTCAAACACGTTTTCTTTTGGTCCAAGGTTGGTGATGACATGGTTACCGTATTGATGATGATTGCCAGTGAATTTGGAGAGATCGAGTAGTATGGTGAACGAAGCGGGTTGATTGCAATTTATTGGAGGTATATAGTGGGTTCATATCTTGCACTTGACGCATTCTATTGTCTTCATCTAATAAATCAAAATTGATTATCTAATGGAATCGATGGTTCCGACGAGGCAGTTTACTATGGACTTGATCATCCTGGATTAGTCTTACTATCGCATGCTCGATGTACTTGAGAATAGAACGAGCTTTCCGTCTCTCTTTGGACAACGGGTCCGTTGTCGATTGTCGACCACAAACAGGTAAGTGTAGGAGGAATTACTTTAATGAATGATATGAAAAGCTTTTTCCTTTTTTGCTGCGAGTGAACTATCTACATAGGATAGAGCATTCGTCCTGTAGAGGACACTAAGCCCATCTCACATAGATAATGCACTACACTTGCCCCAGTCATCACTTGGAATCCGATGAGTTGGCACGAGTCAACGTCTTTTCGGAATTCAGGCGTTAAACACATGGGGACCTCTAATTAAAAATAGGGCTACCTGACCATATTGGATGCAATTTCTATTATATAGAATGAAGCATCCGTCATCTCGACATAAATCTAGTGGAGGAAACCCGGTACTTTCGGAAGTAGAATCGACATTAGTTATGCCTTCGCAAAAGATCCCAGCAACGCTTACTTCTTTGGCACTATGGGCTCAATATGGTCAATTGATGCCGATTGATCTGGTCGTCGATCGAACTCCTCCTAACTTTATATTTTTACTCAACCCTTTATAGAGAGCTTTTACTATCGTTTCTGTTAAAATTTAGCATAATATTTGTTTGCAGCATGGTATTCCAGAAGACGATGTGCGCCTTCCAATGAAAAATGAGTTTGCATACATGCCACTTTCGAGGTATATCGCCTGCCATTGGTATATGTACTTGAATGGCGCAATGTCCACATTCAACCATTTCTTTAGAGACACTCTTCTGAATTTGGAAATAGCCCCGTTTCAGATTCATCCCAATGGCTATGCAATTTTGACTTGTATTCATGTTTTATTTATGCGGACATTCGACCATAATTGGATTTTGATTTTGATTTTGATTTTGATTTTGAGGCTTGGAGAAATCGCAAAATCGTATTGCAACTCCAAAGAAACTTATCCAACTTCATAACCTAATATTTCTTCGTTTAGATATCTTGAAGGGTTTAATCGTAATTGGATGACAACTGTAAGATTTCTCTTCTCGCATTGAGACTTATTACGATGGTGTAGGTTTTTAATAGATTGAATGATTCTTACAGTCATTTTGAGGCTAAATAAAATCCAAAACTAAACTCTATCTTCCATACTCTAAAGGCCATAGATGCTAGAGAGGGATCGGTCAAACTTCTGCTGACTAGTAAGAATTTGCATCGGTATGGGTTGTTACATCCCGGGAGCTCTACCGTCACTGATAAGGTTTCATCCCCTATTGGTTCTAGGATTAGAACACGCTCCACTTCTGCATTGCACAATTCCTAAAGAAAGCAGTCTACAAGGAGCAGAAGGTCCATTCAATGGATCAATTGAGGAAATTCATAAACAAAAAGGCATTACAACCGGAGCTATTTGCTTGAATAGGATGAATCCGATCCCGGAGGAAGGGGAAGAGGAGTTCAAACAACAAGAAGGCAAGGCTCAATGATCGAAGAAAAAGAGGAAGATGAAATTGAGAGCGAAAGTGACAATGACCCATCCTCCAGCAATAAGGAGTTTGATGTGCGTTCTTTTGAAGGAGATCTCGAATCATTTGATGAAACTCCAGGAATGAGGCCCATCCTCCCAAGTTTGCCTCCCCAAGAGGCTATCGCTAAAGATGCTTTCCCAACAGCTGAATGACTTCATGGTTCTCCGCCTAAAGAAACCAATATCAACTTTAAGGACTTAAGCAACGTTTATGTGGACATTGTCGAACTCATAGGAGATGATTTTGAGTCCAAGGGATTGTCTTCTCACTCCGGTCATGTTGTTTCCAGAATTAGCCTGACTCTCACTATAGTCGTTCCCCGACCCAGTTTGTGAATTCCTTTTAGGGTGCCTACGACACGATACATACTTCACTAAGATCACGTACACTCATATATGCATTATTTGACCTTGTTTTCAGAAAGTTACTTCATTTCTTACATATTATGTACTATGGAAGATCGTGGACTTTATGAAGATCTTGAACAATTTACAGATGCATAATGTGGGACGAAACAGACTTCGAGCCGCCGCCAGGCCTAAGAAATTGAGGAAGAATAGAGTAGGAGAAAAGATTGGGAAGCTGAAACTCGTCATTGGGATGACAGGGACTAAGACAATGTTCATAGGAGTGGCTATGAGAAGAGGAAGACTCCCGGTGATTGGGAAGATCCATCCAAAAAATCGAAGGTAGATCTTGCTAATCCTTCAAAACACTATACGTATGCCTCGGCTCCAATTTCTACTGAAATTGAGGTTCCGACTTCTACTATTCAGGCTGCTCCATCAACCAAGACTCTGTCAACTCACGTTGTGCCTGCTCCTGGTTTTTCACGCCCTTGTAGGAGGCCTATGTAACACCCCAAATTTTTAGTGACATTATTTAGGATATTTAAGTAGTTAAATTAAATAAAATAATGTATTGATTATGATTGAGATTTGTGATTAAAGATTAAGGGGAAGCCAACCAATGCTAATGAATAAATAAATGTACTAATATGGAGTTAAGTGTTAGGAAATAAGGAAGGGCGAAATGGGAAATAGGAGGGACTTATACCCTAAACCCTTAGGAATTGAAAACACGTCCATTTCATTTTTCTCAAGCAAAATACTTCAAGGACAACCACCATTTTCAGTCTCAAGAGAAGATAAAAGTAGATTTTTCAAGAGGAGGAATCAAACCAATTAATCAAGATCAAATCTCACATCCTAATCACAAAGCAAAGGTGAATAATGAATACATCTCACTTTTCTATATGCTTTTGGCTTTATGATGAAATTTGAGTTATCTTGCATGATTTATCCATGATTTTGAAGAGCAAAATGTTTATATATATATATATGTATATGTATATGTATATGTATATGTATATGTATATGTATATGTTGATGATTTATGCTTGTTCATGTAGATTTTATGACTTGTTTTGATGTGAAAACCCTATATTTTATGTGTAGACCAAATGCCTTGAGATTTTATGTGTAGACCAAAAATGTTATTTTAGAGATGGGTTTCAATTTTCATAATTTTTTGAATTAATATGGATTTTATATTAATTTTCTAGTGAATAAAATGATTTATTGGGTTGTAAATTATTTACGGTTAAATAAATAATTATTTGGGTCTGAAATTTATATATGTTACAAAACATAGTTAATTGGATTTTTTGGAATTTTATAGAATTTTCTAAAGAGTTTTGATGAATATATAAAATTATTTAAGGAATGAGACTTAAATGTTTTATATATTTAATTAAGAAGAAGGGGTATTTTGCAAATGATTTAAATAAATAAATTCTGGAATTATGGCAGTACTTTTAGAAAAGGAAAATCAGCAACCAATAAGAGTTTGAAAAACAAGGCAGGTTAGTTAAAAAGTTTAATTAAAAAGGTTTAAAATCAGAAATGCATCTTAAAAGTGTGTTTCGCCTATTTTGGTTCCGCCCAGCTAGCTTTCGACTAAGACCCTCCACCCACTTCTTCAAACTAATGCACATGGTATCAACCTATTAGTGCACAGTGAATTGGACACATGTGGAAGGTAGGAATAAAAAACAGGGGGTTCCAAAGGGGTTGAAGCGCCTTTGTTTAAAAGAGAAAAGTACCTGCTTTGCTTTCTACTAAGATGCTTTCGACTTAGTTGACTTTTGACTAGGTCAATTGATTTAAAGAAAAGGTTTTAAGGTTCCGCTAGTGTTCTAAGTATTAGCTTTCGACTTAGTTCTCTCGACTGAGTTAATGGTTTTGAAATAGTTATACCTTTGTTTTAAATGATAGCTTCCGACTATGTCGAAGCCTATATTGCCGCTTCCTACCTTTCTAATAGAGATTTCGAAGGGTCTATTTTGTTTTATATATACCCAACCACTTCTCCAATGCTTTCAAAAGGGGATGGCTTTGACACCATCACTTTCTTACTTAAGTTATAGCTTTTGAAAGAGATAGCTTTAGACCCGGTTGCTTGTGACCCTTAGTGATTTCTAAAGAATAACCCAATGGTTTCGAAAGAGAATGGTTTTGACTTAAATGATTTCGAAAGGTGTTTTCCACATGTTTTAAATTGATTTCAAGTGCTTTCGAAAGGTCTTGAAAATGGTTTCGAATGGGTGGTTCTCCAAAGGCTTTTGAAGGAATCGAATGGTACTATTTTCTAATGGTTTTGAAAGGTCTAAAGGAAAGGTTTTTCCAATGGTTTTGAATTAGTTTAAAGGAAAGGTTTTCCTATGGTTTCAAAAGGCAATGTTAAATGGTTTTAAAAAGAGATGTTGAGGTTTTAAGCTTTTAAAGGAAAAGGGATTTCAATGGTTTCTAAAGGTTATATAAACGGTTTCGAAAGGAAGGTTAGGCCTTTTGGCCTAGATAAAAGAAAGGGTATTACATGGTTTCAAAAGGGGGTACTTTCAATAGGTTTGAAAAGGTACTTTCAAATGTTTAAAGTTTTTCATCAACAATGATTTGGGTAAAGTATATATAGCATGGCAAGGTGATTTTGAGTAAAGCATAGAGTACAAATGTTTTCTTTGTTCAAGATTGGTTTAAAAAGGGTTTTAAATCAGTTTCAGATGTAAAGGTTTTCAAGGAAAACATGAGAAGGTATCCCTATTTGAAATGACTTGGATATTAGAATACCATATAGGACTGGCATAGGGTCATGCCATATACATTAGCTATTGGCCCCAGCTAATTTTAGTCCAAGATTCCAATGTGTATGGCTTTATCATACGTGAGACTAAAATTATGATTACATACATAAAGGAATATATGTTGTATACGGAAAGGTTATCGGTGAGCCCAAAAATCCATTAGGATCAGGTGGCCCTAGGAGATGTTAAGGATAGACATCTAGAAAAGAAGTATTTAATAGATAGTTAAGGCCAGATCACCCATAAGTGGTATCTAACAGGTGTTAGATTATTCTGTTATTTTTCTGGTAGACCGAGTCAGCCAAATGTTAATAGTAAGCCAAACAAAACTATAGAGTTCAGACAGATAGCATGTTTATTACCTGATACATATGTGTATGTTTACATAATGAAGCTTTTCAGTTTTTAACCAGTTTTGATTATTGGATAAAGGTCTGCAAAAGATATGTTTTAAAAGGATGTTAGTGAAGGGAAACCCGATCTGCTAAGCGACGTGGTCTCACTTAACATTAATAACCGAGATGTATAGTATTATTCACACCAGGCTTTATGTATGACTCGAAGTTTATGTTTTCCCCTTAAACTCGAATGCTCAAAATTGATTTGAGTAGGCTGAGGGTTAAGACTTTACATGTATTAGTGGGATGACGAATAAAGCTACTAGAAGCAAGGAGGAGGCTAACAGATAGCGATTTAGGAGTTGCAGTTCTTTGTTTAGTCGTTGTTATTTCCATTGTGAATGTATCAAGTCAATTATGACTATATGACTCTAATCATCCAAGAGGGTATCTTCATATACCGCCCTTGGCGTATTTTGTAATAAATATATTTTATCATTGCCTGGGATACGTTTGGGATTATGTAAATCTGAATATGGAAAATCTATTTTGAAATGTAACTAAAAATATTGTTTTGAAATCTGTGTTTTTTCATATTCAAGTGCTTCTGTTATTATGGATACCATTAACATAACTATATTTAGTCGTCGGAAGTTAATACTATAAATGACTACAGCATCTGTAGTGCTTAGCTTTGGACCTCTTGATAGGGGATGCTACAACTTGTTATCAGAGCATGGGTTTATGAAAAATTTTAACTAAAAATTATTTTTTAAAACATAATCCTTAGGAATTAAAGTTAAGATCGAGGAATGGGATAACGTTGTAGTAACATACTTGTATTTGCTTCATATAAGTATATGCTTTATCTCTAATCTCTTGTCTTTATTATGGTATTCTTCTATATCTCACGAGGCTTGAATATAGATATGGATTGAAGAAGAGGCTGAGTTAATCTTGGAGGAGAAAGCACCACCACAATGGAAATTCCCGACCAAATGCTAGAAGAAGTCAAGGTCAGGCTCAGGCTGAGAATGTTGGTGCAAGGGTCCCACAAGTGGATTTGGGAGCCCTGTATCGGTTTTCCATAAACGTGATGCAAGCTGGGATTGTTGCAGGGGTTGTAGGAAGAAATGCCATAGGAGGATTTTAGGAAGCTCCGGTGGTCAATCAGTATGCTAACTTGAGCAGAGATTGTACTAGGCTTGGAGGGAAGCTGTTTATCGGGACCGAAGATGCTATCGAAGTGGAGAACTGGTCGCTACACTGTGAAAGGATATTTGCTGATTTAAGGCTCAATGACGAGCAGAAAAGAAGGCTTGCTTTAAGACAGCTTCAAGGAGCTACTTTGTTTTGGTGGAATAGTGTGACATCTGGAGTATATGAAGAGGAGATGACATAGGCTGAGTTTAGAAGAAGGTTAATTCATGTTAGTAATGGCGTAGTCTGTTTTTATTAGGAAGTTCACAGAGTTGGAACAAGGAGAAATGTCTGTGTTGGAATATGCTAGCAGGTTTGAAGAATTGTCTAGGTATGGGTATGCCACTTTTGACACGGTGATGAAAAGGAATGAAAAGTTTATAAGAGGTTTGCAGCAAGAATTGGCGAGGTCTACTTTGCCAAACATTAGAGATCCATGTGATGTGGTATTGGAAATGGCGTCAAGGCAAGAGGAAATGCTTGCTTGTTTGGAGAAGAAGAAAGAGAAGGAGTTCCAGATTGGGTAGGGCCAAGAGAGAAAGTTTTTCCATAAGAAGAATGCTCAGAAAAGGGAGGCTGCCAAGTAAGAAAAGGAATGCTCAGAAAAGGGAGGCTGCCAAATAGGAAAAGGCTGATCTAGTGTGCTCCAAGTGTGATAAGAAAGGCCGTTATGCTCATGAGTGCTAGACAGGCAAAGGAAAGAAGGCTACTGAGAAGAAAGGAGTTAGATGCTTTAATTGTGATCAGGTCAGGCACTACAAGCACCAATGCAAAGAGTCTACAAAGGAAGGAAAGGGCCAAGTGTTTTCATTGGAGCCTGCAACTTCAAGGTTGATAGTGCAGGAGAAAAGAAAAGCAGTATTGGGAGGAACACTTTAGACCCATGATATGTCTATTAGCGTTTTTTTTGATACTGGTGCATCACACTCTTTTACATCTCGATGTTTGGTAGATAAGCTTAACATAGAACCCTCATATTTAGTTACTTGCTGAAAAGTTGCAAATCCGATAAAAGGGTTTGCGATGCTTGGGATGAAATGTGACCACATACAGTTTGATTTGCTAGGTTACACTTTTGTTTGCAGTTTGCATGTATTTGCCTTTGTAGGCTTCGGTATTATATTGGGTATGGATTGGTTAACTGGATATGATGCTGGGATATTTGCCAGGATAGGAAAATATCACTTAAACACCCTAACTATAGTGAACGGATAGTTTATACCGTAGAAAATCCTAGTTGTGAGGTGAATGCTTTGTTGGGTGTTATGGAGTTAGAGGAAGAGTTGAATTGCGTCTTCGTAGCTAGAGAATTCACGGATGTCTTTGAGCCTGTAGTTGGATTGCCGCCGAAACGAGCCATTGGTTTTTGAATATATTTGGTGCTTGGAGCATAACTAGTAAGTAGGCCTCCAAGCAGGATGATCCTTATAGAAATGAGGGAGTTGAAGGTGTAATTGATGGATTTGGAAACTAAGAGTTTTATAAGACCAAGTAGCTCACCTCGGGGAGCAGCCGCAGTATTTTCTAAGAAGGTGGATGGATCGTTAAGGTTATGTATCGATTATCGTAAGCTGAATGAGAAGGCGATAAAGAACCGATACCCGTTGCCTAGAATTGATGATTTGTTCAATTAATTGAGTGGAGGCAACGTATTTTCTCAGTTGGATTTGGCTATAGGTTTCCATCAGCTTAGGATGGTAGAGGACAGTACATCCTTGACGGTGTTTAGGACCAGATACGGATCGTATGAATGGTTAGTTATGCCATTCAGACTAACTAATGCGCCGATATTCTTTGTAGACTTGATGAATCGAATTTTCAGGGAACACTTGGATATATTTGTGTTGGTATGCATAGACGATATTTTGATATACTCTAAGGATGAGAAAGAGCATAAAGTTTATCTTAGAGTGGTTCTTAAGACTTTGAGAGAACATCAGTTGAAGGAGAAATTTTCGAAGTGTCATTACTAGAAAACGGAAGTGAAGTTTCTTGTTCGTATAGTTTCAGAAAGAGGATTGGCAATAGACCTAACTAAGATCGAAGTAGCGAATAGTTGGAAGAGGCCGGAAACAGTAACTAAGATAAGAAGTTTCCTCAGATTGGCTGGATATTATAGGAGATCTATGAAGGATTTTTCGAGGATAGGAGCACCGATGACTAAGCTAACGTGAAAGGATGTGAAGTTTGTGAGTTTGTGTGAGGAAGCATTCCAGAGCTTGAAACACTTAATGACCTATGCACCAGTGTTGGTGGTTTCGGAGGGGAATCGGGATTTAGTTGTTTATACTGATGCATGTGGAACAAGATTGGGAGCTGTGAAAATGCATAAGGGTAAAGTGATTTCCTCTTCTTCTAAACAGCTTAGACCGCATGAGGTTAGATATCCGACGCATGACTTGGAGTTACCTACAGTTATTTTTATATTGAAAGTGTGGAGACATTATCTTTTGGGAGAAAGATTTGAGCTTAATACGGATCATAAGTCGTTGAAGTACATGTTCTCTTAGAAGGAGCTGAACATAAGGCAGCAAAGGTGTTAAAGATTTTAGCTGCTTATGATTTCAAAATAGAGTACACACTAGGGAAAGACAACAAGGTTGCAGATGCACTTAGCAGGAAATATCATATTGTAGTGTTAGTGATGATTTCTAAGTAGAAAGAATTGGAAGCATTAGCAGATTGCAAAGTGCAGTGGAGATCCGAGGCTGGGTCTAGTGGAGGATCTACTGTGTTATCTTGTTTAGAAGTCCGACAAGTATTGATTGAGAAGATTGCTTCTAAACTGGAAGAGGAGCTGGTGTTAGCTGAAAGGATCAGGAAAGTACAAGATGGAACAGAGAGCGATGACTTGAAGCACTTTAGTCTTGATCAGAATGGGTGGTTGAGAAAGATTATGTGTTCCGAGTGCAGGAAACATGAGGAAAGAAGTCTTGGAGGAATGCTATCATTTGAAGTTCTCTATTCATCCAAGAGGAACGAAGATGTATTAGGATATGAAGAGAAGTTTCTTCTGGGAAGGCATGAAGAGGGATGTGGGCTTATGGGTGAAACAATGTTTGAGCTGTCAACAGCTAAAAGCCGAACATCAGAAGCCGAGTGGATTGCTTCAGCTATTGGATATACCGGTATGGAAGTAGGATTCAATTTCTATGGATTTCATAGATGCGTTGCTGAGATCTAATAGAGGGAATGAAAATATATGGGTCATAGTGAAAAGATTGACAAGAGTTCCCATTTCAACCAAGATAAGTCGACGGCACCTATTTTAGCTAAGTTGTTTATGAAGAATGTGGTTAGACTGCACGGAACTCCTAATAGTATAGTAAGCGATAGAGATTCCTTACTCACTAGTGAGTTCTGGAAGAATCTCTAGGAAAGTTTAGTAACCTAGCTCAAGATGAGTAACGCTTACCATCCACGGGCTAATGGGCAAATGGAAAGAGTTAACAAGATCTTGGAGGACTTGTTATGAGCTTGTGTATTGGATTTCAAAGGATCATGAGAAGGCCATCTCCATCTAGTCAAGTTTGCGTATAACAACGGTTATACAGACTAGCATTGGGATGGCACTGTTTGAGGCTTTATATGGAAGACCATGTAAATCTCCAGTTTGTTGGTTAGGGACTGGAGACAGATTAGTACTTGGTCTAGATTTAGTTAGAAATGTCGCAGTGAAGATTGAGTAAACTCAATCTAGGCAGAAGAGCAATGCGGATAAAAGATGGAAGGAATTAGAGTTCTCTGTTGGAGATCAAGTTTTCGTCAAAGTATCGCCGATGAAAGGTGTTATCAGGCTCGAAAAGACAGGAAAGTTAGCACCAAGGTTCGTTGGACCATTTCCTATTTTAGAGAGGATCAAAAAACTCGCGTATAAAGTAGAGTTACCGAGTAGTTTAATAGGAGTCTACGATGTATTCCATGTATCTCATCTAAGGAAGTGTGTTAGGGATCCGAACACTACTATAGCACAGACCGTGTTAGAGGATTTAGTAGTGGAACTAGACATAACTATAGCTAGGAAGCCTATCCAGATAGTCGAGAGAGATGAGAAGAAGTTGAGGAAAAAGACAGTTAGATTAGTGAAAGTCCAGTAGAGTGGCGATGCTAGAGACTATACATGAGAGACTGAGAGCAGGATTAGAGACGCTTATCCTAATTTGTTTGATGGTATGTTTTACCTTGGATTGTTTGTTGTGTTCCTTATAGTAACTTTGAGGACGAAATTCATTATGGATGAGAGATTGTAACACCTCTTATTTTTAGTGACATTATTTAGGATATTTAATTAGTTAAATTAAATAAAATAATGTATTGATTATGGATTGAGATTTGTGATTGAAGATTAAGTGGTAGCCGAGCCATGCTAATGAATAAATAAATGTACTAATATGGAGTTAAGTGTTAGGAAATAAAGAAGGGCGAAGTGGAAAATAAGAGGGACTTATACCCTAAACCCTTAGGAATTAAAAACACACGTCCATTTCACTTTTGTCAAACAAAATACTTTAAGTCGAGCCACCATTTTCAATCTGAAGAGAAGATAAAGCTAGGTTTTTCAAAAGGAAGAATCAAACCAATTAATCAAGATCAAATCTCACAGCTTAATCACAAAGCTAAGGTGAATAATGACTACATCTCACTTTTCTATATGTTTGTGGTTTTAAGATGAAATCTGAGTTATCTTGCCTGATTTAGCCATGACTTTGAAGAGCAAAATGTTTATATATACATGTTGATGATTTATGCTTGTTCGCATAGATTTTATGACTTGCTTTGATGTGAAAACCCTATTTATGACATCCAAATGTCGTGTGATTTTTTATGTAGACCGAAAATATTATTTTAAAGATGGGTTTCTATTTTTACAATTTTATGAATTAATGTGGATTTTATATTAATTTTCTAGTGAATAAAATGATTTATTGGGTTATAAATTATTTACGGTTAAATAAAAATTTATTTGGGTCTAAAATTTATATTTGTTAGAAAACATATTTAAATGGATTTTCTGGAATTTTTGTAGAATTTTTCAAAGAGTTTTGATGAATATATAAAATGTTGAATATGCAAGTATATGATTTTTGTTTGATAATAATAAACATATATATATTCATTTAAATGTATTTGTTAATGTATTATTTTATTTTTCACATAATTAAATATATATTTGGTGAATAAAATAAATAACACAGAATTTAAATTCAAACAGATATTTTATTCAAACAAATGTTTATTACGATTTTGAATAGTACAAATTCAAGCTCTCACTATACATATACAACTTTGATTACAATACAAATTCAATTACATCACAATCTATCATTTACAAATACACCTCACTACATATCGCTTATTCTCTCGTAATTTATCTTCCACTTTATTCCAGATTGAATCCGGCATCTGAGCAATCTGCAAACATAAATACTGACGCAGTAAAATTGAGAAGGAAATATTTTTGCAGTATAAAATAAAATGTGATTTTTGAAAATAATATTTGCCTCAGTTATTTGGGTTGTTCGTCATTATTTAAATTTGAATTAATCATACGCGAACAGCTTGTGACATGCACAGTGTATCAATGTACATGCCACAAGGCCGTGCACACCGATATATGCACTTGATAAAATTACAGGGATAGGTGAGCACAGTTCAAACCCAAATGAAATGTCGGGTTCAACTCAAGTGCAATACAAATAAAATCACGACACAAGCACAAGGTCAAACCCGAGCTTTAGAGCTGGATTCAAAATAGGTGCAATTAAAAATGCAAATAATTCTTGAGTGAAACAAAGGCCATGCAGGCTACATACAGTCTCGAGTGAAAGACTCAAAAGGAACATGCATCTACAACACAAATGAAACAATGATACCAGTGACATGAACAAGACTCGAAACTACAACAACTCAACTAATATCAAATTGCAACAGTGGCTCAACATTAATATGCAAGAAATCGAGACTGAACCAGACTTTATGACAGTAATGGGATGAAACCAGACCAGTGAAACAACATCGAATACACATACATATTCAAGGATGCAGTGTTCAAGGCTGAATCAAGCAATAGTGCAACAGGCCTCAAAATCAAGTGCATATATGTACATGTTAGCAGTGGACACTAGTGATGAACCATTAATGCAAGCCACACCAGACAACATGAAATACAGTGAACAATGCATGAAGTTGAAAATGCCACAAGATTGAACAACATGATTAACACATCATAAATACGTATGTGGGTACATAAGTGAATGCAAAACTACAGACCACTTGAAGTGTGTCGACCAAACAACTCAGTGCAGCGCAACCAAACACGCCCAGACTCAAGTGAAAACAACAGTTGCAAACAGGTTGAAGAAGACTGCAGCTCCAAAACGTCACATATACATATACATGTTCACCAGGCCTTAACATGTAGTTCAACAGCATATATGTCGAAGTCATGAAACAGCGGTCTCAGTGGTGAACCATGAAATCAAGTGAACCAGTAAATGATACAGTGGTGGCAAGTTCGAACAAATGCATAGCCACAACAATGCAGAACTACTCCAGTCGGAGATGTACAAGATGATAGCACACACACACACACATATATATATATATATACACACACATGAATGCATATATATACATGCAAGCAATCAAGTACAGTATCGAAATCATAGTAAAAAATGCAGTGCAAAAGTACAGATTGCAGTAATGCAAAAATCACAACAGAATCTAATTCCAAAATCAAGTCAGAGCCGTGTTAATCAATGTCAAAGAAAGTCGTGTTTCAAATCAAAGTCAGAGACGTGATGACCAGGAAAAGATCAAACAGCTCAAAATTGAAGCCGTGGCAATCAAGGAAACAAGCGAGTTCAAAATCAATGCCGTGAAAATCAAGTAATCAAATATACACGAATTGGAACAAGTCAGAATCAATCTCAAGCATTCAAGCAACATCGACCGGCCAAGCAAGAGCAACTGACAAATTCAAAAAACTCCAGACGAACGAAAATACAGGGGATCGAACCATATATAAATACTAACATCATCGGCAGTTCCAATCATTGAGTTCAAGCATTCAACCATGAGAGAAAAAGCATAAATTACATACCGGAATCAAAGTCGAACTCAATCATTGAGAAGCAGCTGAGCGCAACTCAAGGAGACGAACGATCGACAAAGAAAACACGTGAATATCCATTCGATCGATCAACGTTCAAGCGGTGGCTTTAAAGATTTTCACAAGCCCTAATTTATCAGAGAGGAACGATCGAAGAAGCCATTTTTACAAACCAAGGAGAAAAGGGCCGACAAATTTTCTCTGTTATAATTCATTTTGGGCCAGCTAATTACAGAAAGGGATTGGGCTTTAGTATATTCGAATTAGGGATTTATTGTTTAAATTGTTTTAAATTGTTTTTTCCTTTTTAACTTGTGTAAATTCTAGTCGTGTGATTAGGGGACAAACTACGTGGCGTAGTTTGAGAATTTGCAACTCGGTGGCTGAGTTGTGGCAGGGTTTTGAGCGTAGAGTTAAGGCTAGTCGATAGCGAGTGTCGTGAGTTTACATGTATAAGCGTTTGACTACTTAATCTCTAGTAGAAACCTTAGAGGAAGCACGTAGGCAGGGTTTTGCCGAAGCTGGGTAAATTCTGTGTCGTTCTATTACTGCATTTATTATTCTGCTATTATCTGTACTGCTATTATTCTGATATATCTGCATTGAAATTATTTTATACAAACTTCCGAATTAAATTTTTATAATTGATAGCATCACCCTATTCACCCCCCTCTAGGGTGAAATCGATCCTACAAGTGGCATCAAAGCTAGGTACAAAAGCCATTTTTGTTTTAAAAATTTTGATTTTTCAAAAACCATTTTTCTTTTAAAAAATAAATTTTAAAAATGGCTACTTTTGCCGAGTGTTGTTCTAATATTATCCCTCCAATTTTTGATGGAACATATTTTTTAAATTGGAAATTGAAAATGGAATTTTATTTAAAATCTGTTAACATTAAATGTTGGGATATTATTGAAAATGGGTGTAATATAACAGATAAGAAAATTATCTCGATTAATGCTCTTCCTATGCATATATAATATTCTTATATTAATCAAGATAATTTTAACTTTATCTCTCATTGTGAGCATGAACAGGAAATCTGGAAAACTTTTGATGCAATATATGGTGCAAAAGTCAACAATAATGAGAAATCCTCCTCAATCGACTCGGTTAAAGAAACGAGCTTAACAGGATTGGTAAAAAGCAGTAGTGATGAGGATGATGATGATGATGAAGCAACTGAGATGGCTCTACTAATAAAGAGATTCAAAAAGTGGAACCACAAATACGGAAATCTAGCTCTAAATCAACAATTGAAAAGAAGAATAATCAAAGCACTAGACAACTCAAGTGCAACAAACCCGGACACATCAAGCCCAATTTTCCTCAAAATCGACACGACTTAGAAAAGAAATCAAAGAGGAAAATTCTGCAGCCACATGGAATACAAGTGATGAAGATAATAAAAGTACTAGCAGTGAGAGTGAGAAAGTAGATATGTGCCTTCAAGGTAATATAACTGATAGCGACGATGACGAGCCAAGCGAGTTATAAAAACTCACTCGCTCAGAATTACTCATATATTTCCAAAGTAAATGGCTGTTTTGAATGACTTAGGGAGAAATATGCTAAAACTGAATCACAAAGAGATAGTTTGATAGAAGTAAATGAACAGCTTGAACAATTAGTTAAAAACTATCAAAACAAGTGCCCTAAGTGTGATAAGTTTCCAACATTCGAAGAAGAGATTAAAAAATCAAAAATCAAAATTAAATTGCTTGAAAATGAAATTCTGATTTTGAAAGAGAGTGAAAATACAAGAAGAGAAAATTCTATTAGAAGTTGCACACAATTGTTAGACGAAAATGAATCTCTCAAAACACAAGTCCAACAACTATCAACGACTTTAGATAAATTTTCAAAAAGTGAGAAATCGTTGAACATGCTATTAGGAAACAAATTGTTAGTATGGTTAGCCAAGGACTTGGGTATAATCAATCTGAAAATGTTAAAAATTAAATTAATCAAGTCAATTCAATGTGCGCAATTTGATGAAAATTTGGACACAATCAAAACAATTGTTGGTATAGACCCAGACATAAGAAAACTATACCAATTTGGGTTCCAAAAGGCACGAATATAAAATCTCTCAAAGTTAAACAAATTTGGATGCCGAAAGGAACATGTACAAATAGTTTTGGGTCTTTACAAAATTATTTTCCAAAATATTCTGCCACTAACAATCATGGACCTATAAAAACAAATAGGTCACAAAAATCTTTCATTGTGTAGGTGTGGTGACAGGCTAAGGAACTACAATAGTATTACTTGGATTCTGGCTGTTCCAAGGACATAATGAGTGACAAATCAAAGTTCCTTAGCCTAGTATAAAGGTGACAGAATCACAGTGGACAATAACGAAAAATATCATATAGGCAAAACAGGTAATGGTATATTTATTTGAACGATATATTAAATGTGATAATCTGCACTGTAATCTGAACTAAATCGGCCAGTAATGTGATGATGAAATAAACGATGATGTTGATTCTGACTTATTCAAAATTGTTTGCCAATTATACTTTTCATACCGAGAACACTACATGCATCTCTAGAGTCTTTGAATTATTTCATATAAATTTGTTTGGACTAATGAAGGTATCTTATTGACTGATTATTAATCTCGGTGCACGTAAATATATTTGTTTATCCTACCTTCTAAATTTGACACTATATTCATTGATTTGTTGATTGGCACATCTTCAAATTCAAGGGAATTTCATTTAAAAGCTGTTAAAATTGATTTTAAGATATTTTGATGCACACTTCATGGTCTGGTCTATCAAATTCAATTAATGATAATTTTGAGTGAAAGAAAAATTCAGATGCAGATTACACTGGTAATCCAGTTTATAGAAAAATTACTAGTGGAACGTGATTTATGTTGAGATATTTAGTAACTGCATCGTTTTTCAAATAAAATATCTACATATTTTTCATTTCAAATAATTTTCAAATAACAGAAACTTTTCTTATAAAATCCCTTCTAGAAAATCATTTTTGACCTTGTTTTCAGATTGGTCAACTTTAAAAAATTGTTTTATAATTATTTTTTTAATTTGATTTTAAATGACTATCATTGACTAAAATGACTCCCTACTAATTATAGAAAAGATAAATAGAATTTGAAAAAGTGATGAGTGTTGATATTAATCATATATTATAACTTGAGACGATATAATTAGTAAATTTCTTTAGAAATTTAAATAAGAATTATAAACACTTTTTGTTGGTAAAAATTCCATGATCATTTCTATTTCTATCATTTTCTATCGACCATCACTCATCATAATCTATTATAGTATGTCAATATGTGTGATTTAAACAGGAATCATTCGTTTTTCATTTTTTAAAAAATAAAAAGAATTAATTAATAATAATAATCCAAAGTATTCACTCTCATTCAAAAGTCCTCACGGTTATGCATGGGTGAATTACTTAGAATATTTTTGATTATGTGCTTCCATGCTCATTTAAAAGTTCTCACGGTTATGCATGTATGGAATGCATATCAAAATTGATTTATTAAATAAACAAGTTAATTCTAATCCTATTTAAAAGTCCTCACAGTTATGCGTGGTTAGAAGATACTTGAATTCATTTTAAAAAAAAATGGAATACTACTAATATCATTTAAAAGTCCTAATGGTTATGCATGGTTAGTAGTTATTCAAATTCCTGATATAAATATACCACGAATAGACACAACTATATGGTTTATATGATGACATCATCCCTATCATTCTAAAATGGAATATGCTTCAAACAGAGTATTTATGATTTTTGTTTGATTTTTTATTGAAATATAATATTTATATTTGATTGAATTTTAATGCTGTATTAATATCTATCATTTATCTCTATTTTTCTACCACTATTACTCTTTTGCTGATAACAAAAAAGGGAGAGAAAAGTTAAGATTTTGTCAAATAAAATCAAGTAAAGGTCAAATATTTTCTATTTGCATCTAGGCTCATTTGCATATTTTTAATTGTACGTATATATGAAGAGGGAGCTTTGTGTAGAGAGGAAGCATTTAAATAGGGGAGCAAATAGAGTATATCAATGATCAAATATATTTAACAAATTCAAAATCTTAAATATATGTTTGTCATCATCAAAAGGGGAAGATTGTTTAATATGCAAGTATATGATTTTTGTTTGATGATAATAAACATATATATACATATATTCATTTAAATGTATTTGTTAATGTACAATTTTATTTTTCACATAATTAAATAAATATTTGGTGAATAAAATAAATAACATGGAATTTAAATTCAAACAAATTTTTTATTCAAACAAATATTTATTACAATTTTGAATAGTACAAATTCAAGCTCTCACAATACATATACAACTTTGATTACAATACAAATTCAATTACATCACAATCTATCATTTACAAATACACCTCGCTACATATCACTCATTCACTCATAATTTATCTCCAACTTTATTCCAGATTGAATCGAGCATCTAAGCAATCTGCAAAAATAAATACTGATGCGGTAAAATTGAAAAGGAAATATTTTTGCAGTATAAAATAAAATGTGAATTTTGAAAATAATATCTGCCTCGGTTATTTGGGTTGTTCGTCATCATTTAAATTTGAATTCATCATACGCGAACAGCTTGTGACATGCACAGTGTATCACTATACATGCCACAAGGCCGTGAACACCGATATATACACTTGATAAAATTACAGGGATAGGTGAGCACAGGTCAAACCCAAATGAAACGCCAGGTTCAACTCAAGTGCAATACAAATAAAATCACGACACAAGCACAAGGTCAAACCCGAGCTTTAAAGCTGGATTCAACACAGGTGCAATTAAAAATGCAAATAACTCTCGAGTGAAACAAAGGCCATGGAAGCTAAATACAGTCCCAAGTGAAAGACTCGAGAGGCACATGAATGTACAACACAAATGAAACAGTGATACCAGTGACATGAACAAGACTTGAAATTATAATAACTCAACTAATATCAAACTGCAACAGTGGCTCAACATCAATATGCAAGAAATCGAGACTGAACCAGACTTCATGATAGTAATGGCATGAAACCAGACCAGTGAAACAACATCGAATACACATACATATTCAGGGATGCAGTGTTCAAGGCTGAATCAAGCAATAGTGAGTAGGCCTCAAAATCAAGTGCATATATGTACATTTTAGCAGTGGACACAAGTGATGAACCAACAATGCAAGCAAGACCAGACAACATGAAATACAGTGAACAATGCATCAAGTTGAAAATGCCACAAGAATGAACAACATGATTAACACATCATAAATACATATGCAGGTACATATGTGAATGTACAACTACAGACCACTTGAAGTGTGTCAACCAAACAACTCAGTGCAGCACAACCAAACAAGCCCAGACTCAAGTGAAAACAACAGTTGCAAACATGTTCAAGAAGACTGCAACTCCAAAACATCACATATACATATACATATATATGTTCACCAGGCCTTAACATGTAGTTCAACAGCATATATGTCGAAGTCATGAAACAGCAGTCTCAGTGGTGAACCATGAAACCAAGTGAACCAGTAAATGATACAGTGGTGGCAAGTTCGAACAAATGCATAGCCACAACAATGTAGAACTACTCCAGTCGGAGATGTACAAGATGATAGCACATATATATATATATATATACATGAATTCATATATATACATGCAAGCAATCAAGTACAGTATCGAAATCATAGTAAAAAATGCAGTGCAAAAGTACAGATTGCAGTGATGCAGAAATCACAACAGAATCAAATTCCAAAATCAAGTCAGAGCCGTGTTAATCAATGTCAAAGAAAGCCGTGTTTCAAATCAAAGTCAAAGACCTGATGTCCAGGAAAAGATAGAACAGCTCAAAATCGAAGCCGTGGCAATCAAGGAAACAAGTGAGTTCAAAATCGATGCCGTGAAAATCAAGTAATCAAATATACACGAATCGGAACAAGTCAGAATCAATCTCAAGCATCCAAGCAACATCGACCGACCAAGCAAGAGCAATTGACAAATTAAAATAACTCCTGACGAACGAAAATACAAGGGATCGAACCCTATATAAACACTAACATCATCGGCAGTCTTAATCATTGAGTTCAAGCATTCAACCATGAGAGAAAAAGGCATAAATTACATATCGGAATCAAAGTCGAACTCAATCATCGAGAAGCAGCCGAGCGTAACTCAAGGAGATGAACGATCGACAAAGCAAACACGCGAATATCCATTCGATTGATCAACATTCAAGCGGCGGCTTCGAAGATTTTCACAAGCCCTAATAATCAGAGAGGAACGATCGAAGAAGCCATTTTTACAAACCATGGAGAAAAGGGCTGGCAAAATTTTCTCTGTTATAATTCATTTTGGGCCGGCTAATTAAAGAAAGGGATTGGGCTTTAGTATATTCAAATTAGGGATTTATTGTTTAAATTGTTTTAAATTGTTTTTTCCTATTTAACTTGTGTAAATTTTACTCATGTGACTAGGGGACGAACTACGTGGCGTAGTTTGAGAATTTGCAACTCAGTGGCTGAGTTGTGGCAGAGTTTTGAGCGTAGAGTTAAGGCTAGTCGATAGCCGGTGTCGCGAGTTTACGTGTGTAAGCGTCTGACAACTTAATTTCTAGTAGAAACCTTGGAGACAGCACGTAGGCAGGGTTTTGCCGAAGCTGGGTAAATTCTGTGTCATTCAATTTCTGCATTTATTATTCTGCTATTAACTGTGCTGCTATTATTCTGATATGTCTACATTGAAATTATTTTGTACAAACTTCCGCATTAAATTTTTATAATTGATAGCATCACCCTATTCACCCCCCTCTAGGGTGAAACCGATCCTACATAAAATTATTTGAGGTATGAGATTTAAATGTTTTATATATTTAATTAAGGAGAAGGGGTATTTTGTAAATGATTTAAATAGATAAATTCTGGAATTATGGCAGTACTTTTAAAAAAATTAGCAACTAATAAGAGTTTGACAAACAAGGCAGGTTAGTTAAAAAGTTTACTTAAAATGTTTAAAATAAAAAATACATCTTAAAAGTGTGTTTCGCCTATTTTGGTTCCGCCTAGGTAGCTTTCGACTAAGACCCTCCACCCACTTCCTCAAACCAATGCACATAGTATCAACATGTTGATACACAGTGAATTTGACACAGGTGGAAGGTAAGAATCGAAACCGTGGGGTTCCGGAGGGATTGAAGCGCCTTAATTTTAAAAGAGAAAAGTACGTGCTTTACTTTCGATTAAGATGCTTTCGACATAGTTGACTTTCGACTAAGTCAATTTATTTAAAGAAAAGGTTTTACGGTTGCGCCTGTTTTCTAAGTATTAGCTTTTGACCTGCTGCTCTCGACTAAGTTAATGGTTTTGAAATAGTTATACCTTTGTTTTAAATGATAGGTTCTGACTATGTCCAAGCCTACACTACCACTTCCTACCTTTCGAAATAAGCTTTCAAAGGGGGCTATTTTGTTTATAAAATCCATACGCATCTCCAATTCTTTTGGAATGGGTGTTTTGACACCATCACTTTCTTACTCAAGTTATAGCTTTCGAAAGAAATAGCTTTCGAAAGAAATAGCTTTCGATCCTGTTGCTTGTGACCCTTGGTGATTTTTAAAGAATAACCCAACGACTTCGACTTAAATGATTGTGAAAGGTGTTTTCCACATGTTTTAAATTAAACCCAAGTGCTTTCGAAAGGTTTGAGTTTCAAAAAGTTAAATGCTTTCGAAAGGTTTTGAAAATGGTTTCGAAACCATTAGAAAATATAAATTTTAGATCCAAATAATTATTTATTTAACCGTAAATAATTTACAACCCAATAAATCATTTTATTCACTAGAAAATTAATATAAAATCAATATTAATTCAAAAATTATGAAAATTGAAACCCATCTCTAAAATAAAATTTCTGGTCTACATATAAAATTGCAAGGCATTTGGATGTCATTAAATAGGGTTTTCACATGAAAACAAGTCATAAAATTTATATGAACAAGCATAAATCATCAACATGTATATATAAACATTTTACTCTTTAAAATCATGGCTAAATCATGCAAGATAACTCAGATTTCATCTTAAAACCAAAAACATATAGAAAAGTGAGATGTAGCCACTATTCACTTTAGCTTTGTGATTAAGATGTGAGATTTGATCTTGATTAATTGGTTTGATTCTTCTCTTGAAAAACCTAGCTTTATTTTCTCTTTAGATCGAAAATGATGATTGTCCTTGAAGTATTTTGTTTGAGAAAAATGAATTGGACATATGTTTTCAGTTCCTAAGGGTTTAGGGTATAAGACCCTCCTATTTACCATTTCACCCTTCCTTATTTCCTAACACTTAACTCGATATCCCTTAAAATCTCGGTGCTCAAAATTGATTGAAGTAGGCTGAGGGTTAAGGCTTTATAGATTTTAGTAGGATGACGAATAAAGCTACCAGATGCGAGCAGGAGGCTGACAGATAACTATTTAGGAGTTGCAGTTCTTTTTTTAATTGTTGTTATTTCAGTTGTGAATGTATTAAGTCAATTATGATCATCCAAGGGGGTATCTTCATATACCGCCCTTGGAGTATTTTGTAAGTATATTTTATCATTGTCTGGCAAAACGTTTGGAATTATGTAAATCTGAATATGGAACATCTATTTTGAAATGTAACTAAAAATATTGTTCTGAAACCTATGATTTATTTCATATTCAAGTGCTTCTGATTTATAGATACCATTATCATAGCCGTATTTAGTCGTCGGAAGTTAATAATATAGATGACTGTAGCATCCGCAGCACTTAGCTTTGGGCCTCTAGATCGGGGATGTTACAGCATGCTAATATTCTTCCGTCTGGTCCACCTAAATTTGAAGCCACTATCTCCGGTTGGTTCCTGAAGGGAGTTAAATTCAACCATGACCTACATCCGATTCGTATGAATTCTTGTATACCGTTTCTCTAGCTATTCAGGGTGACTTAGATCAAGCTGAAGGATGGAAGAAATTATGTAAGCAGCTGGCAGACACAAACCGTGAAATATATTAAGAGGTTCTTTCTTTCTAGTCGAAAAAGGTTGATTGTGAAAGGATGTTGACGGAACGTGACGCCAAAATTGATCGATTAACAAAAGAGAGAGATGCTGCCATTCGAGATAGTAAGATCAACGTTAGTTGCTAAAGGAATTAAAGAAGGCTGCATAAAAATTGAAACCGTGTTCAAAGATGAAATCAAGAAAACCTGTGCTGATGTAGTCAAGCTAAAAAAGGAGCTTGAAACTCGAGATGAGATCATCGAAGTTCAAAAGAGAACCATTGCTGGTCATGATAAAACTGTCGGAGATCATAAGAAAACAATTGCTGATTATGCGGGAATGGTGGAACCTCGAGATAAGATCAGCTCCAACAAGGCTCAAGTGATCGCTTTGCTTCGAGAAAAAGTTGTGCAACTCAGCATTGAAAAGATCGAAGTCGAAGTTGAGAAAAACGTTGTGACAGAGAACTACTTGGAACTTTATGGTACCTTTGAAAGAAAGATGGATAAGATGGATAACATCATCCAGAACTTCTACGTCAACTCCCTGTTGCATCAGGGCAGTCTCTATTATCTAGGCTCCAAATTCCTGCGTACTCTTGCTGTGGTTTGGGAAGAAACCCTAGCCCATTTCCGAGAAGGAGGGGATATATACACTGAACAAGAGCTGGTGGATACCTATTTGAATGAAGAATCAAAAAGGGCTTTGGTAGAGGACCGAGAGATTATTTGAGTTGAAAGGGAGCGAGAAGTCGTTGATACTAGCGCAGCTGCAGCTGCTAAAGCACTATCAAAGCCTTTTAGTTCTGGGCCTAGCGAATCATTCAAGTAACTTCATGATCATATAGAAACCATTCCGATTTTGACCGATATTGCTTTATTATCCGTCCTTTTAGCACCTATCTTTGAAACCTTGAAAAGTCCTAAAACTTTTCCCAAGATTGTGCAACCATCTAAAGAAGGAAGCAGTAGGGAATACGAGGTTGAGATTCATGGTCGCACTTCTGATGCACATAACTATCTTGTTTCTCCCAAGTTTGAGGACTTCCAGCTCACATCACAAGAACAAGATGAACCGAATGCTTTTCTTTTTGACCTTATAGATATGTATTCTTTGCCTATCGAACTACTAATTTCTCCAGTCCCGAGGCCTACTGCTATCTCGACTGCTTCAACGCTTGTTTCTGCAGCTGCTTTGATCACCATGCCCGTATCAAGCTCACTACCAGGGCCGAATTTGAGAAGATCACCGCGTTGCATGGCCTGACGACCCCTCCGTATCTCTAGAGGGAGATTTAACAACAGCCGACACCTGAGAGTAGATAGACCAAGCTAGCCAGCCAAGTATAACTAACCGGTAAATGGTGGCAGTTAAGAAGGAAAATGTTGAAGAGAGAAAGTTTTTAAGGAGCTCCTGTAAGTCCCATAAGTGCAAGACCAAAGAGGAGTCTTCCAATAGGGCCAAAGAACAAGAAGGAGACATGGGCGTGGAGCCTATAATCGATATCTCTAGCAGCGACACGACTCCCGATGGGGATGTTAAAGGGAAGAAGAAACTTTGGACCAAAGGTGGGAAATGAAGTGGTGACAAGGAGCACTGACAGGCTTGAGTGACATTGAAGCGAGATTTTTTAGCATTTTGATTTGTTCGATATGTGTTTTGTACAAGTGCAGAGTCTATACTTATCACCTTTGTTGTTATAGCATATGTACTTGTGACGACCAGGAATTTTCGAGCATTTAAAATCGGAATATTTAATTGATTTTAAATATTCAATAGAGTAATTTTAACTTGAATTACGAATATCACAATTTATTTGATAATTGAATTATTAAATTAAATAAGTGAAGTTGGATAAATTGTTGAATCTGGAGTTTTAAGCATGTTAAAAATAATTTGAAGGCTTGAAAAAATTTATATTGATAGTACCGAGGATAACAGAAGTTGTAAAATTAAATTTAACAGTGATTTGTTCAGTTTTAAAATTTTATAGTTTAAATTGAATTTAAAAATAGTCTTTCTAGGCACAGTCTCGGAATTTGACGAAACCAATTCCATTGGATCCAGAATATTTTATTATTATCGGATTTCAATTTTCGTGGCGTTTGGAGTTGTCGTGTGATCGTACGGTAGACTAACGCATTGTAGTTTATATCGAAAATTCAAATTTAATTAAGTATATATATATTTATTTATACTAGTCAGCGTCAGCCGAATTTCCATCACATCGTAACTTTTTCGAAATCACTGTGGCGAGGCAAAGCTTCTCACGCAATCTTCCTCTTCATTTCTTTTAAGTGGCCGAGCCTTTCCTTTATCAGTTCAAAACCAAAATCATCAGAACAGAATGAAATCAAACGAAAAAAATGGCCGATGTCTTTCTTCTCTTCTCCCCTTTCCTCTCAAATTCAAATCGAATTCGCGGTAAAAAGAAATGGCGATCGTTCCTCAATCAAAAAACAAAAAAAAGTATTTATATATATATATATATTATAACGTGATCAAAATTTCGATCGCGTAGTGGAGCAACGCGTCGAGCACGCGGTGGAGGCACCCGCGCGCTCGCGAGCATGGCGGCAGGGGCGAAATGCGGGAGGGGAGACGGAGCTCTTCTCGATTGGCGCGGGTTCGCTTGAACTGGAAGCGATGAGTTTGGACGTAGGTGGCTCACGACGGCGTTCGCTTTTGACATGGGAAATAGTGTCGCGTTCGACTGGGTTAGTCGCGATGGGAAGTCAACGACATGTTGGAAAGCGGCGGCGCTGCTACCTGGTTTCGGGGGGAAGTCATGGTTCATCGGCGACGTGATGGGTGAGCAGCTTCTCGTTTCTCCTTTTATTTGCTTTGAATTTCAGATGTTCCTAATAAATAAATAAAAAGAGAAATATATTTTTGCTATGAACTGTTTTTACAAAGGGGAAATGATTAAAACGATGGATAAATATGTATAAAAGCGCATACTTGGTTTAATTTATATATAAGGTTTAAACAGGAAGTAAGGGGTTCAAAATGTTGAAAAGAATTTATATAAATTAGATTTTTAAATCTATGTAAATGATTTTGTTTTTTTTAAGTAAATGAGTTTCAAAGAAATATAAACATGAAAAGTTATCTATTTAAAAATATATATACATATCTTCACTAACAAATTTATTGTTGATAATGTGTTATGAAGATAGATTTGTTTAATAACCTTATCAATTATTGTAGTTGCTAAAAATATTTTTTGTTATTAAATGGAAATCAGCGTAAAATTTAACTATTAGTTTAAAATAAAATCATTGGTTAATTAAAATTAATAAATGATAATTGATTGTTTGATTTAACAAATCATAAATGTTTATACAAGGCCCGAAATCATTGAAAATCAAGTCGGGTTGGATGGACTGCAAATTAAAGTAAAAGGTGAGTTAATCTCACTGGGCTGAATTTAGATTTAAATTTAAATGATTTAATTTAAATAATTGTTTGAATGGTTGAATTGATTGATGTGCTATAGTATGGTATCTTTTGGAAGTAGTGTATTATATTGTTCTAACATCTGTGGATGCAGGGAAAACAGGTTGGAGGGATCCAACTGGATCCCTCGACATTTATTTAAAATATTTAATACCCTCTGTTGTGATTATTTGATATTCTATGATGAATTATATTGGATCATTGAATGCTATGGTTTGATTGGATATAATTGGGTATAATGAATTACCAAAATATATAAATTGGATTTTGGAAAGGACATAAAAGAAGTGAATTTGTAAGTAAAATAATTATAGGAATTTGAATAAATTTAAGAATGAATTAGAAAAGAAATAAAGTGCCTTTAAAATTCTAATAAATAAATCTTGAGTATAGTAAGGGAAATTTTGAATAATCATAAGATTAATGAATTTTAAACTTCAGTATTATTATTTTAAAAGAACAAACATTTATTTAAATTTAAGATTTAAATTATTGAAAAGAATAAAGAAGAAATTAGGAAAAGCTGAAATTTGTATATTTCAGTTAAAAGGTTTAAAATGAAACGGAAATTAATAACATTAATAATAAAGTCCATAATTAATGAATTTCGAAATGAATTGAGTAAGTAAAGAGATTTAATTCAAGTAGAATAAATTGGGAATCAATTTGGAAAATTGATTTAAGTGATTGAGATTGGAACTTCTCCCTGAATAACCAAGTACGTTTTCAAAGTAAATTTTTAAATATAAGTTAAAAGTTTTAAAGTTGTTTTAAAAAGCAAGTTTTGGAAAATTTATTATTTCTAATATTTAAATTCTCAAGAAAGTATTTCCTTTTAATCTATTATAGCAATAACTATTTAAAGAGTGACTTAGTATTTGTTTTAACAGTGAAAATCTAGTTTTATATTTTATTAAGTAACCTTATTTTCAAAAATTCATATAGTATGTATTTTTAATAAATTATTGAAGTAGTTTTAACTTAAATGGTTTTAAAGTAAATTTCAAAGTGAAGCGTTTTAAATTATTTTAAAAATCTAGTTTTGTGCTTGGTGATTTCAGTGGAGATAGAAAATATTTGGGAAGTTTATTCTGAAAAGAATGATGATTTGAAACTGTTTTCAAAGGGTTGAAAATAGAAATATATCTTGTGAAGATATTTTTGAGGTTAATAAATAATTTGGGAAATTATTTATTGTGTGATGGATGTTTTGAATATTAATTGATAGTTAAATCACCGACTATCAATATTGGACAAATGCGTTGATCGTTTCGAAGAGAACGGGATCGAGATTTATTTCTCGAAAACCACTTCGATCCGGTTTGTACGTCTCGTGGAAACGAGTTTGGATTCGAAGATGGAGCAGTGAAGTGCAAGGGCTAGTCGCTACTAATCCTGAGGATATTTCCAAAATGGATGCAGTGGGAATAGTGCATTCGGTTCCATTCGAACCCAGGACAGACTTGTATGGATGAATGCTTGCGAAACATCGTCAGGTGGACGATGGTAATTCTAAGGGATATGTTCTAAAAAGGTAACGCTTAGCCTCAAGCCTCATCAAATGGGAATGAATGAAAATCAGGGGTTATGCAGCAAGGCTAGGTGGGTAGCACCCAAGCAGGGTGAGGTCATCCCTGTCTAGATGTCCCTTTTTATTTCGGCTTAGTGGGCGGTTGCTGATCCCAACCGCGGGGTGATCTCACTCGAGATTATCCAGTAAGGGGTAGTCCCGGTATTGTGTTGCAGGGGAGCGGGCGTACTCCTCGGTACTGTGATCTAGGCCACGTACCGTGACAGGTGGTACCCCAGTGCCTACTCATTAGTTGGAAATCCATTCTCCCTACGAGCCTTGTACGAGTTTTGTTTGTATTACCCACTTTGTGGCTAGTAGCTGGAATTTAATAGATGTAACAATTTCGGCTATTTTATAAGTATTTGTATATAGACCCTATTATAATATCAGAGGATTTCTATAAAAATTGTTTTAGCTATCGTAAGGTAAAAACCCGACATGTTTATTTGTGGCGTGGTCTTACAAGATGCTTTTGTTTTCAAAGGATTTTTGAAACTTTAATAATCAATTGAGTGTGATTTTCTCACGCTGGTATTCCAGACTGACTCGGGTGTTATTTAACTATAATGCTCGGGTCAGACCGAGTGTTATAGGATACAGGATATGATGCTGTGGAGCTCAGGAGACGAGCTGGATGACGATACGTACTCTCGTACTTGTTTATATATATATTCCGCTGTGTTGAGTTGCTGTGTATCCATTTGTGTGTTGTTGTTGTTGAATTGTGATTGATGTCTCTAATGATGTAATATATAAACAGATATATTTGATTTTGAGTAAAGATCATTATTATCTATTATATTTTATTCCGCTGCGATGGTTAGATTCTGTTGTTGATTTTATTTTCTTCTTCTACCTCTTCTTCTTTAACCCAAATGGTTCGTATTTCTGTACAACTTGAGTTGATTTTGTTAGAATAGTGTTGACTTAAGGGGTACGGATTTGCGGGCCGTTACAGTACTTTTCATTTTGTTGGTTGGTATTATATGGGTATGGCCTCCACATTTTGACTTTGTACAGAAAATGTTATGAGAAATGAAAAGATTAATGTTTCTATTATTATCACTTCTATGTTCTTTCTTATTTATCACGTACTTAGCTTGTTTTTATACCACTTATGTGTGTACATGACATGAATACTTGTCCTGCAATTTCCATACTTCATATTGTTGTGCCGTGTTTTATGGTATATGATGCCTTTATTTCCATGATTTCACGCATTATGTATGCATTTTTTCACTTTTAGATCTGTTGTGATTGCCAAAATTCTTTGTTCAACGTAACAGGTCTATGGAGTAGTTTCCCTTCAACTAAGTGTTGGTATGTATGTGCCCCTACTTCAAAGGTTGTTTACTCCGAACACTTGATAAATAACCGGTTGATCTGAGCGATTCCTTTGATGTCTATAGCCAAATTTACTTTATGATTCCTATCTTCAGGAACTTGTGACTTGAACATCTTGACTCTAGAGATTTTGTCAGTCAACGATCGGAATTCTTTGTTGGTTTCTAGTTTTTCGACATTGCCAGACTCACGTTGATTCTTTTTTACAATAGGAGTTAATCCTTGTTAGTCCTATAATGGACAAGTTTACCAATGTTGTCAGGATAATACCGGTACTTAGAAAATCCTAACGATTTACTAATGATGCCGGGGCAACATCAAGCAATGCTTGCACGGCTATGAAATGCGCATCTTTTAAGAGTGCGCGGCTCATGAAATGCGCGGCTTACGAAATGTGTGGCTTTCAATGAAATGCGCGACATTTGAGTTTGAGTCAATTTACTTTCGTCGACTTGGCGAGTAGACTGAGCATACTTGGGTGTGGATTCACTTTCCCAAGCAGCTAATGAATGATTTTGAGTCAATTTACTTTCGTCAACGTGGCGAGTAATTTATACAAACATGGTTTTGTTGGTTCAAGCAATTATAGAGATTTCATTGATAAAATGGAAAGTAAAGCAAACTCTGCCTATTTACAATGCCCTTAGTGTAGTTAGACGGCTTATTTGTGAAAATATTGAATACATAGATAAAAGCTAAATAAAGTAACGTCGGAGTGAGTCACTGTTCCATGCATGGGGAATTTGAATTCCGTCGACTATGGTCGGCTTAAAAGTGTTATCTTCGAGCGTTTTCCCGATTGAATAAGGCCCTTCCTAGATTGGTCGGAATGTCCCTGTAGCCGGATAGATCCATTTAAGATGAGATCTCCCACTTTGAAAGCATGGTTGTGGACCTTGGATTTGAAGTGTTGTGTCACTCTTTTCTGGTAAGCCATGGTCCTTAGCTCGGCTTTCTCACATTTCTCGTCAATCAGATCAAGTGACTCGAGTAGGAGATGCTCGTTCTCTTTTTTGTTGTAATGTCGTATCCGATGGGAGGGAGCTTCCAGTTCAACCGAGATCATTGCTTCGGATCTGTATGCTAGGGTGAATGGTGATTGTCCAGTTGCTGACTTGTGCGTCGTCCGGTAAGCCCATTGTATAAGTGGGAGCTCATCAAACCAGTTTCCTTTGGCTTTCATCAACGATTTCTTGATGGTGCACTTGATGATTTTGTTCACCACCTCTACTTACCCATTTTCTTAAGGGTGCGCCACTATGGAGAAACACTTTTCGGTGTGGAAACGATTGCAGAAGTCCTTGAATTCAGTGCTTTCGAATTGAGTTCTGTTATTTGTGATGATTTTCTGTGGCACTCCAAACCTACAAATAATATTTTTAGTGACAAAGTTAATTTCTTTCTTAGTCATAATAGTAGCTAGTGGTTCCGCTTCGACCCATTTTGTGAAGTAATCAGCAACAACGATGGCATATTTGGCTCCTCCTTAGTAATTGGGAGCACGCGATCAGATCAATCTCCCAGACCATGAACGAGCATGGGCCAACCATTGACGTAAGTTCTATGGATGGAGTTCTCTGTATTTCGGCAAATTTTTGGCATTGCACACATCGCTTGTTGTACTCTACTACGTCACGGTTGATGGATGGCCGGAATTAACCATATCGAAGGTTCTTTTTTGCTAGAGTATGCCCTACAATGTGGTTTCCACAATCATCTTCATGGACTTTCTTAAGAACCTTTTGGCTTCATTATTATTTACACATCTGAGTAGGGGAGTAGAGAGTCCCCTCATGTAAAGGATTCCATCCTACAAGACGAACCGTGGTGCCTTTCAGATAAGCTTCTTTCGCTCGTTCTGATCCTTAGGGAGTGTACCTTCGATCAGGTAATCTTTGATCAGCGTCATCCATGATACCTCTTCCTCTACAGTTTCTATAATCCAATCGATATCCATATCATCTGTGCTGGGTGATGTAAGCATTTTGACTAGGGCCAGTCCCATTGACTGAGCATCTCCGGAACTGGCTAGTTTGGCTAGGTGATCCGCTTGCATTTCTGTTCCTTTGGAATGTGACTTAAAGTGTAGTGCTTAATGTCCTTTGGCAATTCCATGCTTTTGACAGGTAGAGGGTGTGGGTGCCCCTTTCCTGGTACTCCCCTTTCACTTGAAAGATGACTAGTTAAGAATTGTTGTAGATATGTATAGAATTGTTTAACAATTTTTAACTCTGCCATCAAAGCCTCGTATTATGCTTTATTTTTGGTGGTAGGAAATTCCAATCTTAGAGCATAGCAAACAGATCATCCTTCGGCGGATTTTAGTACTACCCTTGCATTTGAACATGATTCATTTGATGCGCCATCAATAAACAACTTCCCCTTTGGCACCATGTTTGAAGTGCTTTCTTCTTCACCGCCCCGCTTAGTAAATTTGGCGACGAAATCTACTTGATAAATGATTTCATATTGGCTTAACTCGAAATTCTATTCTAGAAGTCAATCTGATATCGCTGGGCGATACAGCACTTGTTTTAGAGGTTTATCCGTCAATACTTTGATAGGATGAGCATGAAAGTACGATCGTAGCTTCCTCGACGTGATCAACAGGAAATATGCGAGTTTTCTCAACTTCGGTTAATTGTTTTCTTCTCCAGTGGTGTGCTTACTGATGTAGTAAACGGGTTGCTAGACCCTAGCCGCTTCACGTACCAATGCTACACTTAGAGCATGGGTCGACATAGCGAGATAGATAAACAAATCTTTCCCATTTATTGGCTTAGATACGACCGGTTGGGTTTCCATATGATGGTGTAATTCTTCAAAGGCTGTCTAGAAGGCTTCATTCCATTCAAAATTCTTCTTTCCCTACTTCAATGCATCAAAGAACGGTATGCATTCATCAGTCGCTCGAGAAATGCATCGGCTCAGCACTGCGATCTTTCCATTTAGACTTTGTAATTCCTTTCTAGTTTAGATGTTCCTTAGGGTGGTAGTCTGTTTTCGATTAGCATCAATACCCCTTACATTCACGATGAAACCAAAGAACTTACCAGAGGCAACGCCAAAAGAGCATTTCAACGGGTTGAGCTTCATTCCATATTTTCGCAATATTTAAACATCTCTGCGAGATTGTCTAAGTGATTCTTTGATACACATGATTTGAAAAGCATGTTGTCCACGTATATTTCCATCGTTTTCCCAACTCGGTCTTTGAACATTTTTTTACTAGTCGTTGGTTGGTTGCCTCTGCATTCTTTAGTCTGAAGGATATGACTCGATAACAATATAATCCAAGGTCGGTAATGAAACTAGTATTCTATTGATCGGGTTCATGCATCATGATTTGGTTGTATCCAGAGTAGGCGTCCATAAACAATAGTAGCTCGTGGCCTACTGTAACGTCAACAAGCTGATTGATCTTAGGTGATGGAAATCTATCCTCTGGGTACGCTTTATTCAAATCTGAGTAGTCAATGCAAGTCCGCCACTTCCCATTATACTTCTTTACCAAAAAGTTATTTGATACCCATACGGGATAGGTTGCATCGCGGATGAAGTATTTTCCAATAGCTTATCCACTTCCTCTCTTAGTGCAGCAAACCGCTCCGGTCCCAAGGTTCACCTCTTTTGCCTCACTGGAGGTTACTTAGGATCGATATTAAGTGTGTGAGACGCTATCTTTGGTGATATCCCATACATATCGGAATGCGTCCAAGAAAACACGTCCAGATTGGCATGAAGAAACTTGACTAATTCTTATCACGTCTTGGTTCCAAGATATGATCCTTTTATAGTGCTAGTATCGGTTTATCCATGTCTATAGGGACAGGCACCGTAATCTCTGCCGGTGTTGCCCATTCCTCTGTTGAACTCCTCTTTCTAAGGTCCATAGCCTTATCGAATCGGCAGTGGTCCCCAAGCCAGTGACGGTTCTGTAGTTGCCATGCTGACGGTTCGTGAATGTGGAGAGTTTTCTCCACACTCTTCCCCTTTTCTTTCTTTCTTGTTTCACGCAATTCGTCAATGTAGCATTCCCTTACGACACTCTGGTCTTCCTTTATCGCTCCAACTCCATTTTTCGTAGGGAATTTCATACTGAGACACCATCGTGCCAAGATAATTTGGAAATAAAAAAGGGCCATGTAACGACCCGTATTTTACGTGTCGATAAATCGTAGTATTTGCAGGTCGTTAGTGTTGTTGTGTTGTCTCTAGCCTGAGTCGTTTAGAAAGTTAACTCGTGTGTTTAGTGATGAGTCGTGACCGACTCATGGGCATGGTCGAGTTAAGGCTTGAGTCGTGACCGACTCATAGGGGTTAGCGAGTTAGTATGCTACGACCTAAGGAGTTGAAGGGTTAACTTGTTGCCGAGATAACTAGTGGCCGAGTTATGAGAATTAGCGAGTCAATGTGTTAAAAGGATTGAGTCTTGACCGAGTTAGCAGGTTGACCGACCTAAGGGTGTTGCCGAGTTAAGGTTTGGACCGACTCAAGGAATAGGGCTTGGATCGGCAGGAGGATGAGTCGTTAGTGGCTTAAGACTTATGTGTGTCGGCATCGTAGTTGAGTCGGCTAGGAGTTAGGTCGGTGGGCCGACTTAGTGTTGAGTCGTTGGGATCTTAGGTCGGTAGGAAGTAAGTCGGCAGTATATGTTGAGGCATTGGGTCGGTAGGAGGTTAGGTCGGCACCCAATATGGAGATGGTGGACATTGGTTAAGCCGTGACCGACTCATGTTGAGTCGGCAAAGGTTGGTTGGGACGTGTCTAGGATAAGTCGGCTTGGTGGGTGAGTCGGTATCACAGTTGAGTCGTATGGGATGTTGAGTCGTCGGACGACTTAGGATTTGGAGTGTTAGGTCGGCTCTAGTATTAAGTCGTAGGTCGGCCTGGTTTGTTGAGTCATGAGAGTGGCTTGTATTAGGTCGGCAAAGCAATGAGTCGTGAACGACTCATAGTGAGTCGGCTGTGTTGAGTCGGCAAGGGGATGAGTCGGGGACGACTCAGGAGTTGGGTCGGCGGCGACTTAGGACGGCCGAGACATGGGGGTTTCAGCCTATAAATAGTGGACTTTGGCTCACTTTTTGGCACCGGTTTTCGAAGCGACGAAGTGCTGCCATTTTGAGAGCTCGACTACAACATTTCTTCATCTCCTTTTCTCCATTCCAATCTAGTTCTAACATCCATCCAAGATTGAAGATCAAGATCAAAGATCAAGAGCCAAAGTTGAAGATTTTCATCCGAAGAAGCTAGATTTCACCGTTTCAAGTGAAATTTCTCCGGATCAAGCTCAAGTCCTTGCTGTCCAGATCTGAAGTTGATTGATTTTAGGTTGTTTTGGTGATTTGGTGAGTGGTAGTTATCTCTCACGCGGACCCAAAGGAGTGTAGTGGATTGGTAGCTAGTTTATGTGTTTGAAATAGCATTTTCTCGCATTGTCCTTAAGTCTGCATGTAGATCCATCATTTTTGAAGATGTTTACCTATGCATATTTGTTTAACAAGTATTAGAGACAAAACCCATGTTTTATATTTGATAGATCTATGCTAAAAACCATGATTTCACATATGTTGGACTTTTGCTCGTTTATTTACGAAATTCCCATTATAGTTGATATTGCTTAAATTGCTTAATAGATCTTGTTTGAATGATTGATTATTTGAATGTATGATTGATTTGATTGTTTCCAAGTTAGCTAGTAGTTGATTTGGAACAAGATGATGAAAGAGGATTCAAAAGCTATGGAAGAAGGCTCTTGAATGGTGAAAGCTGCTTAAGGCATATGTAGCGGATGTTGAAGCTCATATGTATAGATTGGATGATGTTGAGATGGGACTTTGCCATGATTTGATGAGGCAAGCCATGTTGTTGAGTTGAGACTTTGCTTTGATGCGATGAAGCGAAGTATGATGTGAGTCTTGGCTTAATCCAAGCAGGGATCATTCCAAGCATGTTGATAACTTGAAGAGTAGTTCAAGTTGGTTGATAATGGATTGTTCAAGAGGTAGCTTGAGCTTGTATGAGGATAGTCGTCAAGAAGGATGGCTAGGAGGCTTGGATATCGTCGTTGTTGAAGGTTCTAGCATGCTCAAAAGCAAGAGTACATGGGGCGCCCATAACGACTACAGGTAGGTAGTCGGGACACCCAAAAGACTACAGGTAGGTAGTTGAGTACTCTGGGCAAAGTAGATAAGTCCTAGGCACAAGGCAGTGTGCGGAGTTATGGTTAGAACCGGGGTTACCATTAGCCCTTGACAGATGGTCATTCAACTAACGGTGAAATCGAGGCAAGGATAACAGTGATAGCCAGAGTCATGGATGTTTGGTTGTATTATCATTCGGCTTCAAGAGCGGTGTTTTCTGGGTGCTTATCTGATCTTGGTTTAGGCCTTGGGGGTTTGTATTTGGAAAACATCGTCCTTGACTCGAGTGGTATTCGCTTTACCTTAATTGTCTAGGTTGTTATGCTTGCTTCTCCTTAGTGTATGTCTGGGGCTATCACTGTAGAAAGAGGTGGAGTGGGATGGTTTGGTTCCTATTCCTTTTATCCTTTATGCTCTTTTGGTATGTTTGATAGTTGATTTACTGCTCACTAAGACTTTGTCTGACTCAAGGTTTTATGTCTCCTCTTATTACCTTGGGCTGTTCATCCATGTTTGGGATGGGCAGACTAGGTAGCAGGTGACAGGTGCTGTGCTAGGAGTTCAACGCTGAAGATGACGAAGACGAGCAGGAGGCTTTGCATATTAGTTTTCTTACTATATGTACTGGATATCCGCTGCTGTATTTGGTTGAGTGATTTGTAGTGAGGCTTTCATGTATGGATTTGAGTAGATGATTGTATGAAACTACTGTGATGCTTATATGATGATGTTCTGTTCTATGGAGCTTCACTATATTATATTTCTCTATTGTATTTTATCCATGCGCTGTGAGTTATGCGATAGAGATTCTTTTGTTTTGTTTTACCCTGACTATCGTCCATGGCTGCCTGGCACGCCTTTCAGCGCATTATTTACTTGTATTGGTGCGGGAGTCATGGGCGGTCGTCACATTTGGTATCAGAGCTTTGGTTAATCGATTTTAGCCAACGCTCGCTGACGTAATTACGTAAGAGAGACGTAATTGTATTTTGATGGATGATTACTATATATAATATAGTAGCTTAGAAGGATTTGAACTCCTTATGCAGTTGTTTCTTAAGGTGTTCTAATCATTCTTTTTACAGATATTAAGAATGAGCCGAAGCGAGAGACAAGCTGCGAGGGAAAGTCGGGCTGCTAGGGAAGCTGTTGACTATGCTGCGATGTTCGAAGCAATGATGACTTCGATCATGAGGAGGGTACCAGCTTCTGGATCATCTGTAGATGTTGGAGTTCAAGTCCAGGCTCCAAGGCCAGTGGATTTTGCCAAGCTTTGCAAGGATTATACTGCTCTTGGAGGAAAAGCTTTCTTGGGGACGGAGTCGACTATTGAGGTGCAGAGATGGATTGATGCATGTCGAAGGATCTTTGGTGACTTAGGGATTGAGGATGCAACTAAGAGGAAGCTTGCATCGAGACAGCTTCAGGGGAGAGCTGCTGATTGGTGGAATTCTATCACCATCGATACCCCAGAAGAAGAGATTACTTGGGAGCAATTCCAAGTTAGATTTGAAGCTAAGTTCATCTCTACTTCTCAGAAATCTGTCTTGTTTAAGAAGTTTGTAGAGCTCAAGCAAGGGGGGAGACCTGTTCTTGAGTATATTTCTGAGTTTGAAGCTTTGTCCAAGTATGCCAGATCGTATATTGATTCTCCCTACCAGAAGAATGAAAAGTTTGTGACTGGTCTGGATGCTTATCTTGGGAGGCAGTTGGTGGATCATCTGGACGATCCGTTTGAGAAGCTTGTGGAAAAAGCCCTTAGGCATGAGAGTTTGTTTCCTAAGGAAAGTTCTGTTGTTGCTGTAACCAGGGAAGGATCTAAACCACACCAGAATGGCAATAAGAGGAGGAAGCAGCAGCAGCAGAAGGGTAAGGATGGCCAGAAGAAGCCGAAAGGCGAAGTGACTTGTTATAACTGCCAACAGAAGGGCCATCTTTACAAAGATTGTAAGAATCCCAAAGTGCCGGGAAAGTGTTATAACTGTGATAAGCTGGGACATATCAAGAAGGATTGCCCAGAGCCGAGGAAAGATAGGCAGATTGTGCAAGCCTATGCTTTGGGAGTTGTGCCGTCGTCTTCAAAAGCTCCGACTGCTGAAGAAAAGGGGAAGAGTGTGGTGGTTCAAGGTACTCTTTCTATCTGTGGTGTTCCAGTTAGAGTGTTGTTTGATACTGGAGCGTCGCATTCTTTTGTTTGTGATGATTTGGTAGGCCGGTTAGGTTTGAAACCGGATATTGTTGATAGGCCATTGGTTGTGACTAATCCGGTCGGGGGTTCGTCATGTTTGTGTATGATATGCCATGGTCTAGTTGTGTCGAGTCATGATTGCTCGTTTGTTTGTGATTGCTTTGTTCTGAACTTTGCGGGGTTCGGAATTATTTTGGGTATGGACTGGCTTAGGAAGTATGCGGCAAGGATTGATTGTGAGAGATTGGAGGTGACAGTCGGGAATGTGGAGGGGCGAAAGGTTGTGATACGATGTAAGCATGAAGAAGGCGTCTTCATGAGCTTCATGTATTCGCTGGTTGTTCCACGGGATGGACTGTCATCGATGCCAATAGTGAATGGATTTGAGGATGTCTTTGAGGAAGTCAAAGGGTTGCCGCCGCATAGGGAGATCGAGTTTCGTATCGATCTAGTTGAGGGAGCCAGACCTGTTGTGATGCCTCTTAGGCGGATGGCACCGAGGGAGCAGCAAGAGCTGAAGGTGCAAGTTGATGACCTTTTGCGGAAAGGATTCATTCGGAGAAGTGTGTCCGAATGGGGTGCGCCCGTTGTGTTCGCAACCAAAGCGGATGGATCGTTGAGGTTGTGTGTTGATTATCGTGAGCTGAATAAGGTGACTAAGAAGAACAAGTATCCATTGCCGAGAATAGATGACTTGTTTGATCAGCTTCACGAGGCTAAGGTGTTTTCTCAGATGGATTTGGCAACGGGATTTCACCAATTGAGAGTGGCGAAGGATAGTGTGCCGAAGACTGCTTTCAGGACACCATCCGGGTTTTATGAGTGGCTGGTAATGCCGTTTGGGTTGACTAACGCGCCAGCATATTTTGTGGATCTTATGAATAGAGTATTCAGAGATCAGTTGAATAAGTTCGTGCTTGTGTTCGTTGATGATATTTTGGTTTATTCCAGAACCGAGGAAGAGCACAAGACGCACTTGAGGATTGTTTTGGATATACTGCGGAAACATCAGCTGAAGGCTAAGTTTTCGAAGTGTCACTTCTGGAAGAGTGAAGTGAGGTTCTTAGGCCATGTTATCTCTGGAAGTGGAATAGCGGTTGATCCCGCTAAGGTGGCAGCAATCCAGGATTGGGTTAGACCTAAGAATGCATCTGATGTGAGAAGTTTTCTTGGATTAGCCGGGTATTATCGTCGGTTTATTAAAGACTTTTCCAAGATAGCTGCACCGTTGACAGGATTGACGAAGAAGAACCAAGTGTTCAGATGGGATGACAAGTGTGAGCAAGCCTTCGTAATCCTGAAAGAGCGATTGACGAGTGCTCCTGTATTGACTATTCCGAGTGGGAATGATGAGATGGTGGTTTATACCGATGCATGTGGCACTGGACTGGGAGCGGTGCTAATGCAGAAGGATAAAGTTGTTGCGTATGCTAGTCGACAACTGAAGCCGCATGAAAGGAACTATCCAACTCATGATTTGGAGTTAGCTGCGATTGTGTTTGCTTTGAAGATGTGGAGACACTACCTATTGGGGGTTAGATTTGAGTTGTTTACAGATCATAAGTCGTTGAAGTATCTGTTCTCCCAAAAGGATCTGAATCTTCGACAGCAACGGTGGTTAGAGTTTCTAGCATCGTATGATTTTGGTATAGCCTATACTCCGGGAAAAGGTAACGCAGTGGCAGATGCGTTAAGTCGAAGACATGCAGGATTAGGAGCCATGTTTTCGGAATGGAAGAGTCTTGAGTATTTGGCTGGATTTGACTTCAGGCCTAGATGTGAATTGGAACCTAAGATGTTGGCAAACTTATCGATAAGGCCTACTCTTGTGGAAAGGGTTGGCGAGAGCCAAAAGGGAGATGATAAGCTTGTCAAGATTATCTGTGATTTGGAATCCGGATTGGACCCGGAGAAGGATAAGGGATTCGAGGTCGATCGAGAGGGTTGGCTTCGAAAGCAAGGACGATTGGTTGTTCCCGATATAGATGGATTGAGAGATGAAGTTCTGAGGGAAAGTCATCACTCGAAGTTGACAATTCATCCAGGTGGAAATAAGATGTATCGGGATATGAAGAGAGCTTACTACTGGGAAAGTATGAAGAAAGATGTTGGAAATTTTATTTCCAGGTGCATGAACTGCCAGTTGGTGAAAGCTGAGCAGAAGAAGCCCAGTGGATTGCTTCAGCCATTAGAGGTTCCTACATGGAAGTGGGAGCAAGTGTCGATGGACTTTATCGATGGTCTACCTAGGACAAGAGCAGGGAATGAAGGGATTTGGGTCATAGTAGATCGTTTGACCAAGAGTGCAAGGTTCATTCCTGTTCGATCGACTAGGACTGCATCGAAGTTGGCTGAATTATATGTGAAGTGGATAGTTCGTTTCCATGGTGTTCCGAAGAGTATAGTGAGCGATCGAGATCCATTGTTCACTAGTAGATTTTGGAAGAGCTTCCAGGAAGTTTTGGGAACTGAGTTGTGTTTGAGTACAGCTTATCACCCTCAAACAGATGGTCAGACTGAGAGAGTCAACCGAGTTTTGGAAGATCTTCTTAGAGCATGTGTTTTGGACTTCGGAGGATCATGGGAAGATCACCTTCATTTGGTGGAGTTTGCTTATAACAACAGTTATCAGTCTAGCATTGGTATGGCACCATATGAAGCCTTGTACGGAAGACCGTGTAACTCCCCGACATGTTGGTTGGAAACTGGAGAAAAGCTGATACTTGGGCCAGAGATGATTCGTCAAACTACGGATTGTATAGAGATCATTCGACAACGAATGAAGGCAGCCCAAGGTCGTCAGAAAAGTTATGCCGATAATCGTCGTAAGGATTTGGAATTCGACGTAGGTGATATGGTTTTTGTGAAGATTTCTCCTCTGAAGAGTGTCATTAGATTCGGGAAGAAAGGAAAGTTAACTCCGAGATTTGTTGGGCCATTCCCGATTATCGAGCGTATTGGAAAGCTCGCTTATAGATTGGAGTTACCGGAAAAGATGGCGGGTGTGCACAGTGTTTTTCATGTATCTTATCTACGGAAGTATGTGCACGACCCAACTACGGTGGTTTCTGCTGATAGCTGTGAAGACTTGGAGGTTGATCCAGTTGTTTCGAGACCTCGTAAGCCGCTTCGTATTGTTGAAACCGATACGAAACAGCTTAGGAGGAAGACGATTACGTTGCTCAAGGTACAATGGAGTGACGATGTTAACGACTGTACATGGGAGGAGGAAGAGAGGATGAAGGCAGCTCATCCCGGACTCTTCGAGGTATGGCCCTAAAGTGTCGTGACATCTCATGAATTTGTAGCTTGTTCTAAGTCTTAGAATTCTGCATGCTAGGTTAGAATTGGATGCATGGTTTGTTGATTGCTATGGATGGTAGGCATGCGGAATATCTTTGATTGCTGTTGTTTGCTTGGAATTTCGGGGGCGAAATTCCTAAGGGGGAGAGAATGTAACGACCCGTATTTTACGTGTCGATAAATCGTAGTATTTGCAGGTCGTTAGTGTTGTTGTGTTGTCTCTAGCCTGAGTCGTTTAGAAAGTTAACTCGTGTGTTTAGTGATGAGTCGTGACCGACTCATGGGCATGGTCGAGTTAAGGCTTGAGTCGTGACCGACTCATAGGGGTTAGCGAGTTAGTATGCTACGACCTAAGGAGTTGAAGGGTTAACTTGTTGCCGAGATAACTAGTGGCCGAGTTATGAGAATTAGCGAGTCAATGTGTTAAAAGGATTGAGTCTTGACCGAGTTAGCAGGTTGACCGACCTAAGGGTGTTGCCGAGTTAAGGTTTGGACCGACTCAAGGAATAGGGCTTGGATCGGCAGGAGGATGAGTCGTTAGTGGCTTAAGACTTATGTGTGTCGGCATCGTAGTTGAGTCGGCTAGGAGTTAGGTCGGTGGGCCGACTTAGTGTTGAGTCGTTGGGATCTTAGGTCGGTAGGAAGTAAGTCGGCAGTATATGTTGAGGCATTGGGTCGGTAGGAGGTTAGGTCGGCACCCAATATGGAGATGGTGGACATTGGTTAAGCCGTGACCGACTCATGTTGAGTCGGCAAAGGTTGGTTGGGACGTGTCTAGGATAAGTCGGCTTGGTGGGTGAGTCGGTATCACAGTTGAGTCGTATGGGATGTTGAGTCGTCGGACGACTTAGGATTTGGAGTGTTAGGTCGGCTCTAGTATTAAGTCGTAGGTCGGCCTGGTTTGTTGAGTCATGAGAGTGGCTTGTATTAGGTCGGCAAAGCAATGAGTCGTGAACGACTCATAGTGAGTCGGCTGTGTTGAGTCGGCAAGGGGATGAGTCGGGGACGACTCAGGAGTTGGGTCGGCGGCGACTTAGGACGGCCGAGACATGGGGGTTTCAGCCTATAAATAGTGGACTTTGGCTCACTTTTTGGCACCGGTTTTCGAAGCGACGAAGTGCTGCCATTTTGAGAGCTCGACTACAACATTTCTTCATCTCCTTTTCTCCATTCCAATCTAGTTCTAACATCCATCCAAGATTGAAGATCAAGATCAAAGATCAAGAGCCAAAGTTGAAGATTTTCATCCGAAGAAGCTAGATTTCACCGTTTCAAGTGAAATTTCTCCGGATCAAGCTCAAGTCCTTGCTGTCCAGATCTGAAGTTGATTGATTTTAGGTTGTTTTGGTGATTTGGTGAGTGGTAGTTATCTCTCACGCGGACCCAAAGGAGTGTAGTGGATTGGTAGCTAGTTTATGTGTTTGAAATAGCATTTTCTCGCATTGTCCTTAAGTCTGCATGTAGATCCATCATTTTTGAAGATGTTTACCTATGCATATTTGTTTAACAAGTATTAGAGACAAAACCCATGTTTTATATTTGATAGATCTATGCTAAAAACCATGATTTCACATATGTTGGACTTTTGCTCGTTTATTTACGAAATTCCCATTATAGTTGATATTGCTTAAATTGCTTAATAGATCTTGTTTGAATGATTGATTATTTGAATGTATGATTGATTTGATTGTTTCCAAGTTAGCTAGTAGTTGATTTGGAACAAGATGATGAAAGAGGATTCAAAAGCTATGGAAGAAGGCTCTTGAATGGTGAAAGCTGCTTAAGGCATATGTAGCGGATGTTGAAGCTCATATGTATAGATTGGATGATGTTGAGATGGGACTTTGCCATGATTTGATGAGGCAAGCCATGTTGTTGAGTTGAGACTTTGCTTTGATGCGATGAAGCGAAGTATGATGTGAGTCTTGGCTTAATCCAAGCAGGGATCATTCCAAGCATGTTGATAACTTGAAGAGTAGTTCAAGTTGGTTGATAATGGATTGTTCAAGAGGTAGCTTGAGCTTGTATGAGGATAGTCGTCAAGAAGGATGGCTAGGAGGCTTGGATATCGTCGTTGTTGAAGGTTCTAGCATGCTCAAAAGCAAGAGTACATGGGGCGCCCATAACGACTACAGGTAGGTAGTCGGGACACCCAAAAGACTACAGGTAGGTAGTTGAGTACTCTGGGCAAAGTAGATAAGTCCTAGGCACAAGGCAGTGTGCGGAGTTATGGTTAGAACCGGGGTTACCATTAGCCCTTGACAGATGGTCATTCAACTAACGGTGAAATCGAGGCAAGGATAACAGTGATAGCCAGAGTCATGGATGTTTGGTTGTATTATCATTCGGCTTCAAGAGCGGTGTTTTCTGGGTGCTTATCTGATCTTGGTTTAGGCCTTGGGGGTTTGTATTTGGAAAACATCGTCCTTGACTCGAGTGGTATTCGCTTTACCTTAATTGTCTAGGTTGTTATGCTTGCTTCTCCTTAGTGTATGTCTGGGGCTATCACTGTAGAAAGAGGTGGAGTGGGATGGTTTGGTTCCTATTCCTTTTATCCTTTATGCTCTTTTGGTATGTTTGATAGTTGATTTACTGCTCACTAAGACTTTGTCTGACTCAAGGTTTTATGTCTCCTCTTATTACCTTGGGCTGTTCATCCATGTTTGGGATGGGCAGACTAGGTAGCAGGTGACAGGTGCTGTGCTAGGAGTTCAACGCTGAAGATGACGAAGACGAGCAGGAGGCTTTGCATATTAGTTTTCTTACTATATGTACTGGATATCCGCTGCTGTATTTGGTTGAGTGATTTGTAGTGAGGCTTTCATGTATGGATTTGAGTAGATGATTGTATGAAACTACTGTGATGCTTATATGATGATGTTCTGTTCTATGGAGCTTCACTATATTATATTTCTCTATTGTATTTTATCCATGCGCTGTGAGTTATGCGATAGAGATTCTTTTGTTTTGTTTTACCCTGACTATCGTCCATGGCTGCCTGGCACGCCTTTCAGCGCATTATTTACTTGTATTGGTGCGGGAGTCATGGGCGGTCGTCACAGGCCACTCATCCCAAGAATGCATTATAGGTCGAGATCTCATCAATTATCACAAAGGTTTGGGCAAGAACGGCTCTTCGATCTCCTATTCTAAGTTCAACGGGCAGATTTATTGTGCCAATTGGTCATAGTGGATGACTGGTGAATCCTTGGATTTAAATTGGGCATGTAGAGACATCCTTCATGTTAAGCTTCATTTGGTCGAATGTATTTCGAAACAAAATGTTTACTTATCCTCTATATCAATCAACACCCGATGTACGACATTAGGTCTGATTCCTATTATCACCACCATTGGATCGAAAGTTAGAGCTTATATTCCTTCACTATCCCAATTTTGAAACACGATGTCTTCATTGAGAATCCTCTGATGTTTAGCGGAAGTCCTGTCTTCGATTTCCAAGCAAGTTTCCATTGGAGCATGTTTGATTGAACCAGCTTATCATTCCATCTCGCCCTAACTTTTCTCTACTAAATGAGGACTTCCTGAAATGGTATTGATGACAAGTCTCTGTTCAACTCATTTGGATCCATTTTTATAGATCTAGATTGGTTTCCTTGGGTGTTAGGAGCTTGAGGTTCGGTTGGCTGATCGGAATTTTGGGGCTTCTTCACATACAGTTGGAGCATGTTTTCTCTAATTAGTTCTCCGATCATGATCTCCAAATGACAACACTCCTTTGTAATATGGCTGTGGGTTTCGTGGAAGCAATAGAACTTCCCTGACTTCCTTTTTTGCTCAAACTCTTCTTTCCTAGGTGGATTCGGGTACTCTTATGTTCCCTGAGTTGCTAGGTAAATATTCTCCAAGCCGTCATTCAACGGAATGTATTCTTCGCGTTTTAGACCTCGGAGTTTCTTTTCCCCTCTGTTTCCCTTGCCAGTGTTCAGATCTGGTTCTTCCTTTTGTGGTCCTCATCTTTTCCAACAATTACTTCAGGATTCTTGCCGTTTTGATTGACCGCCACATTAATCTGAATCGATTCATTTGGTCGCATATAAGTATTTTTACCTTCTAACATATTTGCCTCTTCAAATCTCAAGTACCGACTATCCTTTTAATTGAATTCTTTCATGGTGGTCGGTTGCTTTATTTTAATCCATCTGCCAAAATCTGTCTTTGGATGGATTGAGCGGACTAAAGCCATGAAAATCGTATCCTCATTCGGATTGCACACTTTGGTGATGATTGTGTTGAAGCGGTTCATGAACGATTTTTGCGATTCGTTGGGTCCTTGGAAGTAATCAGATAGAGACATCGCGTCCTTTGGCTGAGCCATGTGTAGTCCCAATTGATTCAAGAACTTCCTGGATAGCTCGTCAAAGGTTGAGATAGATCGTGGAGGGGGTCCTGTAAACTACATGGAGGCAACTCCTTCTAGATAGATGGGGAAACATCTACAACGAACTGCATATGTTACCCTTGCATAATCCATATTACAAATGTACTTATACAAATACCGTTGAGGGTCAGTAGTCCATTGTAGGAGGGCATAGCTGGTGGCATGGTGAATTTCTTGGGGTACTCTGCCCTCAGTGTACTGTTGGTGAAGAGATTTCCGCTCGGAGCGAAACCCCAATCATCATCCTTTATACCCTTGCTTTCTTCTGTCAAGCATTTGACCATGTCTACAATGTATGCCTCACTTGTCCATTCATCCGCAGGTCGGCTATCAGTAGCTGCGCCAAGTGTTTGACTTTGCAAATGGTCTTGGTTGACTGGCTGAAGCCTAGGCTCTCCAATCTTTGGGTAAGTTACTCTTGCAGAGGTCCGTTGGCAGGCGGTTGGTCTTGCTTGACCATTTGAGTTCAAATCACCAACCTTAAGTTGCTCATCTTCCTCAGAGTCGGTATCAGCTATAAGTATGTCCTCTCATGCAGTTTTCACTCCTAAGTTCAGGTTTGCAGTAGGCACTTACAATGGGTGGAGTATTAGCATTTTCCACTTTCATGATGCCTGAAGCTCCATCCATTACTTCCTTCTGCTTTTGTTTTTTGTTTCTTCGACTTAATCCAAAAAAAAAAAGCTCCTCTCCGTAGCAGCCATGGCTTGCCGCTTTAGGAGTAATTAGTGATTGGTGCGTTAAGAGAGCATCTATCTTTTCCATAAGTGCCTGACTGTTTGCCATTTTCTAGTTAATTTCATCAACCATCTGGTTCAATTCTTCCTTAGTCATAACTTCATGTTGTATGGAGGATCCTAGAACTTGATCTCCAGAGTTAGCTCCTAATAGCAGGTTATTGGGGTCGTTGACTTCAATTTGTTGAGCATTTGTTTTTTCTCCAACAGTGGTAGCTTTTGTGGAACTTTTGAAGTTAATTCTCTTTTTCCTGGTGCTATTGAATCTCAATAGCAAGTCTTCTAAGCAATGATTGAGATCTAACTTCTTAACCTATCTGGTCCGAAGTACGTAGATAGATGTAAGCCTGAGTTGGTTTCCTAAGTGTAAGCATCAAAATGTTAAACCAATAAATGGATTAACACCCTAGATTGAGTGTGAAATCATCAGCCCTATTCTTACAGAGCAATAATATATAAGATAAATATAAAAATAGTAGAAATAGTAAAATAACAAGAAGATTTTTATAGTGGTTCGGCTGTAAATGAAGCCTACGTTGCTTTATAACTTTCTATTAACTGACTGTTGTTACAAGTTGGATCGGAATATAATAAGATTGAATCTTCTAAGTTAAATCAAGTCACAAGTACAAGAGTTCACTAGAGAATCATAGTGAACCCTTAGATGGCTATTGTGTGGGAGGAGAAGAGTGAAGAATAATCTCTATAGAGTTCCAGCAGCCAGTCTAGAAGATCCCCTTTATATTGCAAGTAGGATTGTATTTATAGGGGTTGAAGTGCTACTGGGTTAGGCCGCTTTGCCAGAAGCCTATACTTGATGATCCAAAGGTGCTATGAAAATTTCATAATGATCCAACATAATCTGATGGATCGCTAGCGATCCATAGGGCATGGATAGCTAGCTATCCATGTATTTAGGGGATTTTTGGACTTCTTCCTTTGGGTTGCACTTCTTTCCTTATGTGGATCCTCTTCATGTAATTTCGTAGCTTGTTGCCTTGTTTTGATGATGGTTCACACACAGATTAGATTGTTCTACAACCTGAATCAGATGAATGTTCACTTCTCGAACTAGGTTGCTTGGAATACTATGAAACTTGGCAAACATCCCTAGAAAGATATCAGTTCATGATGCAAGAGGCTTGAACGACCCATTGAGCTTCCTTTTGGATCCCTAGCGATCCATGGGTGATGGATCCCTAGCGATCCATCCCCTTAGTGGATTTTTGGGTAATTCTTCTTGAGTGATTTTAGCTTGTTCTTTTGGATGCCCTATTCAAGTTTCAATTCATTCCGGCATGGTCTTTAAGTTCTAACTCCTACTAAATTCAGCTAGGTTAAAAAATCGGTTAACAAACTCCATCATTTAGGCTCAAAAGCGTGCTAAAACAAGTACAAACAACTATGGAATCGAGAAGCTAACTATAAGATGATTCAAGGTGAAGGATTAAAGATGCCATATATCAAAATCTTGGGGATCGATACCGATTCCCACTTAGGATTCGTACCGACTCCTAGTAGAAACTGAGGTGGCGTCCACTATTTTAGGAGAATTGGTCAAATTCATACACAATGATTTAGAGATATTTAGACAAGATTTTAGGCTCCCTATCTCCATAAATAGGAAGGTAGGTCTCATTTCTTAGGATCTTTTGGCCAGAGTTCCATTATTTCTCATATTATTTTAACTTTGAAATTCCAAGTGTTGGAGTTGTACCGACCCTAAGAACTTTTGCCTCCAAATCAGAAATAAGAAATAAAACTTCAAAGTAGACGTAGGCCTTGCTTTACCAAACCACTATAAATGATTGTGTCCTATTTATTTCCTCATTTTTCATTTACTTTTCTTCATTCAGTCACTACTTCATAAATCTTTGGGTGTTTCATCCATTTTTTGTCCAAACACTAAGTTAATTCATTCTATCACAATCTATCTAAAAGTGATAAGAACAATAATTTCTTTAGTAAAATTCTGGGCTAAATATCCTTTTCTATTTACCTGAAACACTTTCTTAATAAATTATTTAACCCTTGAAATCATACTTTCAAAACAAGGAAGCTATAGCATTTTACTATATCCAAAATAATTATGCCATGATTTATACGCTTTAATAAAACATTATTGATGAAGTTCAAAAATACTTAGAGCTCGTCGCCTCTCAAAAAAATAAGCTAGAAGCCAAAGTTAATAAAACCATTTGATTGGTAACGTTGGCGACCTCATCACCACTAAGAGTTTTCACCCTTTTTTAATATAAAAATATGTTAAAGCCTTTAATTTTTAGAACATAAGGCCATAAGGCTAATAACATGGACATCGCACTATATAATAATATAAAACTTGGTTTAGATATTAATAAGCCTTGAAAGGATAGGGTCGACAAAGTTAAATCTCGGTGTCATTTCCTTAAGGAAAATAAGTGACATCATTAAGGTTGAAGTCAATATAAGCGACACTATAGCTATCTTTGAAAATATAGGACATTGAATAAAGGTAACATCGTTATCATTGACGTTGATATGAGTGAAAGTGGCATAGTTGCCTATATTATCGAAGTCAATTTGTACAAAAAACATCATCATTATTGCCATTATAAGTCACTTTGAAACCAATGGGGTCGGCGACATTGTAGAAAACATGCAGCATAGTACAAAGTGTGGCATCAATAATTAAAGAAAGTGGTCTCATCCACATCGAAGATCATGACGTCGACCTTGATGCTCTACTTCGCACCTCAACCCAGGCCGATCCATTTCATAGCAACTGAAGTTGGTGTGACGACCCATAAATCCGACCCGTTTAGAGCCGACAATAAACCACACATTTCCAAGCAAAACCGAACGGAAAGACGGATAATCATGAGAAAGAAAGAAGAGAGAAGAGATGAGAAGAAGAAGAAGAGAAAAGGAAACTAAAACAATTACAGAGTCTCACAATCGCAGCGGAAAAACATATAATATCGTACCATTGGTATTTACAAACAGAAACTGTAATGTACATAGATCCATTAGAGTACAACAATCAGTCACTAGTCATCAGCCTGGATAGTTTAATAATATGTCCTTACAATTATTGATACTTTAAACAATAAAGCAGCGAAAAATAAACATATACGTGAATACTACCAGAACACCTCCAGCTCGTCTACTAAAGCTCCAAAGTATCCAAATCTACATTTGTAAACATATTCGGCCTGACCCAAGCATTGAAAGGAAAAAACGCTTAGAGTATTCGGGTAAACAATGTGAGAAAACACATCTCAACTGAATATTTATTTTAAAGTTATAAAACTTTTCTTTATCAAAATAAAGGTATCTTATAAGACCACGTCCACACATAAACATGGACGACTTTTTACCTTATGATAACCAAAACATTTCATATCAAATTCTATTATATTATACTAGTGTCTATCATACAAATAATAATTCATCATAGCCAAAATTGTTACATTATTAAATTCTAGCATGCTAGCCACAAACACGGGTTCTATAAACAAAATGGTAGGCACATGGTGGATAATGGATTTCCATACAAATGACCAGGTAAAGGGACTACCTTCCGGTAGTACATCTCTAGAAGAATATACTGAGCCCAGCTGATGGTCATCTACCAACACAAGACCGACCTACCTCTAACTAGATAGTATCAAATATGTCATCACCCCGGTCATTGCCGACCTATCCGAGGGCCTTCATAACATACATCCACAATAATTTAAAACCTTCACATCATAGCGGGAATAAATATATCTAGAAGGGGATGATTATATCCTAATGGTTGCGAACCACATAGCCTTGCTGTATCAACCCTGTTTCAATCATTTTCGGTTGTGAGGCCTAAGGTCACGATTACCTTTCACACAGCACATCGTCTTTCTTTGAATGCCACATTGACATTCCATCAACCACTGTTGACTTTTACAAACATACAACCTCTGAGCTCATACGTCTCAGAGAAGGGTGTTAAGCTAGGAGAAGTTGCCTTCTCCGCCATCAAACAGATGTACGTCTATAAAAGTCAACAATGCAATCTCAAAAATGCAATGTTAGACATCCATCCATGCAAGTTGTCCAGGAACAAGAAAAACCAAAGGCATTTTTCCTACCACATCCAATCGTGAATTACCTCTAGGATTAGTAGCGAATAGCCCTTGCATTGGATATTTCATAACGAAGAGACCATTGTTACTACATGCACATTGGGAGTTTATTTCCAAACAATCAACAACCAGACCTTCATTACGAAAATCCCAAATATCAATGTCTTTCAAACTTGCACATTCAAATGCATATACGTTGGTCCAAAGTGGTTCTCGGATAAATCCAACCCTGATATCTCCAGAGCAACAATGATAAAAAGGCCAGATTTTGATAGTCGATTATTTAACTATCAAAGCAGACAAACAATATCTAGCACTATAACAATCACTAGGCCCATTTAATAAAAAAATTTATTAATTAAATCAATTTCCAAATATTTACTTCAAATCATCATTTCAATATTTCAAAATATCAAAAATAAGTCTGATGCTACCATAGCACTAAATAAGTCAAATCATATCAAAGACATCAACATGACATCCAGAACATCATATATCAGCTTATATATGAAAAATAAAATCAACAATGACAAGGAATCCTATTAGATCCCTCCAACCTATCCCCATGCATCACAGACGACATATAATCATAAAAATAAAATCAACCGCTTTAAGGCGGGATTCGTATACAAAAGGTCATCTGCTCTTACACGGGTACGTAATAGGGTCTCATCCGCTCCAATAAACGTAAATATATCCAAATCAACTAATATATAATACATCATCCAAACAAGCAACAATCATCATAAATAAACTTATTTCCACTTATATAAAAATATAAGCAGGCCAGAGAGGCGAGTTTACTCACCAAAATGCCAAAATCACAAAAGCGTTCCGGTTTGAATTAAAATTGAACGATCATTCAATTTAACTCAAAATTCCAACTAGCTTCGAATTCGTCCAATCTAACTGTATAGTGTAGTGCTCGCTGATACGAACACAAAGCAACTTGTCGCGCTCGAAACGGACTTCGTACGAGAAAGTTACAGATTATTAAACATCCAACACAATTAAAAAAATAATTATCAAAATTATTAACTTCAAACTTTTATCCTTCTCCCATTTTTCGTTTCCCTCCAAGCAGGCAGCCGCATGTGTACGTCTATTTTTTCATTCGTTCAAAATCACGTGCATATCCACGAACCACCGTCGCCAATGTATGCCGCGCCAACCCCTTCCATGCTGCTCGCTCTAGCTCGCGACCACCAGCGCCACGCACGCACACACGACCAACCCGCTTGAACCCATGATCTGTAGAAGAACACGGGTCGATTTCGTCCGCCTCGGCTTATCATTCGATGATCCGACCGTATACTACCTTCATATGGTTATGCTCTATATTTCTCTAGTTTAAGTCGAAGGATAATTTGGTTCCTAGAGGCTCCGATCGTTATCAATCGTCAGATGGAATGATTTTGATGGCGGCTGAAAACTATTTAGGATTAGGGTTTTTAAAATAAAAGAAGTTGAGGGCTATTTATAAAAAATTTCACGTGGCACTATTCATCCGTGAAAATTTCAAACTCTAAACGAAGCATGTCGCCTGGCGTTCTATATGTTATACCCCTATTCCGAATACAATGGAATATGTATCGGAAGCCAATTCATCATATTTAGAAGATAGCTTTTTAAAATCAAATATTTTAAATTAAATTCCTTTGATTAATTTCTACGCGATTCGAACTCGCACGATCAAACGATACGTCCAATCATTACGAAATTTGACAACATATTATAATTTACTATTACGGATCCAATGAAATTAGTTTCATCGAAATCCGAGACAGTGCCCAAATGACTATTTTTACCTGTTAATTAAATCAAATAAATTTCCAATTTTTGTCTATTCACTTTTATTCAAATTAAAAGTTCACTAACTCCATTTTAATTTAAATAGAATTTAAAATCAACTTTTGAAATCGTTTTCATTCATTTTAAATTCAAGAGTCAATTATTTAAACAATTTTAAATATTAAATCTACCAATTATCTAATAAATCATTATACTTGAAATATAAGTTATTTATAAAATTAACTTTTCAATATTTAAAATTAATTAAATATTCCAAATTCGAATGTCTGAAATTCTGAGTCATTACAGTTGGTATCTTATGCATTTCCTATAATTAGCATCGAAGACCCTAAATGCGGAACGGTAAAGGGCGACATCATTGACCTCGGCGTGGCATTCTGGTAATTAACGTTACAACTGCAATTTTGCTCATTGATTAACAATTTTTTTTATCAAATACATTTTGAAAAACTGCCACACCCTTATCTTTCTTTTCCAAAAACATTTGCAAACCACATATTTTTATATGAATGTTTTAATAATTAATTGAGCCTTTCTAGCCTAAATAATTCATAATAAATCCAAAGAACTTGAGAAAAATCCTAAAAAATCATAATAAATCAAATTAATCATATTCTTCAACATATAAAAATTTCAGGGCCGAAATCATAATTTAATTATTTTAAAGAATTAAAACCCAGAATACCTCAGTTTCCAACCTTAGAAAATTCATCAAATATTCTCATTAAATTAGAAAATTATGAAATTAAAAGCACACTTTTAAAATAATGTTTCTAACATCATATCAACATCTCAAGTTATTTGGATATCATATGATAGGTATCTAACTCAAACGTATTACTTAATTTCATAAATAAATTCCGTAAATTCACCAATAAGCACATGATCATTCAAACTATCATAGCATGGCATAATATAAGCAAAAAAAATCAGATTTATACTTGAAGAAGGTTGGGATTTGAATTTTATTTTATTCCTCTAAACTTTCTACTTGTTTTCCTAGCTTTTCTTCCTCTTGAATCCTCTAGCAATGGCCAGCCTAAGCTTTAATTTCGTTTGTATAAGTGTGAAATGAACGAGTTAGAAAGGAGGTGGAGGTTTGTATTAGGAAATGTATCCCTTTTTCCTTTTTTACCATTCTCATGAATTCCTCCTTCATATTAATGTTCTAATTAATTCCATTAGTTCATTAATTAAGGATTGACCCATACTAATTAACAAATCTCAATCTCCTTATTATTTTACATTGTTTTATTTTATTTATCTAATTAAATATCCTAAACAACATTAGTCAAATTTAGGTTTGTCACAGGTCCACCTTGGCCCTTTCTCATGAATCAGTGTCAACAAAAAGGCCAAATGGTTTTTAAATGGAGAAAAAAGAGTCTTGATTCGAGTGTAGGTGCCATGGAGTATCTCGAATGCAGACCCCGGATGGAAGAAATCATTCACGATTATGAGCTTCAAGTTTAGGCATCTATCGTATGACATAAAAGGCAGTTATAGATTGGTAGAGAAAAACGTTTGCTAGTTGCGATGTCAAGAAGTCTTAAAGAGGGGAATCTGATAATATAACTATAGTTACCATAGTGGGCAATTTCTCAATTACCATAATGGAAAGCTATCAAGAGGCATTGCTTGACTGAATTAATAGTCCAAAATTCAATAACGGCGGTAAAGATTGCCATTAGGTTGGAATTATTACAGGAAGACATTTTGGTGAAAGAAAGTTTATGGGTGTAATTAATAAGAGAGAATGATGTAGATGAGGTGGATATGGATTTATTTGAAGAGGGGTGTAGGCCAGAGGAGATGATGAAGAGGATCTTTTGTTCATAAATATTTCTAAGAGAATAAAAATGGGTTGCATTAGGAACAGGAGGAGCAGGGTCGGGTCTTTTCAGTAGCAGGCTTTTTTGTTTGGGGCAAGAGAAGGCAGAGTGACCATAAAAATAGAATTTGTAGCACACACATACATTCTTACATTTTTTGGCCATGTGTCCAAGCAAGGAACAATTCCAACGATGTCCATTTTCTCCCAAGAAATTCAAAGTTTTGAAAATAAAGCTAAAATGTGGGATAAATCCTCTCTCAAATGCAAACGAACCAGGGTGATTGGGTAGAGTTAGAGAATGCAGTTTAGATGCCGCATGTGATCTAACCACCTCCACGAATGAACAATCGTCGACAACGCTTGTGATTGGAGCATGTAGTGAAGCAAATGATTGATGGGAGACGTTTGCTTCCAAGAGCATGGGGTCGAAGGTCATAGGTGATAGAGTTAGGGGTATGCCTTAAGGGTAATTATATAATTTGTTACATATATCTATCTCGATAACCAATCATGTTCGAAATAAACGGCGTTTTTCTGCTACAGTTATAATATGTTATAAATAATTGATTATTTGATTTAAGTATATTTAATAAAAAAAAATCCATAAATGGTGTATTTTGTGATAGTGGTTACAAGGTGTTTTAATTATGAGAAGTTTATCATAACATAATAAACACACAATTTTAAATATTCCTAGTTAAGATGTATCGATACTGGATATTAATGCATCCATTGATACAAAAGTACGTAACACTCTCTAAGTGTTAGACACTATATTACTCATGGTTGTTAGAGGCACCAAGAAGTTATGTACCGATTGTTGCCAGATAATTATGGAATGACTCACTCGATAGTTTACTATTGGTTAATATAACTAAGGTCAAATAGAAAATATCGATGTGATATTATTATACAATTCCCTTAACTAGAGAATACTATCATGCCTCAATGTGGAAACTCCACTTTAATTATAGTTAAACCATGGCATGACGTCCATCAAATGATTATAGTTGGGCCGAGTGGAAGCGCTGGAAGTGAAACACTATTCAAGAGAGAATTCATCTAGCAGCTATATGCGGTTGTATTACAGTCAATTAAAGTCGATTCAAAGTCTCTAACCAGACTTAGTTCGGTTAATAATAACTGTTATTATTGAACCAAGGACTTTGTATTTAGACTATAAAGTTGAATGTGGATGATAGTGGAATTTTGATTATTACCAAATTTCATAAGTCCTAATCTGATATAGTTTTGACGAAGAGAACTAGTGTAATAATTTTCACTACTGGGTAACGCTTAAAATAAGTAAAATTAGATACCGAACTTATATAATCAATAAATTTGGTCATAATGTCACACTACTATTAATGTGCAAATATTAATATCTGAATTGTTTGATATTAATTGTTAACCGAATTCACACTTAAGTGCCAAACAACTGAAATGTCAAGTACTCCGACTACCACCTAATCTAATTGAATTATAATTGTTATAATTAATTTAATTAATTAATATTTATGAAATACTAACTATAAAATTTTATTTGATTTGTGTTGATCGGTATTAAAATATCACATATATAAAAGTTGTATATATACACTGATATACGATATTGATTTGCGATTAAATTAAATTTAAATGCATGTTTATTCGATTGGACTTAAAGTATCTTGGTGGCCCAAATAAGGGTAGAGATGGTCGGCTATAAAGGGGTGAAAGCAGGGTTTAATAATAATTCAAAAAGGTATTTAATAGTAATAGGAAATAGTGGATCCAAACCTACTTTTAGCTTCTATGGCCCCATGTTATTTTAACACTTTTAGCCCCCACTTTTGGAACTCAAATTTTTAGCCCCCATCTCTTATTTTCTAGCCGAACTCCCCTCTAAGCCTCCTCTGTAGCTTCTAGCAAATTAAACACAAATTTAAATACAAATAATAGATCGTTGGGTGGTGCTTTTAGTTTAGTAGCTCTCTTTGAAAGTTTTGGATACAGATTCAAGAAATCATTTGATTCAACGTTTCAATGTGTTACAACAAGACTGTGATAACTTTATCTACATTTTTTTGTGTATTTATTTAGTAGGATGTCTAGAAAATTTGCATCTAAGGTTAGATTTCAATAATCAAGTATTCCCCTCTATTTGGCTACTAACCCGACCCGAAAGGATGAGGTAAGCCCAAAGGTTATCACCAATACAAAGACCCAAACTGATTTGAGCCTTAGGCTAATTTTCAAATTGTTTTGAAATTAAAATAAAATTTAAATTTAAAAGGTTAAATTTGAAATAAATAAAAATAATATTTTACATTTAAAATGTTAAATTTAAAACAAATAACGATTTTATAAATGTTATCAAATAGTTTTGAAAATTGTTTTGAAAACAAAATAATTAATTTCAAAAATTATTAAGAGTTAATTAAATTAATTAAATAATAATTAATAAAAGTTAATTAACTAAATTTAATTACATATATATTTATATAAATAACATTATCTTAAAATGTTAAGCTAATATACACACACACACATACACACGCACGCGCGCACACACACACACACATATAATTTTTGAATTTAATTATAATTAATTAATTTTTTGATTAAATTTTGATTAATAAATAATATACAATACACATATATAAGGTATATGTGTATAACTATAAATGTTATAGTGCACATATTTAATTTAAAATGTTTAAAATAAACTAAACTAATTTAACTAAAAGTTAATTATTTAAGATTTAATTAATGAAACTAATATAAAATTATATATAAGATTATTATCTAAGTTGATTAAGTTATAAATTGTTATACAAGAATTAAATTTGTATAATATAAATGTATAAAAAAAGTTGGAACGGTAAGAAACCCAAAATAGAAACACGTATACCGTGATTTATGATGTGTCTAACACTTGAATTATAAGGGTATTTCATAAGAAATATATTACTCCATAAGTCTATATCACTCAATTAAATATATTAAAGATTATGAATCTTTAATATAAAAGTTGTCCACTAGTATATATATATATAACATATTATTTGCATACTCCTTAATTGTTGATATTCCTTAAGCTAAGGATGTTATGTGTAATATTATCAATATATCGAAGAGATGGTGTAAGATATATGTATGTATTTTTTGATATTCCTTAAGGTATATACATTTATACTTGGGTCATCGCGAAAAGGTGGGTACAAGTGAATAACCTCTTTTGATTTATTGATATTCCTCAAGGTCGAAATGAGATTAGGACAAGACTATGAAGTAGAAGTTGTATGTGATATAATCGATAATGAATTATCCATCGCATGTGGGCCTATGATTAGTTGATATTCCTCAAGGTTAGAATCCAAATGTAAGCTAGTCCTAACACCCATAATAGAAATTGAAAGATTTTTATATTTTCTTTTAGGGTTTTGAGAAACGAAAAATTCTAGTGGGAACCTTTTTAGAAAAATAAAATGATAGCATTAAAACTTTCTAATATTGTAAGAACATCTACTACCTATAAATTAATATATTATACATTGATAAATTTGTGCATTAGATATAATTGATAAAATGTTTATCAGCGAAAAATATACAAATGAACTGAATTAATATTGACAAATAGAAATATAAAATATACTTACCAATAAATTTTTTCATTTTGACACATGCAAGTGCCTAATTATACAAATACTTAATACATTCTAACTTGGTCACTTATATGTTTATTTACCCAAGGCTGTGTATTAGCTTCAGTAAGTTTCAAACTCTAAAAGCAATACATGGATACGAATATCTGATCCATTTCTAATCACATGTAAATGTAATACGGTGAATGGCACCACTCATAATATACAAAACCTTGATGAAATTAGTTCATTTGAAATAAGTAAGTAAACCATGATGTGAGGTTGTGTATTCAATATAATTGATTACAATTATGATCTTATTATGTTAAATGTAACACTAGATCAAAAGCTACAAGATAGGTATATGAATTCGAACGTTGAAATGTTAGTTTGATCAGTTTACGTAAAGTGCAATGTTTTTGATATCCTTAAAAGTTAAGAATGACCAAATGCACTTTTGTAAAGAGTACATTACAATATTAAGTAAGGATTTCCTTTGAATGGTTTGACCATTCAGAAAGGAACCTAACGTACAAAAGCAGATGTAATTCAAGGCATGATTGAAATAAAGAGAGTGAATGGTCACTTAAGAGACATCAGATATGAGGATTGTAAAATTATAGTTGATGTTTAACATTGGAATGAGAAATATAATTTTTTATTCCGAAATATATTTTAATACAGAAATTTTTTTCTATGAGATTTATTTCTTTGAGTTTAAGATATTTGACCTTAAAACTCTCAACTATAAACTGGTTACAGTATTGAATAAATAGTCTACATTAAGTAGTTGATGGATCTTCGTATTTTGTGCGCTATTATAGTGATGGCGAAAATAGTGGGAGCATGTCATATAACATTTATTGTCACATAAAGTTACGAAAATTGTTTTTGTAAAATATACCAAACATCATTTATGAAACAATAAATGTTTTTCAATATTGACCAAAAAATAGGCATAGTTTTATTTCAATATGAATATCGTTATAAAATAAAACCATAGTAGTTGTATTTGTTTTCATAACAAAATAATGTATTGAAAAATATAGAAATATCTAAAATCATTTACAATTATTTTGTAATTATAGACTAAGCCACAGTTTTGAGAAATAATCCTTTGATTATATAATTATGAATCATATAGTACTAGTGAATTATATCTCAAACAATTAAGGGTAAAACACCAATTTAGTGGGATGACATAAGAGTTGATGAACTATCGCATTGATACATATAGATGTATGCAATCGTAAGTCTAATAATACAAAAATTGTTCCACGTACTTCATTGTATTTATGATGAGTTATCATAAACATGAACATGTGTATTTGATACACATGTAACATTCTATGATAAGCACATATAATATAAAATGGAAGTAAATAAAATAACATCCAGTAGAAAATTAAATTGATTCAATTCGATTGAATAGGCGAGTATATTGAAAAGTATTTCGAATGTATCTAAAATGAATAAAGGTTTAATCTCAAAAGTCATTGTTCTAATGATATATAATGATGTATCGATAAGGAGTAAACGAACTTTGTTGAATAAAGTATGATTAATGATGAGTGAAGTTGAGTTAACTTCTTTCCATAAGGTAGTGTACTTAAGAGTAGCATACAAGATTAAAATTAATTTCATCTAAAGAATAGTTCACAAAATCATACTAGATAAGGCTTTGTAAGAAATCTTCACATATCCTAAATCAAGAAGTTGGTACGTTGTGCAGTTCGAAAGACTACACGTAATGATTGTACGTGATGGATCTTTTATGGATCACCTAAAAGGAGTTTGGGAACGATCAAAATTGGATGACCAATTTATGTTTTTGAACATAATTTTAGTACACTAAAACCAAATCAGTTTTATATATAAGGCAATTCATAAAATGTTTACGAATACCTATTCCATTGCACTGAGTACCTATTCCATTGCACTGAGAAACAACTATTGTTTCAAGAAATACCAACTTCATAGTGAAGAAATTTCTTGTAGAAATTATTGGTAGTAAAATGGATTTAGATACGGTCAAAGGATAAAATTGATTACAAGGGATGAAATGAAATTAACCGAATCTAAATGAATACAAAGCATTAGAATGCATAATAAATATTCTTGCACATTAAAGAGAAACTACGAGTTGCTTATTAATGTCAAGAATTGATAATCCTCGGTTGTCAATTCAACAACTAAGTATTGACTCTACGATATGGTATAATGCGCAAATCCAAAATGGATTCCGGGTCTAGTATTAAAATATGATTTTTGATAGTTGTACCCAAACGAATAAGATCCGTCGATCACAAATGCATCTTCATGAGAAAGATAACTACATCTGGAGTATTTTGAGCCATATAACAAGAATTACATCATAAATTTCAATCGTTGAAATTAGCATAATAGATTCGTTATTTAACATTCCCAAGTTAATTCAGATTAACTCACAAAATTATCGCTTGGCGTGACTTTATATTTGGGTACGTATGTGTTGAAATGGAAGATTCTAAATAATGATTTGAAATAGACTGTTTGCATATAACAACCAAAGTGTCTTAAAGTCAGTAGGGTGATACTGAGTTTTTTGGATATGATCCAAGAAATGATACAAAAGTATCATTCTATAAGCATCGGAATTAATTAAATATTTTAATAAAATTATTAAATAGTTTGATTTTCAGTCAAAATATAGAGAAAGCATATGTCCATAAGAAAGAACTGTTAAAGGTACCAAAATATTTCTAAAATGCAAACAACAAACATATGATTACCAGTGATGTACTTTAGTTAAAATCATTATAGTTTGGTTGCTTAATACCAACATTGGATTTGTAAATGATATATTTTATAATCAGTATAAACGGATATTGGGAATGTCCCAAACAATATGCTCAAATATCACATTAAAATGTTTAATATGGAATATGTAAAGATAGATTCCTTATGTATTGACAATAGGATTATCATACATGTTGTACCATTTACAATATCGTATTTGATACAGGAAGCAAATATCAAATCCAAATTAAGATCACTAAATGTTGGTTAAGAGTGTTCTCGAATATTTATGAAATATTAGAGAACTGTTTATAGAACAATGAACTCCTTGTGAAGGAATGTACATACTCAAACTTCATGAGTGATATTGAGTATAATATGTCAGTATTAAATTCATGTTCAAACTTTAGTTAAGAAGCTTTAAGTTGGAAATCTTCCAAATGAATGGTTGTGGCTGATTCAATGGAAAAGCTAAGTGCATCGCTTTGAATCGTGCTACAAATAAATGCACAAATTTATAACTGAGCTAGGGATAATTCAAGTATTGAGAATACTAATCATTATAATATGACAAGGATGTAGTGATAAGAACTCGCTATAATTTGAGAAACATACTTTGAATAGTTTCATGTGATAAAGACAATTTATTAACATTAGAGAGAGTAAATTGACAAAGTAGATAACTAAAATAATATAGCAGATCCGTTCATGTAGGATCTAACTCGATCAGTTCTCATCAAACTGATTGAACGAATATGACAAAGATTCCATAATTGACCCTATGAAAGTGGGAGATTGATAGAGATAGGGGTATGCCCAAAGAGCAATTATGTGTTACATATATCTAACTCGATAACCAATCTTGTTCGAAGTAAAATGTGTTTTCTTTATGTTAAATACTTATTAATGTGTTATAATAATTGATTATTCAATTTAAGTATATTTAATAGAAAATCCATGAATATCGTGTTTTGTGATATTAATTATAAGGTATTGTAATCATGAGCAATTTATCACAATATAATAAATGCATCATTTTTAATATTCCTAGTCAATATGTATAGAGACCGAATATCGATGCATCTGTTGAGACTAAATTACTGAATGCTCTCCAAATGTTGGGCACTATACTACACATGGCTGTCGGGTGTTCCAAGGTGGTAAACTGATAGTTATTGGATAATTATGGAATGACCAACTCAATAGTTTTCAGTTGGTTAATATAACTAAGGTCATCGATGTGACAAAATTACACAATTCCTTCAACTTGAGAATAATGTGGAGCTTCAATGTGGAAACTCTGCTTTGATTAGAGTTAAATTGTGGCACGACATTTATGGATTAACTATAGTTGGGTCAAGAGGAAGCATTGGAAGTGAAACACTATTCAAAAGAGAATTCCTCTCCTTTGCTACATAGCACTAGTATCACGGTTAACTGAAGTCAACTCAATATCAGAGTCTCTAGCTAAAGCAATTCGATTAATAATACTGTTGTTACTGAACCAAGGACTTTATGAGTAGACTAAAGTTGAATGTGGATGATATTTGAATTTTGAC
>CM060939.1:547958525-548183525 GCA_030765085.1 Allium cepa
ATGAGATGAAGATAAAGCATAAGAATATGATAGAGGACTTTATGATCTTTAGGCAAATCTCCTTAGTCGAAGAAGAAACCCTTTTGGTAATAGTTGTAAGGACTCACATTTACTTAAAGGAATAGCTGAAGCTCTTCCATATTTTAGTTAAGCACTGTATTTGAAAATAAAACTTGATTTGACCACCTTTGGAAAGGCACTGTTGGGTAAAAGTGGGCTTAGGTAATTAGGCTCCTATATCTACGCCTTAAGTGATAAACTAATGGAAATGTTATCTAAAAGTTAGAAATGATAGGTTTATGACATTTTAGATAGAAAAGAAGTTGATTTATGATCTTAGACAAAATAGTCATATAAATTTTATGGTATTTGTGTAAGAAGCAAAATTGAAGAATTTGGTAAAAAGTTATTTTCAATAACCGTTGTAAAGCTCTTGTTTGTTTTAAGCACATTATTATATTCACTCTCAATATGCATTTTGCTTCTCGTAAGAGAACTTTTGAAAATAATGCAATAGATGTCAGATATTTTTAAAAGATAAATAAGTTAGTATATGATTTTCTAATAAAAGAATCAGACAAACTATGTAAAAATTGTTGGAAAAGTGAGATTAAAATAATTTGAAAAAAGAAAATTTTTGTTAAGCTTTGTTTTGCCTTTTAGGCTCATTGTTACACTTACCTTCAACGTGCCATGTACTTTTAAATGATACTTTTGAGAGAAAAAAGGTTGGTTTGTGATTTTACATAAATAGTAAGACAACTTTGGAGAATTTGTTTAAGAAGTAAAAAGTAGAGAAATTTGTGAAAAGCTATTTTCCAATAGCTGTTTTATAATTATTGTTGTGTCTTATATGCACAGTGTTGCACTTATCCCCAATGTGCACTTTGCTTGTGAATTGTTTTGAAAAGTCTGTACATCGCTACTTTTGAACTCCATTTGTGATTAAGTAATGAGTATGTATTTGAAAATATTTCATAAATGTTTTTGTCATACTTTAGAAGAAAAAAAGATAATGAAAATAAAAAAGTAATAATAATGGGTTAACCATGCTTTTGTAAAAAATCTCTTATTTACAAAAGAAAATCTTAATGCATATTTTTGACAAGTGAAGTTTGATCATTTTTGATAATTTGAGAGAATTTCATGATCCTAATAAAAAAAATTATGTGTTTTATGTGTATTATTACTAAGCTAAATTAATCATTTTGGTGATTTGATTAAAGAATACTATCATTATTTTAGTAAAAAGGAAACGCTTGTTAAAAATATAAAGAGGGTTTTGTAGTTTCAAAAATCACTAGTGTTGTGCATAAAGAAAGTTAAAAATCGAAAGATTTTAAATTTTAGGCAACTTACTAGATGTGTGGAAATGGTAAAAATCAAATTTTTTGATTTAAATGGTAAAAATAAAAGGTGAACTTTACAATTTTGATGATAGCTTTGCAAAAAGTATGTTAAAATAAAGAGATTTTTATCAAAAATGTAAAGTAAAAGTGTTTGATTATCACTTAAAAGAAAAGAAATAGATTTGAAGTTAGATAAATATGATTAAACAACCCACTAGGATAAGACTGGCTATGGAATTTGATAGAATTAGAATGGTTGGGGCAAAGATAAAGGAGATATACCCGAAAAGAAAGAGATGTACAAAATAGGGGTGGTCACTGTATATTGTACTATCTATTTCAATATTAACAAAAAAGATAATTCCTTTTAATTTCAAACATGACACAAATCCACTTTTAGATAATTTATGGAAAGCTACAGAGTTCACATTTCATTTGGGAAACGATGTAGTTCCAATGCAGTAAAACTCAAAATCCCTTAGTACAAACCAAAATATTTGTTATTAGGCCAATTGGATTAGGGTGAAAGGCATCATCTCATATTTAGCTATCCTAACATAAGATGATTGGAATGGAGTGAGAAGAAGCCATGTTGGTAATGGTTTTATTTATAAGATGACATCAATGAATTGAAAATGAAAATTTTGAAAATTCAAAATACAAAAAGGATATCCTAAATGATAGTTTAATCAAGATTTTTGTAATGGATAGTTAATTCAAGAATATAGGTGACGGTTAAGAAAAGATGTTATAGCATGCATTGAGAATGTAAAGGAAATTTTCATGTAAAAAGAGATCGGGAAATTTTTTGGCTAAGATTTGAATAAGGGGATAAATAGATTTTTCTTAAACCTCGCTCGGATCGGAGGAATGTTATTTTCTTAAGAAAAATTTATAAAAGGCTGACATATAATGCATGCTCATGTGCGTAGTAACCACACGCGGATGAAGTAACCCTTAAGGGGACATTATTTTGGTTAGAATGATCTTGTATTATAACTCTAATGAATTTTAGGTACTTGTGTAAAGTCTATGTAGGGTAGTTATCTTAGTCAGATAAAGTTATCTAGAGAATCTTAGAATACCTTTGAACTTAGGATTTAGGTGGTAGACTATAGAGACCTTTGGATGATATATATGTTTGTGAACGTGTAAATGGACATGTTATGGGTGATGGATGCTAATGGATTTATATGGATGTTCATCGATGCGAATGGTTGTATATAGATTAGAATATTGAGTCTTTTAGACGCACGTTTTCATGATCGTCCATTTAGTTATACACATTCATATCTTGTGAATATTGTTCCTTGGTTGACTGCTACATATGGATGTTATGTATATGGATGCGCATATGATTGTATGGTTGAGCATGCATGTAGAATTATCAGTCTATCGTTAGGATCATGCATGCATTTGGATGCATAGCATGAGCATACTTGCATAAACATGAGGTCGACTGAATCAGTGGTCTGACTGGTCTTTTTTATTAGTTCAGGTTCATATGTATTACACGTTACATAAAAGCTTAATTGCATTAGAAATATTGAGGACCACAGTTGTTCTGAATGATAGAAGAGTAGATGGATGTAGACTTGGGTTGTTGATTGTTAATTGCATTTTTTGTCCTTGGAGATTTCAGGGACGATATTCTTTAAGGGGGAGAATGTGAAGCCTTGGAAATTTTAATAATAAATTAAAATACTCATAAGGGTAAAGCGTAATTTTACACAGAAGGATGAATAGTAGATTTCTATAAATGAAGGAATTTAGGGAATTTGACTTTTCCATTTGGCCAAGTAGATTTTTTTAGGCCAAATTCATATATAAGTTGTTAGAAATAGATATCATGTGAAGAAGATACAGAACGTTTACTGTAGCATGCATTTTGTATCTTACACCTATTTTTGAAAGTAAATTTAAGTTTAAAGAAAAGAAAAAACGGTGCAATGGTGGGTGTGCATTTAAAAATAAAAGAATGGAAAATTATTTATGCGCATAAAAGTAAAATTAAATTCTGAAAGGGAGCATTTAGTAAAAGTTACACGATTATATGTTTGGAAAATAAATGCGTGTATACAAATAAGTAAAAGACTATTTTATGGGAAATATGTAGATAAAGATGCTAGTTAATAATATGTGTGTGTATACTCAAATGGTTAATAATATATATATACATGTATATACATATATAAATTTAGAGATAAACTTATTGATTGATTAGTTGGTTGGTTGATTAATCGAATGGTTTATTGATTGAATGATTGCTCGTTTGGTTAATTGATTGATCGATTGATCAAAGGAATATCTAAATAAATAACTTATTAAGATGGCGTCCACGTTCAAGAAAGTAGTCGAACGGCCTAAATATCTTTACTTGTGAATGAAGTAGTTTATCAACAGTTAGAACCAATATAAAACCGATATAAATACACACCTAACCTAAAACCAAATTCTCCATTGCAAATTAATAGCAAAGAGACTCTTCCTAATTTCACACCGTAACATCAATTTTTATTCGACATTATTTAGGACATTTAATTGGATAGATTAAATAGAATAATGTAGATAATTAAGGAGAATGAGATTTGAAGAGTTAATCTGGTCGTGCCTCAATGAATTAAGATAAATATTTAAAAAATTAATATATAAGCGAATGTTTGAGAGGGGCGTTTTAAGAAAGGGACCTAAACCCTTTGCCTTAAACCCTTACCCCTCATTCCATCTCATTTTTCATCATTAACAAAACAATTAAAGAAAACTAATTGAGGTGACCATAGAAAGGAAGCCAAAATCTACAGATTCAAGGGAAGAACTTAGGAAATCAAAGCAACACCAAATCTCAAACTCCAACCATTAACCAAGGTGAATAATAACACTTATCATCTCTTAAATCTTTATTTTGATCCAATTATGGGTAATACCCAACTCTTATGTGTTTGAATAGTTAAGTTATTATCTGATAACCATTATTTGGATAGAATAATAGTTAATGAGAATTTTTGGAATTGATTAAAACAATTTAATTTTGTTTTAAGATTAAATACAAAATTCTTATCCCCCAAATGATTTGAGATTTTGATATGTTGAGGAAAACACAATTTTGGAGATGGATTTTTAATTTCAAAATTTTCTAAGTAAGTTTGGATTTTACATGAATTTTCTAAGTGAATAAATTGGTGAATTTTGGGTTTTATTGTTAAAAATAATTAAAATAAGTTTTTGCCCTTTATATTTCTAGTTGAAGAGTGTGATTAACTTGATTTATTTTGATATTTTGTGGACTTTTCCTACGTGTTTAGTAATGATAAATAAATTGTAATTCTAAACATAACACAAATTCTTCTTTTAGATAAGACATAGAAATTTACACTATCAACCTTTCTTTTGGGAGAGATGTAGTTTCAATGCATTAAAATACAGAAACCTCTAAGAATAAACCAAAGAATTGATCATCATGTTATTGGATTAGAATGGCAAGACGTCATTCCATAGTAGTTGTCCCAACAATGGAATAAATGGAATAAAATGATAAGAGGTTATGTTTAGTAAAGAGATCTCCTTTATGGGAAAACATTAAGAGATGGTAAAGTTTTGGAAGTTCAAACCATAAAGGTATCCCATATAAGATTATAGCCAAGATTTTGCAAGGGATGGTTAATTCAAGGATTTGGATCTCAGTTAAGAAAAAGATATTGGCATGCATTGGGAATGCGAAAGCGTTTTTTATAGGAAACTAGATTGGGAAATTTTTGATAAGTTTTGGAGGAAGGGATTAAAAGGATTTTTCTCAATCATATTGGGAGGAGACTATTTAGTTAAGGAAATTCATAGAAGACTAGCTTAGAATACACGGTTATGTGCACGGTGTTCACACATGAATAAGGTACCACTTAGGTGATTATTACCAATGCTATAATGATTCTAAGTTATGACTTCAACTACTTTTGGGACTGTTATTATTATTGTTGAATGGGAAGACAGACCAAATGTTCACTCATAGAACTTAGGATGGATCACCTTAGGCTCTAAATGCGATACCTAGGTACCATGATTTTTAAAGGACTAAAGAAACCATTTAGAAGCAAAATGGGATGATTAAAGTTGAATCGAATTGGAAAAGAATTTTTGCTATTTTTAGTAATTTAAGAAATTAACAAGTTTGGGATACCCTTGGGTAAAGTGGAGAATAGCAAAGAGCTAAGTGGGAAGTAACATGAAAGGAACATCGTCCACATTTGAGTTGTCTCACTTGGTATTTATGAGTTGAGGTGATTAGATATTCCACTGAATGAGTTAATGCAGTATGTTGTGCATTAAGGATTTCACAGAGCTACAATTCCATGGAAGCATGCTTATGCTCAAGTTGTTTAGCATGGTGCATGTCGATACCATTTAAGTTAGTAAAAAGGATTGCAGAGAACTACCTATTCACATACATTCGAATTAAATGTTTATGCCAGGAGTAATGGATGAGAAGTGCAGTTGAAAAAATGGATGGATTCGATTCGTAGAGGAATAAGGACTGCATAAGGTAGGCTTAAAACAAGTACCAATAGGAGACATGTAGGGTAGTCTGAGGAGTTGAATCTTCTACGGTCCATGGAGTTGAGTCCATAGCAAGGAAGTAGACAAGTAGAAAATTCCCAAGGCAAGATATAACACGGCTAAGTTACTATAAGTACTTACAGAAATGTCTATGCCATGCATTTACCATGGTCAAGCTATGTCAGTTAGGGAAAGTTAAAATTGATAGGCGAGTCTCTTGTTCACCATGCACCTACCCATATTTTTGGACATAGGACAAATCGACTCTATAATGAAATAATTAAACTGGTTAGAGTCTAGTAGGAAGACGATCCAATTGGGAGTACATGGGAGCTTAGGGAGAGAGTCTAATCTACCCATGCTGAACTCTTTTTTGGTACGTTTCCATTTTAGTTAGAAAAGCATGGATTACTTTTATATTTAGGTTCCATTTTTAAGTAGAGTATATTGAATGGTAAGAATGGTTGAAACGTGTCATTAGGACATGTTATGAATGATGGATGCTAGTTGATGTATTGTTTGGATTGTTTCTTATACATAATTAGGACAGTATATCCTTTAGGTTGTACACACACATTCATATTATCTCTTACTTGTTGGTTAGCTTGCTGGGTATTATGCATATGGATGTTTGGGTGCTGTTATTCAATTTGAGCATTATGCTTATGGATGTTGCATATGAATGGAATGGTTGCACATACATGTAGAATTGCAAGTATGCTTACTTAGGGTGTTACATACATTTGGATGCATGGCATGAGCATTTATATAACAAATAGTCGGCCGGATCAGGAGACTGCCAACCTTTTGCATTAGTATAGGATCGCATGCATTTCATGTTGCATATATATGTAAATATCGCATTAGAAAATTTTCTAAGGACCATGATTTGCCGTGTATGATGGATGAATAGATGATTGTAGCTACTGGTTATTGTGTTTATAAATTACATTTTTCCATTCTTTGAGATTTCGAGAATAAATCCTTGTAAGGGAGAGAATGTAACACCCTGAAAATGTAACAGAAATTCAGTAAAAAAATTAAATCAAATTAAATAAGGACTATAAAGAAAAAATTTCACAGATATATAAATTTGGCTACGAAACCTACACGGTTGCGTTTGCAGTGATATTCTAGACAATTTTCATATATAACACTCCAAAATTGGAGATAGTACGGAGAAGTTACAGACGTTTGAAAATATGAGAACAAAATAGACATAATAATAAGAAATTTAGGGTCGACTCATAAATTTGAATGGTCGACCCGTAAAACTGAATGGTCGACCTATGGATATGAAGGGTTGATCAATCACGTTAGAAATTTGATTATTTTGTGCTTCGTTCGAACGGCGAAGATAGGTTGCTTCTTAGCCAAATTTTGATGAGTATTCCTGATGTTAATAAATTATTCTCCAGCCCAAATCAACACTCTAAATCCATCTCTAACCTCTATAAAGTGGAACCCAATCCAACCTTAAAATCAACAAAACAATTTACTGTACTGAAACTCTGCCAAAATCCAACCTCTCCTCTAATTCTAAAATTCTTCAAAAATCAAAATAAAATCAATCTATAAGAACACAAGCAAATGGATTTAGACGGAGCTAGCGGAGTTAGCATATAGAGGGGCGGTTCTATAGCAAAGCAAATAAGAAGAGCTTGGGCTCGACTGAGTAGAAAGAAATTTAATTAGATAATTGTCTACAGTTAAATTTACTTTATCATATATGATATAGGATGCTAGAAATATATGTTAAACTGTAAAACCCTAAAATTGAAATGTGTAATCTATGATAGAATTAAAATTACTCTGAATTTCTAATCCTGATATTGATGTAGCATACCCTTTTTATTTAGTTAACTGTAAACCTTAAAACATGAAAATTCTAGATTGAAGAATTGAAATGGAAATTTGAGAAATATTGGCTAGTCATGTTAACGAATGCTGGAATAATTGATTAACGTAAAACCAATTAAAATCAAAATCAAATAATAGCGAAACCCTAATTTTTAACCACGACCGGTCGACCCTCATCCCGGGCGGTCGACCGGTTGTCACATGAAACATGTGATTTGAACCTCGACCTAAGGTTCAAGTTAATAATAAAAATTTATATGAACATTAATTGTTTAGGGGCCTATTTATGGCTATTTGGATGTATGTTAGGAGTAGTAGGGAAGCTAGTTCCCTATGAGAGGATGTTGAGTCCTTGTGGTGTTAGGAAAATGTTGTTTACCCAATTGAGGTTCGATTATTCGATTGGTGACGATGTATTTCCACAAATGACACTTATGGGAGGTTCCAAGGTGGTCGTGTAGCACTAACAAGGATGCCTGATGGAGTATGGACCAACATAACAAGAATCCTAGTATGCACGATTTCTGATGCGACGTGGTACAATTCAGATGGAGGATCGGGGATTGCAATAAAAGACCAACACTACGAAGTGAGAGGTGGAAGTGGGTGCAGACGATGAGACACCGGTGAGTCAGCATTTTAGGTTCTTTCTCTTTCGGTATAGTGAGAAATAGGTAATCGTGGTTAGGAGAAAATCTGTTCTCCAGTAGCCTAGTTGCGATGACAATAATGGGAATTTATTTTCAATGTAGCCTAGCGGTGATGATTTCATCGTTAGTAGCCAAGGGGATAGTGTTTCCACGTTTAGTAGTGTTGTAGCATTGTTTCCATATTCTAGTAGCCTACTGGCAATGTTTATATTGAGTAGCTCTAGGAGTGTGGTCGATCATTAGTTGTCAAGTTCCATCCGTAGTTCGATCCTTGGAATAGCCTACACAAACAATAGCGTAGGTATGCACTAGACAAGAACCTAAGGTAACAGACTTTACAAATTCACGGACATTTATAGTACATCTTGTGTCATCTAAAGTAGAATTGAAGTTAACTTCACTGCACATGATTATCACATATTAAACTTGTACTCGTTCGCTGGACTTTGTCTTGCCTACCCCTTTCTTTTCGTTTTTTTCCCTACCACAGGAAGACAGGTTAGCAGTTGGTTGAACATAGCATGTGGAGAAAGGAGCTTCTTGTTGGAGTCCTAACATTCTTTGTTGTTTGTCATGTAGTTACCTATTGTATCAAAGTCTGTAAATCATATATTGTACTTTAAAATGGTGTATATGGCAAATAAAGTATTTTGGAGACTGCTTTTTTGAAATGTTTGTTTTTCAGTACGTATATTTTAATTCCTTCCGTCGTGAGATCTGAAAGTGTAGGCTGTCTTAAAATTTACCCTTATAATCATGCCCTATATGTTTAAAATGCCCAACAACTCGTATTTCATTTGGCATGATGTCAGTCTGAATATTACATTAGGCTTTGGATCGGTGTGTATGGAGGTGCGGATTGTTACACATAGTCAGCGACCGAGATCCTCTTTTCGCCAGCAAGTTTTAGAGGACTCTACATGATGCTTTGGGAACCAAGTTGAGCTTAAGTACCTCTTGTCACCCATAGATAGATGAACAGATAGAGAGAGTGAATCGGGTTTTTGAGGACTTACTTTGGATGTGTATTTTGGATTTTAGGGGCTCTTGGGAGGGTCATTTGCCACCGGTGGAGTTTATCTATAATAATAACTATCCGACGAGCATTGGATGGCACCATTTGAGGCACTATACATTATCCCACATAGATCATCATCATATTGGTGGGATTTTATGGATAAGATTATTCTTGGGCCAGATATGGTAAGAGAGACATCGAAGAAAGTAGGCTCGATTCGTAAAAGAATGAAAACCGCACAAGATAAGCAGAAATCTTATGTTGAAAGAAGACGTACGAATTTAGAGTTCACTGTGGACGACATGGTTTGTGAAGGTCCATCGCTTGGACATATCATGAGGTTTAGTAATTCGGAAAAGCTAGCATCGAGGTTCATTGGACCTTTTCTTATTACGGAGTGGATAGGGAAGTTGGCATATAAAGTAGAACTTCCTAAGAAATTGGCGGGAGTACATGATGCTTTCCATACGTCACACTTGCGGAAGTGTTTGCATGATTTAACTACCATAGTCGAACCAAGTCAGCCAGAAGAGGTGGAGATAGAGAGGGAGTCACTTGTTCGTTGTGCACCCATTTGTATTCTTAAGCATGGTGCAAAACGACTCCGCAACAAAGAAATGAAATTTGTTTAGGTCTAATTTGGAGTTGATCCAATGGAGAGTACATGGAAGCCCGGGAAGAAGATTCCAGCTACTTACCCACAACTCTTTTTTGATACGTTCCCAATTTAAGTTAATAAGTAAAGGTTAATAAGTAGAGGTAGAGATCACTAGATGGTAGGAATGGTTATAAATGTGTCATTAGGACACGTTACGGATGATGGATGATAGTGGATGTACTAATTGGATTGTTTCTGTTATACATTTAGGATAGTATATTCTATAGAAATACACGCACACTCACATTATCTCATATTTGTTTTTTCATCTTGTTGAGCATTATGCATATGGATGTTGCATACGAACTAAATGGTTGCGCATATATGTAGAATTACAAGTATATTTCTTAGGATGTCGCATACATTTTGGATTCATGGTATAAGCATTTGCACGACAAGAGATGGACTAAATCAAAGGACCTCCTACTCTTTGCATTAGTAGAGGTTCAGGTGCATTTCACGTTGCATATATATACACATACTGCATCAGAAATTTACTAAACACAATAACTTCCTATGGATGATATGGGTAGATGGTTGTAGCTATTGTTTGTTGTGTTTACGAGTTACATTTTTCCATCCTTTGAGATTTTGAGGACGAAATCTTCTTAAGAGGGGAGAATGTAACACCTCGTAAATTTAGCGAAAAATTTAATAAAATTAAATCCAAATAAAACAAGGACTAAAATGAAATTTTCACAAACTTTCTTTTTTGGCTACAAAATTTGCACCATTGCATTCATAGCTATTTTTTGGGCAATTTTCATATATAACACGTTGAAATCGGAGTTAGAACGAAGAAGTTAAGGGCGTTTAGAAATTAGAAAATGAAATAAACTAAAAATGATAACTTACCAAAAGATTAACACTACATGCAGTTGACCCCTGGTGTTTGACGGATGACTGGTGGTGGTCGAATATAAACAACCAATCCATACATAAAATTATCCCATACCCTATGAGTTCATACACATATGTGTTGAAAATAAACAAATGTGCACATAAATAAAATTCCAGGTCAATGTTGTTTAACCCGAGTGTGGCATACCTACCGATAACCATAAGAAAGGATATGATCAAATAAGTAGTATCTAATTCTGACCTATCAATCAAACTTTTGATATAAAAGAGTGTGTACCATCGGTATCAAAATGGACTTAACTGAAACATTGAAAATCGAAATCATATCTCTAAGCACACCCTTTTCTTTTTTATCAACAGTTTGTCCAATCAAAGGTCCCTCTAAAGTATAAAATTTTGCCCACTTTTCTTCTGTGCAATCTCTCTTTTTATGGCCAAGCCTATTACAAATGATGCGCTTAGCAATCCTTATTCTCCAGCTGGGTACACTTAGTAGAGTAGTGTCCCTTATAACCATAGTTAGAACAGGTAGGTGACACCCCAAAAATTTAGCGAGAATCTAATAAGAAAATTAAATTTAAATAAAACAATAACTAAAATAAATATTTTATAGATGACCGAATTTGGCTACAAAATTTGGATTATTGCGTTTGTAGCAATTTTCTAGACAATTTTCATACATAACACTTCAAAATCGCAGTTAATGTAGAAAAGTTATGGGCGTTAGAAGGATTGAAAATTATATAAGAACTTAAAAATAAAAATAATAAAACTCATAAATTTACAAAGGGACCGATCGACTCTGGAAGGTCGATGATCGACCAGTAGTAGTCGACCCAGGGGTCAGGGTGGTCGATCATGGCTGTGTTAAATCGACCTATTTATGACGTGCTCGAACGGCGGTTATGCATTACTTCATTGCCATGTATTATATGAGTGTTTGTGATCATTGTAAAGGTTCCCTAGCCTAAATCCAACAACATAAACTACTCGCCATCCCTATAAATTCAAGCCTAACCTAACCCTAAAATTCACATAACAGTTTACCGTACCGAAACTCTGTCCAATTCTAACCTCTTTACTAACCCAAAAATTCTTCAAAAATAAAAATAAAATCAAACTAGAAGAACACAATCAATTAGATCTAAACGGAGCAAGCGTACGAAAGGGTGATTCTCAAGCAAAGCAATTAGGAAGAACTTAGTCTTGAGGTGAGTGGGAACAAATTTGATTAGATAATTATTACAATTAGGTTTATTCTATTCTACTTAATTTAAGGTGTTAGTAAATTTGAAATTTAAATTATAAAACCCGAATTTGAAACTTACAATCTAGGGTAGAATTAAAATTACTGTATATCGTTAACCAATATTGATGCTAGCACATCTATTTTCTGTTGAAAATGTAAACTCTAAAATCAGTAATCCATAAATCAGTAGACCTTAAATTGAACAAATTGATATTGGAAGGAGAATATGGACTGGTCAAATTAGTGCTTAGGGTTCACTGTAAACTGTAATCGACACGATTAAGAATTTAACAATCGCCATTAAAATCAACGAAACGTAAAATCCAGCCTACGACCGGTCGACCATTGAACCCTAGTGGTCGACCAGTAGCAATCAACCGATAAGGGTTAGTGTTCGATTGGTGAACACAAAAAATGCAGAATCTTAATAAAAATTATATAATTTGAAATAAAAACTATGTACGTATAAATTTTTGCTTGAGCTTATTTTGGGGATAGGTGTGTATGCTAGAAATAGTAAAGAATCTAGCTCCCTATTAGAGGACACTACGCCATTTCGGAGTTGGGTAAATGTTGTTTACCCAATTGAGGGTCGCGTAATCGACAAAAAGGGAAATAACTAGAAAAGCGGCGTGATACCAACGGGGGATTCTATTACAGTAAGAAACGGTCAAGCTCAACATGGTACGATAAGAGATAATGTTCAAAGAGATGGCTTGGTACTAAGAAGGAACTCTATTCAGACATACAGGCTCGACATAGTACGATAAGTGGAAATATAGGAAGAAGCGGCCCGATACAACCGAAGTTCATGTATGCATGGTTCTGACGCGATGTGATACAGGCGGAGACCGCTGCATGCAATAAGAGGCAAACATTAAGAACGACATGAGGACATGGATGCAGACGACGAGACACACTAACGAGTCAGTATTTCAGCTTCTCCTTCTCCAACATAATTGGGTTATGGAAAGCTGTATTTATAGGAGACCAGTTGCCACAGTAGCATTATACGAGGATGTTAGTGGAAGTAGATTTCCATAGTAACCTACGGGCGGTGTATACTTATCGGATAGCTCCAGGAGCGTTGGCCATTCGTTAATTGTGAGGATCGAACCATAGTTTAATCATTGTATCAATTAGATAAGAACACCTAGGCAATAAACCTTAGGAATTCACGCACACTTATAACACACCTCATGTGACCTAGAGTAGTATTAAAGTTAACTACACATGATCACCATATATTAAACTTGTACTTATTCACCAGACTTTTCTCTGATCTACCCCTCTTTCCTTTTTCCCTACCACAGGATGGCAGGTTAGCAGTTGATTGGGCATTGTACGTGAAGAAATGAGCTTCATGTGGGAGTTCTCGTATTATTTACTGTTCGTCATGTAGTTAATTATTGTATTAAAAGTATGTAAAACTTATATTGTGTTTTGGAAACAGTGTATATGGCAATTAAGTATTTTGGAGACTCTTTTTAAAATGTATATTTTTCAGTACTTATATTTTATTTCCTTTTGCCATGAGATCTAAAAGTGTAGATTGTCTTAAAATTTACCCTTATAGTCATGCCCTGTAATGTTTTAAAAACCTAACAACCCATATTTCTTGGCATGACACGGGTCCGAAAGTCATCATAGGCTTTGAATCGATGTGTCAGGAGGTGCGGGTTGTTACAAGATAACATCTGCCATATTCAGTTGCTTCCTCGGACCTTGAATGAACTTCTCATTTTTCACTAGCCAAGTATTGATATGCGCCTTTCCATGCTTTGAAAGAGCATTAAAACGCTGAGTATACACTGCTAACATCATTTCTCATGACTAAAGTCCAAAAAATCTCTACACAGTGCGATTCAGGAATAAATCGTGCCTTGAATTGATCCATAAACTATTTCCAGATTATCTCCTCTTTTAGGAACTTTAGCAATCATAGCCTTCCACCATTCCTCCCGAAGGTGATGGAAAGCCAACTTTCTGTTTTGAGCATTATACTACCCTAATTCTCTGAAGATGCGCTCGCACACGTTCAAGTAGTCCAGCACTTCCAAAGAAAACACCTTCTCGGTAAACATCTTTTCTCCATAATCCTTATAGTTCTATGGAAATGTCTATTCCTTTAGCTACCAGTCTAGGCTCTACCATTTTAGCTACTATTGCCCCATTATTTCCATCATAAAATGGCAGAAAAGAGCATTCATATTCATTTCTCCAGTAATTTAATAGGCATTTGAGTTTCGGCTTCAACATGAACTTCTAGGGTTGCCTCCCCTCCTTGGCCGTTAGTTTAAGTACCAACGGTTCCTCTACTAGCGTTCTTTCTAGCATCTCCTAATGGCAATCATCCACTTTGCGGATGCATTCTTTCTTTCTGTATAAGAAAGCATCCATAAGAAATGAAATTAAAGAAAGTGAGAACAATAGTAGGATGATAGACATAACCACCTATATATTTGTATCAAATACAGGTACATTATAATGTATAAATATATGTAGCGCATGCCTTTTCCTAAGTTGTTAGTTTTCTATTATCAAATTTGTTACTGGGTTTCTACTTAACTATTTTTACTTAAGTGTCCCCTAGCATATGCTCTAATACCAAGTTGTAGCGTCCCCATTTCGAAACCCAAAAACGAACGTTGATGATGCTGCAGTCATCATTAGAATTGTTTTCAAGCAACAAAATAAGACTAGTATTTTCAACATTAATAAACAGAGTAGCTATATAATTTTCCATTTCACGAATTGCCTTTACATAAATTTCATTGCATTTTCATTAGCTCTTTCATTCCCAAGTAGGGGTAAATATAATAATATGTAAATAATAGTATCATGCCCGACATATGAAGATGCCAACGTGGCCACATAACCAGTTATAAACTCTGGTTTTACAACAGCGGAATAAAAGCAACTTTTATTAGCTATAAACCTCCAACTTCGTCTTCAGCTTCTTTATTCATCTTTCTAAGAGAAATATGTCTTAAGTCCACAAATTCAGCATACTTGAATAAGTAATCTTGAGTTTATAGGGAATTATAAAAACAGGGTTAGACATAAAACCTACTATATGTAAAACATTACCTTAAACATAAACAAAGTGAGACCACGCTGCTACAGCCCGGAGTGAGTTTCCCTTTACTTATACATCACAATAATTTCATCGTATTATGTAAACAACATCATACCATCAGCATACATAAAGTATAAATTTCAAATCATAATTATACCCATACTTAATATGTTTATGAGCCGTGTCATATTTATATTCAACCATTTTAGTCAAAGTGTACAATATATTTATCATCAAATTTTTATGAACCGTCCCACACAACCATCAATCACATTCACAAACATCAGCTAGACTCTTATTTTGGCTTCGATCATAAGTCATCATTAACTTATTTCATGACTACCTTCCTATTCCTGTCTATAACTAATTTATCCTTTCTCTCGAACAACTTCACCTGATAAAATGGTCAATCATTTCACTATGGGAGCCACCACTGATTCTCCTAAGTAGTTGAGTGCAAACACCTAGAATACATACAAAAACGTGTCTTTATCAAGCACCAATAGCCTCTCTAAGTATTGAAATACTTGTTTCACATTCCCGATTCATTTATTACATCTATTTTGATGTTTAGCAACTGTCTTAAACTCTCTCTAGAGTTTAGTTATTTTTAACTGAACCAATAGACTTCCCAAGTCATGGCATCCTACCATATACTCGTTGAATTTAAGACTTTGTTAGTCTTGACACCCCACCATTCAACAACTCTATGAGTCGGTATGTCTTTATGATTATGGGTTTAGTCTGTTTCTTTAATTTATTTAGTGTATACCCCACACATTCTTTAGATTAAATATTTTTATCTTTAATTTAAATGACGCGACTATCGGTTTTTTAGCATCCTTTAGCTTACTTCATTAATTAACCTTAAATAAAATTTTTGCATCAAACACATTATTTTTTATTTTTTTGAAATTTTCAATCAACGCTTGGAAATTGGCTTTCAAAATATAATAAGTATTTTCTTATTTTGCTTTGGAAATTTATGGTGCCACTGACTATCACGTGTCAAAGCTGCCGCACTAGACAACCGCGCCTTGACCTATTGCATTTCCACTTTCAAAGCAATCGAAGGTTGAGCAATTATTGTTATCGCATGTTATACCTTTACAAGCCATCACATGTTGAACCTTGCACGCTATCACATGTTTACATTAAAACTATTGCAAGTTTATATCTAATGCTATCGCATGTTAAATCTTATTAATATTGTAGGTTGAGTTTTATAACTATCACAGGTTGATTATTCATGAACTATCACTAGTTGATGCATACAAGCTATCACAAATTGGACACATACAGGTTATCACAAGTTGTCTTATACAGGCTATCGTAAGTTGGACATATACAAGCTATCAGAAGTCAACATTCATAAGTTGTCACAGATTTAACATTTAAAGCTATCGCAGGTTGAATATTTATAGCTATTACAAGTTAAGTTAGGGCTATCGATGGTTGAACGAAGCTATCAAATATTGACATTTACATAAGCTATCGTAGGTTGATATTTTAACATGCCATCACAAGTTGATGGTAAATATGTAATTAATGGAAAATGATTTTCTTCCCTTAATAAAGCAACACTTTTAACCTAATATGTACACATAGTGTTCCCAGCCTATTGCCGATAATTAATTCTCATTTAATTACCATTTCCTTAGTTACATTATTAGTTAAGGTATACTTTTCTTAGCCAATAAGTTTATATTGATTCAAAAATTAATGGGAAAATGTTTAAAAATTCACCAAAATTTTGAAACATCTTACCTCTAGTAAAAATTCAGAACAAAATGCTAAATTTTAATTGTTTTATATGTTAGTTTACATTCAAAATTAACCATTTTTCAATTAGAAAAAATATATTAATTATTGCTTCATTCAAAAATTACAAAAACTAAAACACATCTCTATTTTCACATTGAAAACATCATAATAAAATTTCAAGTTTTTTAAAGAAGATTAAATCACGTTCTATCATAAAACATGAACAAAATTTATCATTTATATTCTCAAATACGTACAAAACCATTCCAAATCATTAAATCGTGTTTCATAACATTTTGAGAATTCAATCGATAAAAAATATGAACCCAAACAGGTTTGGAAGGTTTTTTGGGAAAATTTACTCACTTGGACTGGGAAAGCTTAATTGAAATATTCTTCTTCCCTTTAGAATTTGAAAGTCTTTTCTTTTGGTTTGATTCCCACTTTTTTATGTTGAAATTGGTGGTTAGCCTTGTAACGAAAGTGAATTTTTGTTTTTGTTTTGTAAATGAGATTAATGTAAAGAAGGTGGAAGGTGTGGTAAACATACACACACAATTTATCCTCATTATTCTATTTCTTTTAATACAATATTCTTTCATTCGAAATTCATAATTTATTTGTTCTTATTAATAATGCCGACTTTAATTCCTCTGGTTACCTTAGATTATTTAAATAACTTTTTAAAAGTGTCACACGCTTAATTAAACGAATATTCTGTAGTAAATTCTTACAGTTAGATTACTTTAATTATCTTCGTTTAGTTTTTTATTATTAATTTAATTTGCTATAACACCCTAAAATATGAGGTGTTATGGTGGAGTTCTAAATTTGAACATTATGTCTTGTCTCCATCGTTATGTTCAATTTCAGTGTTTAACCTTGTTTAAAGTGTTTTTCTCTACTTGGTTAATGATCTATTTTGACCACAATGCTTCGTTCATCTTGATCGCAAAATTATTGTATTCTTCGACTAGGTATGCTATTTTCAGCCACTCTAAAGTGTTTATCATCTTTTAGACCTTTATTTTATCATACTATTTGACCACTATCTTAGCACCTTTTCACTATATTTCGAGTGTTTTTTCAAATAGTTATTCAACTACATCTTAAGCAGATTTTCAAACTAATCTTGAATCCATTCCTGAGAAATTGAACTTGGTCTTCCAATAATATTTTGTAGATCTCTTGTTATCGTTCCAGTAAACTTAAAACAAAGCAATCTTTGAATTGTTTTCATTCTTCAAACAAATAGGTGATTCTAAAGTACTGTAAAAAAAAAGAAAACCGGTATAACAGGCCAAACAATGTGAACATGTCATTGAAAGAGACCAAAAATTGACCAACTCTGATGTGAGTAAAAGATCAGAAACAAATGCTGTAAAGATTTTTTTTTTTTTAAAAAAAAAAGGGGAAACACGACGTAAACGCAGTCCCTAAATTTCCGCCCCATCTTTTACTGTTTTACATTTGACCGTTGCCGCCATTTACCCATTTCTCCTCACCCAACGTTCGGCTCTCACCCACCCTACCCCACCTAGTCTTACCTCCCTTTCCAATCCAACCGTGCATCTCACCCAACCTCCATCACATCCCTCCACCTGTCCCACCTCCTCGATTCCCTCACTTCCACTTCCCTCCACAATTCCACCCCTGCTCCCATTTCCCCCACGTTCTTCCCTGGCCCCATTCCCCTCTTTATATACACCTACAGATTTCTCCGCTTCACTCCTCTAAAATCAACTCCATAAATCCACGTTTCACTTACCATAGCTCTGCTTCTCCAAAAACCAGAGCATGGCTCTTTCCTTTACTCTCAGCGTATTTATTCTCCTCCTCGTCCTCCTTCCCATCACCTATTCCAGCTTCGTCGGTGTCAACTACGGCCGCGTCGCCAACAACCTCCCTACCCCTTCGCAAGTAGTTCAACTTCTCAAATCAAACAACATAGATCAAGTAAAGCTTTACGATGCTGACCCGACCATCCTACGCACACTCTCAGGAACCAACATAAAAGTCGTTATCGCCATGCCGAACGAAAACCTCACAATAGCTGCTAAAAACCCATCCTTTGCAGCGCAGTGGGTGCGGTCCAACGTTGCAGCTTACTATCCAGGCACTCGCATTCAGACCATCGCCGTTGGAAACGAGGTTTTCGTCGATCCCAAGAATCTGACTAGTTATCTGGTTCCAGCAATGCAGAATGTTCACAACGCGCTTGCGAACTTGAACCTCGATAAGTTTGTGAAAGTTTCTTCGCCAATTGCTCTCACCGCGTTGCAGAGTTCGTATCCTTCGTCCTCGGGTTGTTTTCGCGAAGATTTGAGCGAATCGGTAATGAAACCTATGCTGCAACTACTTAGACAAAGCGGATCGTATCTGATGGTTAATGCCTACCCATTCTTTGCCTATGGGCCAAATGCTGATGTTATATCGTTAGATTACGCTCTATTTAGGCCCAACCAAGGAGTGGTTGATGCGGGTAACGGGTTGAAATATTACAGCCTTTTCGATGCGCAAATTGATGCTGTTTTTGCTGCAATGAAGAAGTTGGAGTATGATGATCTGAAGATCGTAATATCAGAAACCGGATGGCCTAGTAAAGGAGAAAAGAACGAGACGGGTGCCGGAGAGGAGAATGCTGCAGCTTATAATGGTAACTTGGTTAGGAGGGTGCTTTCAGGGAATGCCGGGACGCCTTTGAGGCCCGATGCGGATTTGGATGTGTACTTGTTCGCCCTTTTCAATGAGAATATGAAGCCAGGACCTACTTCGGAGAGAAATTATGGGTTGTTTTATCCTAACGAGGAGAAAGTTTACGATATTCAGCTGAGTTTCAAAGGCGGCAATGGTGGAAATGCTGGTTTGAGGTATATTTTTATTTTTCTTTTTGTTTAAAGTTAAATGTTGATTATTTAATTGATTTTTATGTAGCGCTATTTTATCACGATTTACATTATTCAATTGTTGTTAGATTCTGATCCCATTCATGGCTGTTATTGGAATGTTAGAATATAAAGTGAATTATGCCCTTCAAGGTTCACGTTGCATTTTACCCCACCATTCAAACGAAGTTTTAAAACTTTTGAATCCCAAGTTTTTAAATACCTATTATCTTTGCCATCATAACATCAACATTTGGAATTTAATCTTATCCAAATGAACTTTATTCTATATGGAATTGATTCAGAGTCGAATCTGGATTAATAATTGGCTGATTGTGCATAAGATTTTTCATGTATGTATGGAGATGCAATCAATCATTGAAAGAAGTATCATATGGTAATGAAGTTTATAAACTACATTGATCCTCTGTCTTATGATATGCACATCATACATTTCATTGACATTGATATAATTTGTGAAAATGTACAGATGGCAAGATCGAAGAGGAAGGAGAAGCGTTGGATCACCGCAAAACAAGGGAAGCGGTGCAGGATCTGGAAGTGGAAGGGTTGTGAAGAGTTCAACAGGGGAGACATGGTGTGTTGCAAATGCAGAGGTGGGGAAGGAGAAGCTTCAAAAAGCATTAGACTACGCCTGTGGAGAAGGAGGAGCAGACTGTAAGAAGATACAACCGGGTGCGGATTGCTACGATCCAGATACAATAGAGGCCCATGCCAGTTTTGCGTTCAATAGTTACTATCAGAAGAAAGGAAGGGTCTCTGGTACTTGTTCCTTTCAGGGCGCTGCTTATGTTGTTTCCCAATCTCCCAGTAAGTTTGTTTTTCTTCTTATCGATCCAAATTTACATTTCTCGTTATTATCACGTGATAGCGTGTTATTTTATAGGTATAGACATAGAACATATGTTACCTTTGTTTAAAACACTCATTTGTGATTCTTGCATATGTATAATGATCACTTTGTTTTCAGCACATTGTTATTGACGATGTCAAATTTGGCTAATGTCAATATTTTACTATGGGCATAAATAATTTTTTGGAAAAACAAAATGAATAGAGAGGGAATTAGGCTGAAGGAAAAACCTGAGAACACTTTTAGTCTGATTTTTTGTCCTTCAGACTAAATTTTTTGTTCTCAGGTTTTTCCTTCAGCCTAATTCCCTGAATGAATAGATATATATTTTTAACTTTTTAAAAACTTATTAGTTTGAGTACTAAAACTTTCGAAAATGAAATTGACTAGAATCATAATACATAACCGGCCACGGTTCAAAAATATTAAATATGCAACATGAAAAATGGTCGTTTTGAATTTTTTCCCTATAGCTGCGCTTTGTACTGTTTATATTGATGTTGTATGCAAGTAGGTCCGTCAATTTGGTTGATGAGGAGCTTAATAACTGCTTAAGTAATTAAAATTACGGAACAATTTAGAAGTATAGATAAATGAACATTTTTTTATATCCTTTTGAACCTATCTTAGCAAGGTTATGGCCATCGTAACTAACGGTCCTTAGACGAATTGATATTATCAATCGCAACATCTTTGATCAATAATAAGTTAATTTGTAATACACTGAAGCAACTGACCATTTAGGTCATCATCAATTTGGTTGATGAGGAGCTTAATAACTGCTTAAGTAATTAAAATTACCGAACAATTTAGAAGTATAGATAAATGAACATTTTTTTGTATCCTTTTGAACCTATCTTAGCAAGGTTATGGCCATCGTAACTAACGGTCCTTAGACAAATTGATATTGTATATCGCAACATCTTTGATCAATAATCAGTTAATTTATAATACACTGAAGCAACTGACCATTTAGATCGGGTGTACGTTACTAGATTTTTACATGTTAAATCGCTGCGATTCCGGTAGAGAATTCAATATGAATGATTTATGAATTTGAAGTTATTTCATTATATACGACAATGGTATACTATATAACAGTAGATACAACTGATACTAGTTAACATATACATGTGAGAAACTAAAACCCATGTTTCACTCAATATTTAATGGATTCAACAACCCATGCATTAGCTTAGATATTGACATGTTATGAATTTGTAGGCTTTCATTGCACCTGACTTGCTTCTGCTTTCTTCTTGCTTATTTGCTTGTTGAATGAAAGCTTTGTGTAATTTGCCTGTTTTGGAAAAGTTTGTGTTCATTGAAATTGCAATTACTTTGCTTCCATATTCTGTTAGAATTATACAGTTTCAGCTTTGTTCAAAACTAGAATTATAAACGAAGGTATCCTTGCACTGTCAATTACTGAAGTGTTACTTCGAACTTTGCACTTAATTTTGCCTACTTTAGAGTAGGTACTAAACACATTTGCATCATGCTGTGTCACAATTGTTTCTAACGTCATTGTAAATGCTTATTTTCAGAAATAGGTAAATGTGATCTTCCGACAAGGGTTTGATGAATTCACTGCAGTGGAGGAGAAAGTGATCACATGCTTGCCAATTATTTTTGTAGTGTTATTAGTACTGTTTTGCATGTGATCAAAGCGGCAACTAAATTGACCTTTGCCTGCTACCTTTTCTTATTTTTATTTTTATTGTTTTTCTTGGTGGAGAATGATGTGTTGTTCATATATGTAGATTTATTATTAGTTTTTCTTTTTCTTTTTATGAAGACGATTCAGTGGTATTTTTATTATTAATTCATTTTGTATTTGGTATTATATGTTCGCATTGTATACAAGGATGCTACAGTTTTTGGCATTGTATCTCATCTGATCATAAACGTCGTTATGTTAAGTGCTCCTAAAGTTGACAGTTGAAGGAAAATTTGTCAATAACATAATTCGCTCTTTAGAACGATTAAATGGTGAGCATTACTTGTCAGAAGATAAGGAATAAGAGAATGGTATCCTATGCACCATTATTGGACTGTTGTGAATTATTTATGCACCTATGTTTGATAACCTCTGTTGTCGTATTCAAAATAGTACTCTGGTAGGCCCCTCTTCTTGTACCTAGAGCGACAAGTCAAAAGCTAGAGTAAATCATATATTGTTCTACTATTTATTTTATGGATCGAACGATATTTAATTTTGATATTATATAAATTTAAAAGGGAACAGGAACAAAAACAGAAGTCTTGTTTATTTTTATTTCTATGTATATATGTGCAGTACAACACAACGAAGTTATACTGGTAGATTCAACATCGAATTAGCAAATAAAAATATAAACATGATTATTTATAGTATTTATTTATAGTATAACCTTTTCTACAAGTGTGTATATAAATATGATATTAGTTATTTTTTCAGTAAAAACCTATGTTATGCAAACCATGAACAAGAAAAGGAGCATAATCTTGTTTCATCTTGCATACCATATTTCATAATGTTACTACAAGTATAATCTCATGATTTCATTTTAATCATTTCGTTTTCTACCATATGCCCATTTATAACCAATAGGTTTGGTATTTTCTTGTGTTTTCTCAATATAGCCATGACTTTTAGTTATGTCGATAACTACTGCGAATGAGAATATATCATTAATGATTGCTTCACTTCGATTCCATATTTCTTCAGAATTCATATAAAATATTGAGACCTCATTATTATTTGGTACTTTTCATTTAAGAAAGCTTATATTATTTCATTTTTACTGTTAGTAGAAATGGATATTTTGTTTAATTTTGGATCATTTTATCAGTTGATGATTCTTCGTTAGATTTTCCCTTTTTAGGAATCGAGTCTTTTGAACTAATTGTCTTTCTTGCTATTATCTTGCCATATATTCATTTGCTGCTATATTTAAATTTTGTCCTTCTGGAACTTTAATTCTAGCCGGTACATTTGCCGATGGCATGTGAGAATTAGTTATTTTTGTAGTGTCATTAACTGTATCTGGCATTTGATTTGCAATATTTTGAAAGTGCAAAATTCATTGTATCTCATATTGGCATTGTTTGGTACACGGATCCAAATGAGACGTAGATGAATTATTTCATGATATTTTTACACTAACTATGTTTTCAACTTCTAATAGCGAGAAAGTTATCTCATCAAATTAAAAGTCTGAAATCTTACATTGAAAACATTACCTATAAGAGAACATACACAACGAATTATTGAGGATGAATCAAAACCAACTTAACTTTCTAATCTACGCTGAAGACACGGTTTAATATGATATGGGGGATTAATGGACACATGCATGACACAACCAAAATTTTGTAAATGTGAAATATTTGATTGGGGCCCCATTAACATATGTAGATAGTGAAAATTGATTATAAGCTATTGATCTAATTTTAATCGATTTCAATGCATGCAAAATTGCATGTCCCTAAGCAGAAACAGATATCGTAGACTGTGTAAGCAATTGTCTTGCAATAAGTTGCAGTTGTTTAATTAATGATCTGCAATACCATTTCGAGTATGAACTTGATATACTAGATGTTCAACTTCGAATCCCAGTGATAAACAATAATCATCAAATACTTGAAAAGAATTACATTATCTAGTCATATAGATTTAATATGATAATTAGGGAAATGTACATTAATTTGATTATTTGTGCAAGTAATTTTGCAAATGGCATATTTCGTGTAAAGAGTAAACATACATGTGACCATCTAGCATACGCATCAATCAACACCATAAAATATTTTAACTGGCCATATATATCACTTTGAATTCCCTGTAGAAATAATGGACATTCAAAATTGATTTTGATATATGAAGGTTGAGTGATTAATTACCCTTGTGCACAAGGTGCATACAAGTAATCACTCGGTAAATTCAATTAGTTTGATAAATTATGCTCACTCAAATTCCTATTAGTTCTATGCATATGGTGATCCAAGACGACCCAAATGATCATGCCAATGAATTATTATTTTTGTATATATTGTTGGAATTGGACCAACCCGCAAAGGAAGTCATGGGTGAATTTCATTTATTTTTTCATATTGGTTCTTAACTAGGCCTATGAAGTCTACTTGTTTAGAACATTTCTAAATTTTATTTAAATAAAATCTTTTATTTTATTTAGATTTATAATATGATGTTGTATAATTTAATTATGTTATATTAAAAATATGTGTGTACCATACACACACACAAACACACACACACACACATATGCATGTGTAGCATATAAACCCGTGCAAGTTATAACATGCCATATATAAGTGCTGTGATGTGACGACCCGGAAGTTTTAAGCAATTTAAATCGGAATATTAAATCAATTTCAAATATTCAATATAATAATTTTAACTTGAATTACAAATGTCATTATTTATTTGATACTTAAATAATAGAATTTAATAATTTGAAGTTGGGTAAATTATTGAATCTGGAGTTTTAAGCCTGTTAAAAATAATTTAATGGCTGATAAAAATTTATATTAATAATACTGAAGATAAAAGAGGTTGTAAAATTGAAATTTCCAGTGATTGGTTCAGTTTTGAAATTTTATAGTTTAAATTGAATTTAAAATAGCCTTCCGAGGCCCAGTCACGGAATTCGACGGAACCAGTTCCAGTGGGTCCGTAATATTGAACTATTATCAGATTTCAATTTTCGTAGCTTTTGGAGTTGTTGTATGGGCGTAAGATATATATAAACACGTTGAAAATTTAATTGGTAATAATTTGATGAAATTTAATTTAGTTAATCAAGCTTCTGGTATACGCCATCTTCCTGCCGTTTAATCACATACTTTTCCGATTCCTAACCGTTCAACCAACTACCAAAATGCTATAACTAAAAAGAAAAAATATATATATTAATAAATAAATAAAAGAAGCTTCATGGAGAAGCTTTAAGTCACGTTTAAAAAAAAAAGGAGAGAGAGCAACTGAAGAGGGCCGAAACCCCCTTTTTCTTCTTTCAACCCCAAACCCTCGGTGGAAAGGAAAAAAAAACGATCGCTTCCTAATATTGAATCGAGCCTCCCTGTAATTCGACTTCGAAATTGATCGGCTCTTGGAAGAAAGGGGGAGCAAGCGACGTTCGCAAGTGCTATCGATCGAGAGGCTCGATCGAGGGAGGTCACGGTTAATCGCGTCAATTCTCGCGAGTAGAGGGGACGGCGACTAGCTCGTAGAGTTTTAGGGCACGCGATGCTAAGAGAAAAAGGGGTCGAGGCGGCGATTGGCATGGTCGCGACTCCTCACGCGCGCGAGTGGCTTTGATCCATGACAGAGGGTTCGTGAACATCTCGACCGAATTTCTTGGTAAGGCTAATAATTTGACTTCTGTATTTTTAGTCTAGATTAATAAATATATATATATATATATATATATATATATATATATATATAAGTTTACTCATAATAACTATCCGTATTTTAGTCAGAGGTGATTATTTTCGCATAAGATTTAAGAGAAATAGAAATTGTAAATATTTAAAGTTTGATGATTAGCTAATGGGATTTATTAAACTTAATTGTTTATTTACAGTTTAAGTTATGGGTTTAAATTTAAATATATTGTTTAAATTAAATCTTTTGTTAAAATGGGAATTATTAAAATGAAATCACTAGTAAATTAAATTCATCAAAGAAGAATTTAATTATTCGACTGGTTTGAATATTAATGAAATCGTCTATTGTTATACAAGGTTAAATTCTGAAAGGAATCAAACCGGTGTGGATCGGATTACATATCTTTGGTCAAAGGTGAGATAACCTCACTCAGTTAATTTAAATTTAAATGTTTAAATTTAAATATTTGTTTGGATGGATGAATTGAGTGATGTGATTTAGTATGATATTTTAGAATTGGCATATTATATTGTGCTAACGTTTGTGGATGCAGAGAAACAGGTTGGAGGGATCCAACTGGACCCCTCACATTTATTTAAATTATTCCATATTCTCTGTTGTGATAATTTGATATCTTATGATGAGTTATATTGGTATATTGAATGTTATGGTTGATAGGATATTTGGGTATAATGAATTACCAAATTATATGAATTGGATTGTTGAAAGAAATTAAAAAGAAGTAAATTTGTAAGCGAAGTAATTATAGAAAGTTTGAATAAATTAAGAATGAATTGAAAAGAAATAGAAGTAATATGAAAATAATACTAAATAACTTCGAGTATGAAGAGAAATGGAATTTTGAATAAAATGAAATTGATGAATTGTAAACTTAAGTTATATCAATTGAAGGAATAAATAATTATTTTAAAATTTAAGTTTAAATTTATTTAAAGGAATGAAGAAATAATTGAGAAATCTAAAAATTGGAATCAAGAAATGAGATCCGAAATTAATAAATTCTGAATTTAAAGGGAATAAATTGGAAATAAATTTGGGAAATTGATTTAAGTGACTGAAGCTAGGATTTTACTCTGGATAACCAAGTACATGTTTAAAGTAAATTCTTAAATAAATTTAAAGGTTTTAAAGATGTTGTAAAAAGCAAGTTTTAGAAAATTGATTATTTCTAATATTTAAATTCAATAGTAAGTATTTTTTTCTAAATCTATTATAGTAGTAATTACCTAAAAAGTGACCTAGTATTTTGTTTTCAAAAGTGAAAATCTACTTTTATATCCTATTAAGTAACTTTATTTTCAAATACTCATATAGCATGTATTTTTACAAAGTATTGAAGTAATTTAACTTAAATGTTTAAAAGTATATATTTTCAAAGTAAAGTGTTTTAAATTATTTTAAAAAAATCTATTTTGTGCTTGGTGGTTTCAGAGGAGATAGAAAATACTTGGGAAAGTTTATACTGGAAAGAAAGAATGATGATTTGAAAACTGTGTTCAAAGGGTTGAAAATAGAAATATATCCTGTGAAGGTATTTCGAGATAAATAAATAATTTGGGAAATTATTTATTGTTTGATGGATGTTTGTGAATATTAATTGATAGTTAAATCACCGACTATCAATATTGGACAAATGCGCTGATCATTTCGAAGAGACCGGGATCGAGATTAATTTCTCAAAAACCACTTCGATCTGGTTTGTACGTTTCGTGCGGAAAACGTGTTCGGAGTCGAAGATGGAGCAGTGAAGTGCAAGGGCTAGTCGCTACTAATTCTGAGGATATTTCCAAAATGGATGTAGTAGGAGTAGTGCCTTCGGTTCCGTTCGAACCCGGGACGGACTTGTATGGACGAATGCTTGCGAAACATCGTCAGGTGGACGATGGCCATTCTAAGTGAAACGTTCTTAAAAAGGTAACGCTTAGCCTCAAGCCTCATCAACCGGGAATGACTGAAAATCAGGGGATATGCAGCAAGGTTTGGTGGGTCATGCCCAAGCAGGACAAGATATTTCTCCTGTCTAGATGTCCCTTTATTATTTCGGCTTAGTGGGTGGTTGGTCGCGCCAACCACGGGGTTTATCTTGTTCGGGACTGTTCAGTAAGGAATGGTTCCGGCATTGTGTTGCAGGGGATGAAGGGAGTAATCCTCGGTACGGTGATTTAGGCCCCGTACTGTGATAGGTGGTACCCCAGTGCCTAGTCATTAGTTGAAAATCCATTCTCCCTACGAGCCTTGTACGAGTTTTGTTTGTATTACCCACTCTGTGGCTAGTAGCTGGAATTTAATAGGTGTAACAATTTCGGCTATTTTATAAGTATTTGTATATAGACCCTATTATAATATCAGAGGATTTCTATAAAAATTGTTTTAGCTATCGTAAGGTAAAAACCCGACATGTTTATTTGTGGCGTGGTCTTACGAGATGCTTTTGTTTTCAAAGAATTTTTGAAATTTTAATAATCAATTGGGTGTGATTTTCTCACGCTGGTATTCCAGACTGACTCGGGTATTATTTAACTGTAATGCTCGGGTCAGACCGAGTATTATAGGATACAGGACATGATGCTGTGGAGCTCAAGAGACGAGCTGGATGACGATACGTGTAGTCGTACTTGTTATATATATATTCCGTTGTTTGAGTTGTTGTGTATTCATTGTATGTTATTGATATGAGCTGTGACTGATGTACTCTGATGATGTAATATATGTATATAGAAATATTTGATGTTGAGTAAAGTTTATATATTATCTATTATATTTTATTCCGCTGCGATGGTTAGATTCTGATGTTGATTTTTGTTTTCTCTTCTTCTACCTCTTCTTCTTAAACCCAAATGGTTCGTATTTATGTACAACTTGAGTTGATTGTTGTAGAATAGTGTTAACTCAAGGGGTACGGATTTGCGGGCTGTTACAGTTGGTATCAGAGCTTAGGTTGGTGATAACCTTGGCTCTGGTGGGAATTACTCATTTAAAATAGAGTCCGTAGTACTCTATAATGAGTTTGAGCGTATTATAGATATGAGCGCGTATTTGTTAGTGAGTATAATTTGTTTTAATATTGTGTTGATTGATTTATTGAGTGGTATATGAACCTTCGTCGGCACAGTCTGCGCAACTGTATTGAAAGGGTTTCTAAACACTTGAATAGAACAATTGACATGGTATTGTTTTAAATGTGGGTGAATGAAATAATTTTGCCCAAAAATATATATATATATATATATATATATTTTGATATAAGAAAAAGTTTCCTTAAACTATTTATCTAATATATGGTTGTTTGGATGTTAGAAAGAATAGTATTGCATTATTATCGTTGTTAAATGAAAATTTAACTAGAAATTGAAATGTAACCAAAGTTAAGGAAATAAATTCATTATAAAATGAAATTTATAAGTATGAATTGTAGATGTAAATTATAAATTGAAACGTAATTAATTGGGAATTTGTATAAGCATAAACTATACAAATGCATTTTAGTTAAAATTTGAACAAAAATAAAATTTGAAAACTTTAAAACCCCAGAAGTTTTGGAAGTATTTTGGAGGTAAATAGTATTATTGTTGTTTTGGGTTATTTCTGAAAGAAAATTTGTTTAAAAATGGATTTTGGAAGGAAGATAGCATTAAATTCACTTCAGTCACTGGAAAATAACTTCGGTGATGACTGCAGCATCATCGATGTTCATTTTCGAGTTTCTAAGTGATGGATTGCTGCCAAATTGATTTGTTCAGAAAGGTTAGTTGTTTTTGAAATTTCAAAGGAAATTTGTTGGGAAATAAAAACCAGGATTGGTTTGACTTTTGTGAAATGTGATTTGAGGTGTTGGAGATTTCAAAATGATTTGAAACCAAAGCTGGGTGTTTAAAAATCCGGATAAGATAAGTTGTAAGCTTATAAATGGAAATGGTTTGTAAACCAGGAAGAAATTTTAAGCTTTGGATAATGGAATTTAAATTTAAAAGGTAAAAGATTAAAAATGAAATTAGCTTGGATTGGGGAATAAAATTTATTTGGATTGAAGTAATTGAATTAAGCTAAAGATAATATCCAGTTGTATTCAAATTTAGTTGAAATCAAATTGAGGTAAATTAATCTGAGTTAAAATAAAATTGAATTGGAATAAGAATTCAATTGAGTTATTGGATGAAATGAATTGGAATAACTTATAAAAGAATTTGAAATTCATAGAAAAAAAATATATGCTTGGTTATAAATAAGCATAAGGCTTGAGTTAAAAATAAAAGGTGAATATATTCAAGCTTATGATGAATGGAATTGTATAAAACAATAAGTGGTAACTTATAAAATTTAAAATGGAATACAAAGCCCAAAATTTAATATTTTGATGAATTGGAAAATGAAAAGAAAATCCAAACTTGAATTATAAACTAAATTGAACTAAGAAAATTTAATGAAGTGATATTTGGAGTTAAAATTCAAGTATTGGATTATAAATAAAGGAAGAACAAATTTGTTAATAAATCAGTTAATGAAATTGAATTGTGGGTTTATGATGAGATTTGAAAATAAAACTCAAGTTATAATTAAATTCGACTTACATTGTCGATGAAGAAAATATAATTGAAAATGGCCTTGCAATTAATTAATTGATTTGTGAACCAAATTGCAATGTAAGTTAATAAATTGGATGGTAAATTGGAAGTGAATAATAGAATCAGAACTAGAGTTATTAAATTGAAAATTTAGCTTGAAGTGTTAATAAATTAAATATAATTGAAGTGTATCAGATAAAAATGTAAATGGATTAAAATAGCAATGTTTGAATTTGTAAATAAAATCCATAAGTGAAGATAACTTGGAAATAGCCAGGAAATAAATTGAATGGGTTGAATCTGAAAAGTTAAATTTTATAATAACTAATCAAATAAGTTTGAAATGAGATTGGATTGAGATAGAATCAAATTGAATTGAAAAGAGAAATTTATTTGCAAAAATGGAAATGAGTTGAATTGCATTCAACTTAAAATTAAGTTTAATAATAGTGAATTGGATTTAAATCAAGTAAGAATAAATTTTAATTGAAATAAAATTCGGTGTGATGCCGATGATATTTAATGGAGTGAAAATGCTTAAATAAATAATTGTAAACCATTTAAATTATTAAGGGATTGAAATAACTTGAGGCAATAAGAAAAATAGAATGTTTCAAGTTTATTAGAATGGTTTAAGTGAATGTGGGTAAACTAATTTTATTGAATAAATGAATGGATGAGATAAATAAGAATCAAATGAAGTATGGTTTAAATAAGTTGAGAAGTGGTTATTGAATGATATGGCGTGGTTGTTTTGAGCTAAATAAAATAGTTTGGAATAAACAATTACGGAATGGTTTTAAATGTAAATGAATGGATGTGAATGTATTAAAATAAAAAGGAAATTTAATTAGTAATGAAGATGGATCTAAGTTGTTAATGGTTTGGAATGAACTAGTTTGGTTAATAAAATTGAAATGCAATGAAACTGAGAATATATGGATTGTGAATAAATCCAAAATGGAATAGAATTAAGTATAAATTGAGTTGGAGTCAATTTAAATTGGTTATAAACATAAATACTTACTTATTCACATAAATCTTGTCAAATTACATAGAATAAATTGTCATTGGATGTAAATGGAAGTAATTAAAATTCTATGAGTTGGTGGAAGTAAAATAAATTGATTTTGAAAGCAATTGAATTAAATATGAGTTCAATTTGCTTAAAAATAAATTAAATGTAAGCAATTGAGTTTTAAACCATTCAAATTTATGAAGTTGTGTACGAATGGATTGAAAACCATTCAAATTGCATATAAATGGTTTATAAATTAATTGAAATCAGTTGAATCAGCATGGAATCTATATTAATTGCTTACGGAAAAATGTTTGGTATGAGATTCTTTTAGACTTCATATGTTTTAACTATTCTAAATAAGTGAAATATAGTTAAACTGCATATATTTGGCACTTACATGTTTAAATTGAGTAAGTACAGGTACCTGGAAGCCGTATGGCTGGATTTGGGTTGGGCTATTTGCTAAAAATAATAAGCCGCTTGCTTAAAATGCTAAATAAGGTACGCCTACGCAATTAAAATAGGAAATATGAACTGTTTTTGATTTTTCCGACCGTGTGGGTCGATGTATATATATTTATCTCTTTTGTCAAATTGCAAAAGCTCCTCCGTACAAAGGGGACTCTGCCAAAAATTTTCAGAAATTCTGGGAGTTAGAAATTTTTTGAAAATTTTGGAAAATTTTGTTAACGACAAAACTATTTAGAATTTGAAACTAAAATAAGTTAGTCAATGAAACTAATTAAAGTAATGACTTAAATTAGTTATAAATGAAGGATAAAACTTAAAAAGTTCAAAGTTGAAAATAAATGAAATACATATGTAATGTGGAAATCGATTTGAATAGAGATAAGTATAAACTAAAAGAGGTAAAGAGAAATAAAGGTAAGAAACATATAAAATGTTTATACTAACTTAAGAAAGGAATGGTAAATTCTAGATTGGAAATTGATATTACAAATAAAATCTAAGATAATATTGAAATGAATAGATATTGACATTTTGTAAGAAAGTCGATAAAATATTTTGGGATATTGTGATTGGATATTAGTGCTAAGCAGGATATGCAGGTATTATAAAAGGGAAAAGGAAATTGGATTTGATTTCAAGAGATAAATTTGAATTGCCCGACAAAAGGTATGTATTTAAATTTGGTATGAAATTTGATTGGGATTTGGATTTGGATTGAGCCACTTGGCTTTTTGTTTTCTTTTTGGATTCGAGAGGCCGTAGAGCCATTTTGTAGTTGTACCGAGTCAGCCGCGCAAAGGAGACGCTGGCAAAAATTTTCGAAAATTTAGGGAGTTATCAAAATTTTGAGAAAATTTTGATAATTCAAAATTTGGTTTTAAATTGAAACTTGAATAGTTAAACAAATGGTATGGTTTGGAACTAGAGAAAGGTTTAGAAGTTAGTAAGAAAGATAATGAGTCTTTTATATAAAAGATAATTGGTAAGATGTTGAATTGTTAGAAAACTGTTTGGTTTAGAGAAATAATAAACGGGTATTGGACCATTCTTCCTAATTAGTAATTTCGGGGACGAAATTCTTTTAAGGGGGAAGGAATGTGACGACCCAAAATTTTTAAGCAATTTAAATCGGAATATTAAATCGATTTTAAATATTCAATATAATAATTTTAACTTGAATTACAAATGTCATTATTTATTTGATACTTAAATAATAGAATTTAATAATTTGAAGTTGGGTAAATTATTGAATCTGGAGTTTTAAGCCTGTTAAAAATAATTTAATGGCTGATAAAAATTTATATTAATAATACTGAAGATAATAGAGGTTGTAAAATTGAAATTTCCAGTGATTGGTTCAGTTTTGAAATTTTATAGTTTAAATTGAATTTAAAATAGCCTTCCGAGGCCCAGTCTCGGAATTCGACGGAACCATTTCCAGTGGGTCCGTAATATTGAACTATTATCAGATTTCATTTTTCGTAGCTTTTGGAGTTGTTGTATGGGCGTAAGATATATATAAACACGTTGAAAATTTAATTGGTAATAATTTGATAAAATTTAATTTAGTTAATCAAGCTTATGGTATACGCCATCTTCCTGCCGTTTAATCACATACTTTTCCGATTCCTAGCCGTTCAACCAACTACCAAAATGCTAGAACTAAAAAGAATATATATATATATATATATATATATATTAATAAATAAATAAAATAAGCTTCATGGAGAAGCTTTAAGTCACGTTTAAAAAAAAAGGAGAGAGAGCAACTTAAGAGGGCCGAAACCCCCTTTTTCTTCTTTCAACCCCAAAACCCTCGGTGGAAAGGAAAAAAAACGATCGCTTCCTAATATTGAATCGAGCCTCCCTGTAATTCGACTTCGAAATTGATCGGCTCTTGGAAGAAAGGGGGAGCAAGCGACGTTCGCAAGTGATATCGATCGAGAGGCTCGATCGAGGGAGGTCACGGTTAATCGCGTCAATTCTCACGAGTAGAGGGGACGGCGACTAGCTCGTAGAGTTTTAGGGCACGCGATGCTAAGCGAAAAAGGGGTCGAGGCGGCGATTGGCATGGTCGCGACTCCTCACGCGCGCGAGTGGCTTCGATCCGTGACAGAGGGTTCGTGAACATCTCGACCGAATTTCTTGGTAAGGCTAATAATTTGACTTCTGTATTTTTAGTCTTGATTAATAAAAAAAAAATATAAGTTTACTCATAATAACTATCTGTATTTTAGTCAGAGGTGATTATTTTCGCATAAGATTTAAGAGAAATAGAAATTGTAAATATTTAAAGTTTGATGATTAGCTAATGGGATTTATTAAACTTAATTGTTTATTTACAGTTTAAGTTATGGGTTTAAATTTAAATATATTGTTTAAATTAAATCTTTTGTTAAAATGGGAATTATTAAAATGAAATCACTAGTAAATTAAATTCATCAAAGAAGAATTTAATTATTCGACTGGTTCGAATATTAATGAAATCGTCTATTGTTATACAAGGTTAAATTCTGAAAGGAATCAAACCGGTGTGGATCGGATTACATATCTTCGGTCAAAGGTGAGATAACCTCACTCAGTTAATTTAAATTTAAATGTTTAAATTTAAATAATTGTTTGGATGGATGAATTGAGTGATGTGATTTAGTATGATATTTTAGAATTGGCATATTATATTGTGCTAACATTTGTGGATGCAGGGAAACAGGTTGGAGGGATCCAACTGGACCCCTCACATTTATTTAAATTATTCCATATTCTCTGTTGTGATAATTTGATATCTTACGATGAGTTATATTGGTGTATTGAATGTTATGGTTGATAGGATATTTGGGTATAATGAATTACCAAATTATATGAATTGGATTGTTGAAAGAAATTAAAAAGAAGTAAATTTGTAAGCGAAGTAATTATAGAAAGTTTGAATAAATTAAGAATGAATTGAAAAGAAATAGAAGTAATATGAAAATAATACTAAATAACTTCGAGTATGAAGAGAAATGGAATTTTGAATAAAATGAAATTGATGAATTGTAAACTTAAGTTGTATCAATTGAAGGAATAAATAATTATTTTAAAATTTAAGTTTAAATTTATTTAAAGGAATGAAGAAATAATTGAGAAATCTAAAAATTGGAATCAAGAAATGAGATCCGAAATTAATAAATTCTGAATTTAAAGGGAATAAATTGGAAATAAATTTGGGAAATTGATTTAACTGACTGAAGCTAGGATTTTACTCTGGATAACCAAGTACATGTTTAAAGTAAATTCTTAAATAAATTTAAAGGTTTTAAAGATGTTGTAAAAAGCAAGTTTTAGAAAATTGATTATTTCTAATATTTAAATTCAATAGTAAGTATTTTTCTCTAAATCTATTATAGTAGTAATTACCTAAAAAGTGACCTAGTATTTTGTTTTCAAAAGTGAAAATCTACTTTTATATCCTATTAAGTAACTTTATTTTCAAATACTCATATAGCATGTATTTTTACAAAGTATTGAAGTAATTTAACTTAAATGTTTAAAAGTATATATTTTCAAAGTAAAGTGTTTTAAATTATTTTAAAAAAATCTATTTTGTGCTTGGTGATTTCAGAGGAGATAGAAAATACTTGGGAAAGTTTATACTGGAAAGAAAGAATGATGATTTGAAAACTGTGTTCAAAGGGTTGAAAATAGAAATATATCCTGTGAAGGTATTTCGAGATAAATAAATAATTTGGGAAATTATTTATTGTTTGATGGATGTTTGTGAATATTAATTGATAGTTAAATCACCGACTATCAATATTGGACAAATGCGCTGATCGTTTCGAAGAGACCGGGATCGAGATTAATTTCTCGAAAACCACTTCGATCCGGTTTGTACGTTTCGTGGGAAAAACGTGTTCGGAGTCGAAGATGGAGCAGTGATGTGCAAGGGCTAGTCACTACTAATTCTGAGGATATTTCCAAAATGGATGTAGTAGAAGTAGTGCCTTCGGTTCCGTTCGAACCCGGGACGGACTTGTATGGACGAATGCTTGCGAAACATCGTCAGGTGGACGATGGGCATTCTAAGTGAAACGTTCTTAAAAAGGTAACGCTTAGCCTCAAGCCTCATCAACCGGGAATGACTGAAAATCAGGGGATATGGAGCAAGGTTAGGTGGGTCATGCCCAAGCAGGACAAGATATTTCCCCTGTCTAGATGTCCCTTTATTATTTCGGCTTAGTGGGTGGTTGGTCGCGCCAACCACGGGGTTTATCTTGTTCGGGACTGTTCAGTAAGGAATGGTTTCGGCCTTGTGTTGCAGGGGATGAAGGGAGTAATCCTCGGTACGGTGATCTAGGCCCCGTACTGTGACAGGCGGTACCCCAGTGCCTAGTCATTAGTTGGAAATCCATTCTCCCTACGAGCCTTGTACGAGTTTTGTTTGTATTACCCACTCTGTGGCTAGTAGCTGGAATTTAATAGGTGTAACAATTTCGGCTATTTTATAAGTATTTGTATATAGACCCTATTATAATATCAGAGGATTTCTATAAAAATTGTTTTAGCTATCGTAAGGTAAAAACCCGACATGTTTATTTGTGGCGTGGTCTTACGAGATGCTTTTGTTTTCAAAGAATTTTTGAAACTTTAATAATCAATTGGGTGTGATTTTCTCACGTTGGTATTCCAGACTGACTCGGGTATTATTTAACTGTAATGCTCGGGTCAGACCGAGTATTATAGGATACAGGACATGATGATGTGGAGCTCAGGAGACGAGCTGGATGACGATACGTGTGACTGATGTACTCTGATGATGTAATATATGTATACAGAAATATTTGATGTTGAGTAAAGTTTATATATTATCTATTATATTTTATTCCGCTGCGATGGTTAGATTCTGATGTTGATTTTTGTTTTCTCCTCTTCTACCTCTTCTTCTTAAACCCAAATGGTTCGTATTTATGTACAACTTGAGTTGATTGTTGTAGAATAGTGTTAACTCAAGGGGTACGGATTTGCGGGCTGTTACATGTGATTTACACTGTAATGGACACTTTAGCTCATGCGATATATAATGTATTGTCCAAATATAGTTTTTATATACTTTTATATAAACATAAGATGTTACAAATATTTTATATATATATATACGGACTAAATTTTATTTAAATAATTTTATATTATTTATAAACATAATAATAAAAATGTCAATATCGTATACACTTATATCTATATGAAAATATTTTAATTATTTATAGAATATATTAAATAATTTTGAAACTAAAATTTGAATATTGGATTTCTTGTAAATTCTAAACGATAATTTTGAATTTTGAAAATTTATTATATAATTTTATAATTTAAAACCAATTAAAATCTAATTTATAAATCTACGTTAATATTTAAATATTTTAAATTATTAATTTTTTTATTTTCTATCGAATGTGTTATAAGTGATAATCTAATTTTATAAAATATAGAGCTTAATTTATAACAAGATATATATTTTATATTGTTATTTATACAATCAATTGATTTAAATATCATTTAAAAATAATACTTGTAGTAAAAAATATTTTTTTCCTATCGAAATTATTATACATATTAAAATTTATGTATAAAAGTATTATCATATTTTACATAAGCATGATATAGTATTTAAAATATAAAGTATATACATGTATAAAAAAAATTAAACAGTGAGCCGTGCTGCATATAGAAACATATGCATGAAATCTGTTTTTTTGATATAAAACACACACATATAACCAATCAAAATTGTCACAATATATTCGTATATCGGAATCATCATCCAACTAAAAATATAATATATAAGAAATAATTTTTATATGTTGATTAATATTCATAAACATTTTAGGTTCATACCTTACCACCAATGCCTTTAAGTACACTTGAAATGACGATATAAACACCTTAAAACGATTTCTAATGCAAAAGAGTGCTAATCCTTGAACTACTAACCATTGGCTATCGAATAGCACTAGAATTGATTTTATTTGAACTAAGAAAATTAAGTGTATGAAAGGGGGAATATGGCCAGACCTAGAGAGATATGAAGGCTAAAAAAGATTTCAAACTAATGTAGTTAGAGATGCCTATATGGAGAAGAAGTTGGAGATATTTTAGAATCGATATCCTACATTATCTCCTTTTAATTCTCTTCCATCTTAGCCCTCCATCTCAAAGCATTTGTTGCACCATCTTTTGACCACAACTATACCTTATTATGGCCAAATATGATCAGCCTTTATATGGTCTTTTAAAGTCTGTGCAAATAATTTGCATTAAAATCAAATTTAATGCTTATCGATGTCATATATCGGTTGATATATTCATAACCATTATAAATATATTTAATAATATTTGTTTATTAAATCAAAATCAAATTTTATAGATAATATTTCACAAATATTAATTAATTTATAACAATTACAAATTAGTTAAATCATTTGGCTAAAGGAGACTTCATCGTTTTGGTTGTATGACTCGTTAGGTATAAATTTGGTCAGTGATCAATAACAAACTTTTGAATATTAACGTTCACGTATCACTTAGCAGGTGGTATGATATTTTAGCCAAATTTATCGCTTACTTGGTTTCGGTAAAATCCTATTTTACTTTGTTAAGCGTCATCCGATTGTGGTTATTATTTACATCAATTATCTTCGTCAAAACTATATCACTTTGGACTTATGGAATTGTCCAAATTTCAATATCATTCATATTCAACTCTATGGTCCAAACACAAAGTCCCTGGTTCAATAATAGTTATTCTCAAGTCAACCGTATTCTCAAGGAAGATCAATATTATTCTTAAGTTAAGAGAATTCTATAATTTTGTCACACCGATATTTTTTGTTTGACCTTTGTTATATTTATTGGAATTGGGCCAGCTATAGAGGAAGTTATGAGTGAATTTTAATCTTTTTACCCTGTTGAATCTTTATCGGGCCTATGAAGTCTAGTTTATTTAGAACAATCCCAAATTTGATTTAAGTAATTTTTATTTAAATTTATAAAATGATATAATTTTATTTAATTTATGTTATATTATATAAAGACATGTAATATATACATATGTACGTGTGTGCATGTGTAACATATCAATCCGTTCAAGGTATAACATACATGTGTATGGATGTTGGGATTTACCGTGCAATGGATGCCTTAGATCATCCAATACGCAATTATATCATCCAAATATATATGTATATACACACACACACACACTATTATTTATATACAAATATTATATATATATATATCATGGTTTTATTTATATAATTAATGTAAGTACAAATATATATGTATGTATATATGTATGTATAATATGAATAAATATTAATATCAATATTACATATTATACAATGGGCTTATTTAAATATAAAGAAATCATTTATAAATATTGATAAAATATTATAAAAAACCGTAAGTAATACATATGCACACATAGGCATACATTTGTGTGTATGTGTACAAGTACATTAATAATTTGTTTTAATATTTATATACATAAATATATGCATAATAAAATTATATATATGTTAATAAAATACTTAAAATAATTTTTAATAAGTATGAAAGACCAGGTCTTGTGCACGACTTAGTAAATGTAATTTATTTTATTTTTTTAATTATATTTTATTTAAATTTTCATTCGAAAATTTTATTAAAATATTAATTACAAAATTTTACTTTGAATTTTTATCTTCCAGTAAATCCTAAATGATATTTTATGCTTTGAAATTTTTTTACATAAGTTTTTAATTCAAAACTAATCTTAAAAGGGAGGATTTGAAATTTTTGACGAACAAAACCTAAAATGGAGCCTCCAAAAGTTCGCAGTCATATGAGGGTTGAAGTGCTTGTATAATAGATGGAAATGAGAGTAGTATGGATCTCATTTCTTACTCATTCTCCTTTAATCTCAGCCATGCAAAGTCAAGCCTTTCCTACTTAAATTTGAGCTTCCTATACCTTTCTCTGTTGTCGAAATTATTAGCTCTGTAATAGGTCTAAAACCCATTTAAGCCTAAATGGAATATTATTCAGTTACATGCAATTTGCTCGCTATCGATATAGTATATCGATTGATATATTTATAACTATATAAATATATTTAATAATATTTATTCATCAGATTATAATTAAACAATGTTTCATCATATTAATTAATTTAACAAATTAATTTATAACAATTAAAATTAATTTAAATCATTTGGTTAAAGGAAAATTCATCGATTTGGTTGTGTGACTCGTCAGGTATAAATTTGGTCAAGGATTAATATCGAAACATTCGAATATTATTGTTCGCACCTCACTTAGTAGATGGTGTGACATTTTGGCCAAATTTATCGCTTATTTGGTTTCGGTAAAACCCAAGTTTACTTTATTAAGCATTACCCGATTATGACTTTTATTTTCGCCAATTCGCTTCGTTAAAACTTAAAGTGCACAAGAATCTATAGTAATATGGCTAACTTATATATATAAGTATATATACAATACTAAGCTATATAACAATGGAAATAGTAAAGTAAAGTAAGAAGCAATCACACTAGGTTTTTTATACTGGTCGGACCACCTCCGATCATAGTTTCAGTCTCGAATCTCCCCTTCAGATTTTTCACTAACCAAAAACACCCTCATTTTGCCCAGAGGAATAAGCGATACAGAAGTTTGCTGACTTGACAATCTTGTGTTCTATCAATATGAATTTTGACTTATAGTACAAGACTTCCTACAATTTCCTCTTTGAGTTGAATGAGCAAATGTATGCGAGTTTAAGGAAGTAGATCATCAAAATTATTGAATGGTTGTTGATGATATTAAAAGTAAGAAAGCAATAGAGTTTTAGAGAGCAATAGAGATATGTTGAAAGCAAGAAGTATGAATTTAGAAATTAATCTAAAACTCTAGCCATGGTCATATTTATAATTGTTAAAAGGATATCTTCTTAATGTTGTCGGTTATCAAACAAAATCGTTGGAAACTGGGTTGCATCAGTGAGGAAGAAGAGACGTGTCTTTTCAAAATATAGTTGTTGGAAAGATTCAGACGTCTAATTTGGTCAGATGCCTGGTTTTGAACGATTTTGCTTCAAAGAATAAGTAGTTCAAAAAGACTTATTTTCAAACGTTTAACTTCAAACTCAGACATCCGACTTTTGATGAAAATAGAACAAAAAAATATTTGGTTCAAAAAAACATGACCTCAAATGTCTGAATATTGCTTCCAAACGTTTCAGTCCCTAAGAAATTTAAAAATGATTTAAAATTATGTTTGTGCACACAAAACTTTTTGATGTAAAATGTTAGCTCATATCACTCAAGGGAGATTGTACAGATTTACCTAAGACATTAACACAAATATATGACCCTTACAATGATTTGTCTTCACTTTAAGTTCTTTGATGATATTCTATATCATCTTATCTGTTTTCTAATACCATTGTGACTCCCATTATGCTAAAGTCTTGATGCTTATGTACCTGTATGTTAGTCCATAGATTCAATGGTGTGATTGTATAAACAATGAAAAAATTAAAATGTCATTAAAATATGACAAGAGAGAGGTTAACATTCTCCCCTTTTTGATGATGACAACTATACAATCTTACATATAATGAAAAAAATTAAAAAGTCTTCCCCTAAGTATAACATCTCTCCCTATCGCTATGCAAATATATTTTCCCCCGTTTTGTCATTATCAAAATGAAAATTGGAAATGAAGCAAATATTACGTATAATATATTTCAACAAAAAAAGCACTAACCATTCACAACACATAATTCGAACATACTACATCAAAATCAGACATTACGACAACATTACATACCAAAAACAAAGAAATCATTATTACAACAAACAAACCAAACATCATGCAAACGCAAAGTCCAAAACCACTGCAAACCATAAGATTTTGAAAGAAAATTCTAAAGGAAAGAGAGATAGCCTACCCAGAGTGATTGTAAGAGAAATATCTTCATAGTACTCATCATAATATGAAGGACTGTATTACCCTTTTCCAAATCATTGATTTTCAGCACTTGTTCGACAACTTCTTCTATCGATTGGCCTTGAAATGGAAAAAATTGAGATTCATCCACTTATACATTGGACTAATGAAATGAGTTAGATCTGTCGCCTTCCTCATTTTTTTTCTTCTTTGTATGGGTATTTTTCCTTTGTCTCGGTGAGAGTATTCAGCCATATGCTCAGATGCTTGATAAGGTGAAGCATGGACATGAGAAGGAGGTATATTATGTGAAGGAGCTTGATCGTCCTCTAACCTTTCTCACTATTTTTGAAAACGATGAAAATATCTTCTCCATAGACCGTTCCATTTTTCTAATCCGAGTTGAAAATGATCTATCAAGGCCTTTAACTCTCTTTTCCAAAGATTTTTTATTATCGGCGATAAACCTATGATTTTGGAGAGTTAAGTTTATCAATCATTTGGTTGAAGTCGAGCATCATGGATATTGGTTTCAAAGGCATATTCGATCTCGAGTTCTATAGGATAGGGAGGAATTGGGGCTTGTTTAGCAGAGCTTTGATCGTGTTGTTGTTGTAATGTCCATTCGTCAAAGCTAACGTAAAGAGGCAGAGTAGTGGGCAAATGCATGAGCCAAAAGAACCTTTAATACAACCCACTATTTTTAAAATCTAAAATCAATTGTCAACGATTTCAAATATGCTTACAATTAATTTTAGATATTAAAAGCAGTAGACACTGGGTATATAAAAATTAAAAATATATTCTAAAATGATAAATGAAAAAGAAAAACCTCACAGTGTAATCAAACATCAATATAAATGACTATTTACTCAATTATACAGTTATTTTACATCATTGCATCAATTTATATTTTATTACAATAGTTATCATCAATACATAAATAATAAAACCATGGTATAGAAAAATATACCAAATCTGCTACCTTTGATATAGTCCAGCAATCCCCACTTTCTATTCCCTCTTCTGCTCTTATTTGCAACTTTAGACCTGTACATATACAAGATAAAAAGAAAAAATGGTATCAACTATGTTTTGGATTACACCAATATTTGTACACCCTATCCCAACTTAAGGAATCCAGTGACTTCTGTATAGAAAAAGGCTGCTTACGTACCCCTTTTGAGGGATCAAACCCACTTAGTCCGGTTTCCTGCTCTTCTCATGCATCCAAACACTTGTTAGTTCATAACGACCACAACATCCATTCAACCTTTTCAACCGTCATAGCCAGTGCAATCCAATCAACACAACAACTGTAATTAATGCAACCAATACAATTCAATATAATCAATGCAATTATTGCAATTAATGCAACCAGTGCAACCAATGCAAGAAGCAGAAAACAAAATCCATATTCATCCATCATAATAGATCGTCATATGGGGGAACAATAACAATAGTACATTTAGCCATTAACATCATATACATTTGAAAATATTCAATCATTAAATAACAAAATAATAACAACACAAATATACTTATTTTCATACTAATCATCCATTATAGTAATACTTAACAATTTAAGTATAATCATCAAATGTATATTAATCACCCTACAATAGTCTCAAAACATCAAACATCAAATGTGCACTATTCCAAACAACGTTAGTAACACAAACACTAACATAATAAAACAACTTTTAACTACACACAACGTAGTAATAACGATAACACATCCAAATATGATCTCATTGTAATAAAATGACACAAGTGAAAAATAAAATCAACCATTAATCACATATTACACCATTCAAACATCATATTTAAAAGATTGTTTTCTTGATATAAAATCATTTTTTTAATTTTTTATTGTAAATTCATCTTTTATTTACCTTAAAAACAATAATAATTCTCTCAAATTGATAGTATACTTCAAAACACTTTGATGCAATCTCATTACTTCAAATCTTCAAAAGCATTATATTTTGTGCCAAGAATAGTAATTTTATCAAATTACCTTTCAAATCAATAGTATTCTTATTTTACACGAAAATAATAATATTCATATTAAATCTCTTTAATGTACTCCAATGGCAGTTCATTTCGATTTGTTTCAATATAATGTATTTTTTACTAAACCTATATTATTATTATTTATAAAATATCATTTTATTTGATAATAATAAACATTTCCAATTAAGTTAAATATATTTTTCATTATTATTTTTGAATTTATCTAGAAATTTACAAATAATAACGTTATTACATTTCTCCATTCAGTTTCATTTTATTTTATTCAAACAGTGTTACTTACAAACATCACGCAGAAACCATGAATAATCATATTAACCATTTATTATCTTATTTTCTTCATATTACATAATTTGATTTATTTTATTTTAATGAATAACAGTCAGATTTTAAATCCACAACTAATTAGGGTTAAAAATTCAATAATACGACAATCAGTAGTAAACAACCAACAAGGCTTGTCATATCTAAGATATCCAAGCAACTATCAGTATATCTCAACACAGATTAATAATCATAATTTTTATCAACATATATCTATTTTATAATTTAAATTCAGTTAATTAAATTAAGTGAATCAACCAACATGCTTTCCCAACAGCCACTAAACTCAACTAAACAAGTTTCATATCGTTTGAAATTTTGCCTCGAGTCCAACGAAAGAAATCACGCGTGAATTGGAGTTCGAACACACAGGATATGGTGATAAGAAGATATAGGATTTCATTTGTAATTCACTAAATAAAATAAAATACACTATGTCTATACCCGTATATGATACCACCTTCTCCTTTGGTCATGCACGAACCAACCTTTAACCTACTGGTCACGACTTCAGAGCATCACCGCCTCCAACCTACGTTGTCGATCGACGATACAAACCCCTCACCTGAGCCGCCACACTCCACCACACTCCTCGCCTAGCTCGCCGCCGCCTCAGACCGTCCCTAGTGCCACTAAACTCATGCCTTTGGCGGTGACTTCAACAGAAAATCCTAGCAATCTCGTATTGACCCAAGGCAATCGACCACTATAAATCAACTCCATCCTTCCTCTTCTACAAGCCAGTAGCCTCCAATCGTCCTATGGTTGAAGTTTCACTGTTAAATGTGAAACCTAGTTTCGACGTTTATTGTTAAATCATCAATTTCTGACCGCCTTGAACGTCATACTAAAAGTGATTGCTTTCTGTTTTCGTCGAGGGCTTTCCAATGATATATAATTTGATAGGGTTTGAACAATTCGAATTTTAATTAATTTGTAATTAGGGATAATAATTTTCCATTGGTGGATGTTTAAGGAATCTTGGAAATTAGAGAAGAAACTGAAAATAGAGATAATGGTTAGGGTTTGGTACTCTCAAATATATAATGGTTAGGCTGGGTTATGGACTGTGTATCTATTTCACAAACCGTAAGCCTGAATATATCAAACTATCGTATAAATTTGATCTTATCAGAAAGAACTTTGCAATGATTATAAATAGGATACCCAATTCACCCTTTTATTAAAAATTTACTTTTAATTAATTTAACATTACCAGTGTTGAATTTACAGGTCGATACATTCTTGTCCCTTAAAAAGAATTGCACCCTCCAAATTACCAAATACATCCCTTAACCAAATTAATAATTCATCAATATTAGTTTAATCACAAAATATAGTGGAAGTACGTCAATCACATGTTAACTACTTATAAAGTAATATATAACGACCATACTGATTACAACACAAAGCAATTCATTCACAACAACGAATTTAACTTTCGACATATACATAATATAGTAACACATGCATTTTCTCATCATTATTCAAGACTATAGAATGTAGAAATAAAATTTCATCAAAAAGGGTGAAATGGTATCAATCATAAATTAATTCACATTATACGCCGTAATAATTCAACCTTAACTGGCAATAACTAAAGTTCACAACGAACAAAGGTTGATACAAACATGTATGTGAAAATAAATGAATATACATAAATCAACAATCATCATAGCTCATAAAAATAAAGCACACACATATTGAAAAGAGCAATCACCGCATTAACATATCAATAAATAACACGTACGTTAAATGCTATGTTGACTACACATCCATCCAAATATGTAAGCCTATCAACGAATACTTTTAGATATGGGTAGTATCAGATCCATATCAGCATCTGAAATTATTTTCGAATATCAGATATCCGTATCCGCAGATACAGATGAATATCAGATAATTATCATATCCATTAACAACCAATATATCAAGAAACATAAATAGAAAATTTTAGTTTAACGTATTTTTTTCAATCTCATTGATTATAAAAGTATTACAAATCAAGAAATATGATTATAATAAATAGTTTTGAGCAGTTAATATGCAATGTAATATAAACTACGAATCTAATAAAGCAATAAATAAATATCTTTCATTGTATTAAAATACACATAATTTAAACTATAATCTTGACAAAAACCGAATGGATAATTTAAAATCGATGTACCTTCCAAAATAATCCTTATGACTAGTCATAACAACATCTGTAAAATAATATGGTTATCTTCTCATCTTGCAGCTGCATCAATCTTCGATCTTCAGATAATATCATAAGTTTTCCTCCATGTGGCCACCATCTTAAGGGTATTGTGCTTTGGATATATGATATCTCATACGATCTTCCTACTGTCATGGATTAATGGATAAATCCTGATTTTCAGCGTACCTGCCCAATGCCCATAGCCGATACTAGTTCCTTTCCTCCGACCCACGGCATACAGATCCATTCAACCAATCCGAGGTATCCTTTCCAAGTACCCAATGAGTTTCCTCACAATATCCTGGTTGCAAGCGCAACACAAAACACTACAAGTATCAATGATCCCTTCACACACGTCTTCAAGTTCTTTCCTTGCTCCATTTTGTTTCCATTCATCCTCACAGGTCCATTCCATATACTGTTTTTCCTATGATAGCACCATTCAACATTCTATCCACGAATCATCCTTTCAAGAACCCACGCTTGTCGACAATTTTCCTTTCCTTCCACGATAGAACCATTCGACATTCTATCCACAGGTCAGCCTTCCAAAAATCTACCCTTTTGGATACTCATCATGTATAGTCATCTCATTCTAATCTTCGGATCTCTTCAAAAATATGATTAACAATTCCTCTTGTAGTGATTCCTTCGTCTATTGATAGGGATAACTTACTCGAATTGCCAAAGTGGGACCCGTTAGTGAAGAGAATTCAATAAATTTAAACACAAAACATTTACCATAATATTTTCATTTTCAGGTCAAAGCTTCCATCTCCTTTTAAATCAAACTTTTTTCCTTCCTGTAAATGCCACTGTCGATTTAAAATAAATTTCTAGAAATTGAAAAATCATTGTTTTATATATAATATAAATCATAAAAATTTCTTTTAAATAAAAACTCTTTGTTTTGAAACGTTTATAGAAACCGTAATCATTAAAAAAATAGATTTCTAAACACATTTTAAAAGCTCTATAATTGACCTCTCACTTATCCTTAATCCCTCAATGGTGCTCAACAAGCCTTTAACCATAATTTTTTCCCACTATTATCCATCTTTTAGGAACATCTTTATATCTCATAATTAATTCCAATATTCAGTCTTCCACAGTTTAGAAAACTATGTCGTTTCATTATGACTAAGTCAAATATGTCCGTTAACCCCTTCCAATCTTAAATTAGCATACATTACAGATAGAAAAACAAGTACAATAGATAAACATACAAGAAAATAACAAATAAACAAGCAAACCAATTATATTCAACAAAAAGTCAACAACAGCCAAGTGAACAACAAAATAGATAACAACAAATCAAGTAAATAAGCAACAATCAATCAAACAAGTAATTCAATCAACCATAGTAAAAGAAGAAAAACAACCAATAATATAAGTAAGAGAAATTAACTTAAATAAGCATGACATGGAGTAGTACGTAAACAAAAATAAATCAGTGTCATTTTCTTAATTATTAATGATATAAGCAATTTCAACAAAAGTAAGCACCATAAGTAAAAGTTCACCACCCCACATCCATTTAGGCAGTCTCTACATTATTTTGCGACCCCTTTGTGGAAGGGAATAATTAAATATACACATAACTCCTGAGGGAAAATCACACACAGCAGTCATAAAGTAACCCCATCATAATAGCTACTAAGTAGACTCAAAACTCATTTTTCTCATCGATTTACACCCCAAGTTAAAATTTTATAGTCCTCGATCAAAATTTACAAATAAAACATTTTTTAATACCTTTTTAACAAACAACCCCAAACTTTTTTATTCAAATAAATATTTCACGTTTTTAACCATTTACTTTTCAAATCAAATCATTTTATTTTAGTAAAATATTTTCCTCCTTTTCTTTTGAGGTATTATAAAACTAGATATCTTGTATAACATCATTTCCTTCCAAATGTATTCTCAAATAATTTTTTTCCGAATTCGATCCCTTTTCAGCCAAAACACTTTACTCAAACAAAATTTTCTTTTCAAACCATAATCTACCAAAGCACCACTTAAATGGAAATTTTTACAATCCAATACGATTTCAAAACAAAAGTTTCTAACATCAAATATGCCCTTTTAATAGAACTTTTGTCTAAAATAAATATTTTATTGCATTCTTTACTTCAAAAGGATATTTTTCAAACATACAAGTGCCAAAATATTTCAGCCAATGATCTAATTCCTTAAAATATCGCTTCTATATGTATATTTTCTTTTTCAAATACTTCTGGTGAGAAAATAAATCCTTCAAAATGAAATATCTTTTTGGGGAAATAACCTTCCTATAAAATGTCTTTAAAATAAACCTTCTTCAAATCATATAATATTTCCTATAAAGAAGGTTTCAACAAAATTTCATTTTCTTTAAGAGTAAGAGCTCTCACTAGCCATTCTCCAACAAGGCATTCTTGAAAAATATTTTAAAAACTATATTATCATCAAAATAGTTTCCTCTTCCTCAAAACAACTTATAAATAAGTTTTCCTTAAAACTTAGAATATATATTTCAAAATGTTCTTTAATTAAAATATTTCCTCCTAAAATATTTTAAACCAAATCATCATTCTAGAAAAATATTTTCAAATAGAACTGTTTTCAGAAAAAAAATCTTCCTTTGATAACAAGGTGTTTCACACCAAAATGTTTCTTCAAAGGCTGAATTCAACTTTCAATTACTAATTAAAACACCTTTTTACTAGAAGTACTTTCATATAAAATATTTTTACTATGTTCGATTTTCCTTTTTTTTTAATATATTCATAGAAATATTTTATTTTCAAATCAAATACTTTATTCTCATCCAAAATTTCAACAATTCAATTTCATGCCAAGATAACCAATTTTCCTTTTTTGATAAAATATCTTTAAAACCAAAGGTTTATATTTTATAAATATTTTTCACTTAAAAAAAATATGGTTTCACTGCATTATTGTTGGGTTTCAATTATAATTTAACATCAGGTGTGCTTGTCGCTCAGATCATAACCAAATACTTAACCCCTCCTTTAAGTGTTCTTTTTATCCCACTCTTATTTTATTTATCTTCTATGCAAGGGTCCTCATAAATAAACATCATTTTAGGATTAGGTAGTGGTGGTTAAAATCATACACACAAAACTTAAAATCATAAGAAAAATGCTCTTTCGTTCTATGTCTTAATCTAACCTAAGGTATAAATTATTATAACCTAATGGCCAAACCTACCCAAGGCTCAGGGAATCGTTACACCTAAGCTCCGATACTAAATGTGACGATCCACTATTTTTAAAATCTAAAATCAATTACAAACAACGTTAAATACGTCTACAACTAACTTCATATATTAAAAGCAATGGACCATAGGCATATACAAATTTTAAAAATATATTCTAAAATAGTGAATAAAAAGAGAAAACTTCATGAGGGAACAAACATCAATATAAATAACTATTAGCTCAATTATACAGTTATTTTACATCATCGCATAATTATTATTTTTACAACAGTTACAATTTATTACACCAGTTATCATTAATACATAAATAATATAACCATGGTATAGAAAAATATACCAAATCACTATCTTAGATATAGTCCAACAATTCCCACTTTTCATTCCTTCATTTTCTCTTATTTACAACTTTACACAGATATATTAGAAAAAAAAGAAAAAAATGGTTTTAACTTTGTTTTGGACTACGCCAATTTCTATACACCCCAGCCCATCCTAAGGGATCTGGTGGCTTCTGTATAGAAAAAGGCTGCCTACGTACCTCTTTTGAGGGATCAAGCCCACATATTTATTTTTTTCTTCTCTTCTCCTACATCCAAATACTTGTTAGTTCATGACAACCATTGTGTCCATTCAACTATTGCAACCGTCACAGCTAGTGTGATCCAATCAATACAATCATTATAATCAATGCAACCAATATCATTCAATACAATCAGTGCAACAATTGCAATCAATGCAACCGGTTTAAAATCAGAAAATAGAATCCATACTCATCCATCATAACAGAACATCATTAAATAAGAAAATAATAACAAAAAAAATACATAAATCCATACTAATCGTCCGTTATAGTAACACTCGACGATGTAAGTATAAATCATCAAATGTTTGTTAATCACCCATAATAGTCTCAACACATAAATCATCAAATGTGCACTAATCCAAACAAAATTAGTAGCACCAAACACCAACACAATAAAACCATATTTAACTACACATAACATAGTAATAATGGCAACACATCCAAATACGATCTTATCATAATAAAATTACATATGTGATAAATAAAATCCACCGTTAGTCACATATTGCACTCATTCAAAACATCATATTTGCAATCATTGTTCTCTTTTAAGGATAAAATCATTTTTTATATTATAAACTCACCTTTTATTTACCTTATAACCAATAATAATTCTCTCATATTGATAATATTCTTCAAAACACTTTGATGTAATCTTATTACTTCAAATCTTTTCAAACATTATATTTTATTTCAAAAAAATCAATTTCATCAAATTACCTTTCAAATCAACAGTATTGATATTTTATGTGAAAATAATAATATTTATATTAAATCTCTTTAATGTACTCCAAAACTAGTTCATTTCCATTTATTTCAAAACTGTGTAATTTTTACTAAAACTGAATTGATATTATTTATAAAATCTCATTTTATCGAATAATTGTAATAAACATTTCCAATTAAGTTTAAAATACACTTTCATTCTTATTTATGGATTTTCCTAGAAATTCGCAAATAATAACCTTATTATATTTCACTATTTAATTTCATTTTATTTTATTCAAAAACCGTGCAACATCCCAGAAATTTACTTTAGTTAATTAATTAATTAATTATGCTCCAAAAAAGAGTTTGTGCAAACAATGGAATTAGCTAAGAAAATTATGCCATTGCATTCATGGCGATTTTTTAAGCAACTTTCATATTTGGAGTTTGACGATCGGAGTTCAAACAAAGAAGTTATGGATGATAAACGATTTAGAAACGAAAATAATTAATAAAACAAAATTAATGTTTATATTAAGTACCAGGACCATCGGTCGACCTCCTTATTAGGGCAGGTCGACCTCCGGTAGTCGACCACTATAGAGGGGCGGTCGACCGGTCCAAGTGGTGACAGCTAAGGTTTGCCTTGGCTTAACGGTCCAGATTTAGTATATTTTAATCTAACGGCTATGGCTGGTTCGAATATCTATAAATTTAGGCCTAATCTATCATCCTCTTCTCATATTTTCTAAGAAGAACAACAAAGCTCTGCCATTTCTTCTTCTCCACTGTCTTCCAAATTATAATATAAATTATATTTTTACAAATAGGAAAAGAATAGAAAATAAATAGAAAAGAAGAAGAAGCGAGTCAACGCTATGCGATAAAAAGGTAAATTTCAATATAATAAATTTGTATTCCCTTCCAACCCCAAATCTCTTCTTAGTTATGGAATTCTAATATATATACATACTCTTTTTATACATATTTCTTGGATTAAAAAGGAGATGAAGTTGAATCAAAGGATTTAATTTAGATTAGGAGATTTGGAATGCTTAAAAGGTGAGTGGGAAATTTTGTAAGTTGTTTATAATTTTGAAATTTATTTCGTTGGCTTTATTTGATTTTATGCCGAAATCAATAAATATATGTGAATTGTAGACTCAAATTGAACGTATAAAACATTGCCCACATATTCTTATCTTATAATCTAGAGAATTTCGTTAGAATTGTTGTTTACACCTAGATCTGGAAATCGGTTCCAAAAGTTTTTTTTTGTGGAAAAACGGGTATTTTTTAACAGAAGGTCATATATTTTCATGATATGCCTCATTAAAACCTTATAATCCCCCTAACCTAAACGGGTGCCTTACAAGGAAAAAGAGTACATATCACTTCCATATATTAACATTACAATATAGGAAAAACAAAAACCAAGTTGTTTAACAGATGGAGGAGTAAAACAAACGAGAAACCGCACTCAAAACCATCCGTAGAAACAACTTGGTCCCAAACAAAGGAAACAAACCTCACAAAAAGCAAGTGTATCAAAAATTAAAAAAAAACAAAGTCGTAACATCACGTGAAGGGGAGGCAATGCTTTCAACAGCCACATAGGGTAATCCATCTCAAAAGACATTGTTTCAACCAGAAGAAAGAGAATGTCGCGTTCTTCAAAAAATAGCTCTGGGAAGCTCGGAGGAACAGAATTCAGTAGGTATGGAAAAAAACCAATCTCTAAAGCAACCACGGTTGCAAGAGGGGGGAAGTAGGAAGTCAGGGAGGCTGATGATGAGAAGGAGACCTCTTAGTGACATTCCATTGTTCAAAGATACGATTTGTTTCTGCGTTTATTTCAGAATTCATGGTTAAGTGATGCAGTAACGTTCTAATCTCTTGAATTATCAGGGTGCTTCTGATGGTAGCAGGCATTTCCACCCCTTTGAAGATCCTATTGTTTCTCTCGCACCATATATTCCAAATCAGGGAAGTGAAGGCAATGCTATCAATTTGGGTTAATAAAGTTTGATTCCTTTTTTTCTTACTTATGCTGTCTAGTATGTCAATGATATTGTAGTTTCAATTTACCTTTACGTTGATTTTGTGCGTGATAGTCTCCAATAGATTACGAGAATATGGGCAATTAAAAAAGAGACGGTCTCTGTCTTCGAAGTCAGTAGAACATAGGTTACACCGTTGGTCAATATCTGTGTTCCATCTGCTGACACGATCTTTTGTTCTCAATTTATCTTGTATGGCTAATAGTGCACAAGTTGACATTTTAGGCGCACATCCTTTCCCTCATATGATTTTTGTCCAGAATAATTTTGGGTTTTTGTTTCTGATTTGGTTCCAAGTTGATTTTAGGGAAAATTAACCATTGTTACTGGGGGTCCAACTCCAGTAGTCTTCGTCCAGTTCCTATAGAACCTATCACTAAAATACCCCTAGAAGGGGATAGGGCTAAGCGGAGCAAAAAGGGTTTTCCATGAGATGGGAAATGAAAACTATTAGCCCCATACGAGGTGTGTGAATAAGTGATTGTCTGATAATGAGCAAGGAATATCCGTCTTTCTACTAAACAGAATCTATTGAACTCGTAATTCATTAGATACTTTTTCTGAATGTCAACTAAGTATCGTAAGTAAATTGATCCTGGTTGTTCAATCGTTTGATGATCCCGGTTGCTCATTTGTTGCTGAATGTTGATATTATGGATAATTTGATGAAACTGGATAGGGACATATTCTAAGTGATGTTTCCAATTATTGTTAGATATCAGAACAGACACTTTCTTGTCATAACCTTTGACTACATCCATAGCATTCCATCCAGTTTTTTCAATTAGTGAGGTTCCATTGATCCAAGGATCAAACCACAAGTTTGTAGAGTCCCCATTAACAATATTTTTGTTAATAAGTCCTTTGCACCACTGTCTTGCTTTGAGTAAAGTGTTCCAAGTGTAAGAAGCAGCAGGGTCTATGTTAGCAGTCCAGAAGTTTGCATTTGTGCAGTATTTGTTTCGAGTCCATTTAGCCCATAGTGTCTCACCATTAACCAGTTTCCACAGAAGATTTGTAGCCACATCTTTCGAAATGTCTTCAATTTTCCTTATACCAAACCCTCCCTCAGCTTTGGTTTTGCATACATCTTTTTATTTCATTTGATGGTTTTTAGATTTCCATAAAAAATTAGCACATAAGGAGTTAATTCTTTGTGTTACTGTCAGTGGAAACTGTGTGAACTGAAGCCAAAACTGTAGTGTAGGATAAATGACTGTTTTTATTAATTCAGCTCTTCCGCTGATATTAAGCATTTTGCTGTGCCAATGATTAAACTTTTTGTTTATTTTGTCTATCAGCCAACCAAATTCTCTAGCTCTTAATTTGTTATTTGATAAGGGAATGCCCAAATAAATTATTGGCAGATTGCCAATCTTGTAATTAAGGATTGAGCAATTTGGGCTTTGTTTGTGGCACCTTTGCTGAGAAACAAAGTGGTTTTGTTGGTGTTTAGTTCCAACCCTATGATGTTATTTAGCTCTTGAAACACATGCTTGATACAGTTAGTATTTTCAATAGTTGCTTTGGTTAAGATGAGAATGTCATCTGCATACATCAGATGCGTAATCAGGGGTTCAGTTTGGTATATGGGTTTGATGTTGCCTTTGATAAATTCCATATCCATATTAACTGTCAGAAATTCCATAGCGATGGCGAATAGATATGGTGAAAGGGGGTCACCTTGTCGTAATCCTCTAGAACTAGAGATGAAACCATATGGTGACCCTTCTATTAAAACCGAGAATGTGGGAGTAGAGATACATTCATATATGAGTTCCACGGATGGGGAGGGAAAAGTTGTATAATAGTTGAAGGTCGATAAGTTGTATAATCTATGCTAGATCTATAACTGGGTTGTAAAAATAATAATAGAATCTTAATTATTACCCTAATATTGTTGGAACGTGAATTTTTTACACTTTAATTGTTGGAAAAGATCTCCATTTAATTTTTATAAGTTAGTTTAATTTTCTTGTTTTCATTGAAAAACACAACATTTGATTTTATAAGGAATATATGTAAATAAAAGAATGAGACGTGTAAGGTACGCAGTCACTTGTCATGGTTACACTTTTTATTTCAAATAAAAAGAGAAAGAATAATTCCTTGAACTAGGAAAATCTTTATGGAAATCACAATGGATAATCTTTTTTGGCATATAATTTTCACTGTTAAGTATGGAAAAGATTGTTCTAGTTGAAGATTTATAACTAAAATGTAATTAATGGAAATAAATGTTTATACGTATTTAACTACGCCAATCAATTAAATTGGAACTCAACTAGTACGATGATTTACGCATAATATTCGCTATAGATATAGTTAAACATAGGAATAAATTGGATAATGATGCATAAAAGTAATAGGCAAAAAGTTAGGATGGTTATAACTCCAATTCATGGTAATAAACGTGAAATGAATTTAGGAGCTACAAAAAGTTAATAGGGCAAATGGATTAACGGGACTGATAAATAAAGATGTTAGTTAATAATTGTAGAATAGTTAGACGAAAATTACTAAATGGAATTTAGTAAATAAATATATGTCTCAGGAATTGCCCGTTGGAATAATAATTATTCATTATGGACAAGTTAGCAATCATGGAAAAGGTAAATGAAGGTAATAATTGAACATTTAAGGTAAATTATATTATAGCCGTAAATAAATTTAAGGAAGATTAATAGGATAAGTCCAATATTCAACTTAGAACAATAAAGCTTAGATCTTATAATAATTAAGTAGAATTAGTGGGTTGGAATACGAGGTCAATAGGGTTGCACATTGGAAGTCTGCTCTTCACTTTGAGACTCCCAATAGTTATGTACACTTTCTACTGGCGTGAGACATTTCCAACTATAAGACCCGTGGAAAATGAATATGCAACCTTAGGACCTATAATGACCCCACCCCGATAGCCAGATTAGCAAAGAACATTACAAGTAATGTCGATTGCTAATCCGAAGAATACAGCTTGTTAAGAGTGATCGAATGTGAATACATTTTTATACTAACGCTGACACATCATTTATACCTTTTCACTTAATATCTGAACTGAATTTGACATGTACAGTATTAATACAAAGTAATAGACACACCAATTTCTCAGAATCAAAACAATATATCATATAAATAACAGTCACAGAACACAACATAATAAATCTCAACCTATACATATACAAATTTTGAGTTTAAAAAATGAAATACTAAACTGATTTCTCAATTGTACAACTTATGAACATATTCACAAATTTCCTAAATGATATAAACTAAAAACTCAAAAGTGTTTATCTCCTTGCTAGCCCAAACATCCAAAGGTCAACTTGTCCTGTAACCTGAAATGTCTCGGTCTGACCCAAGTAAAATAACATTCGGATCAGACTATCTCTAAATATCCAATAGGGTGAGAGTAGAATATAACAAAGAATAAACAACATATAAGTAAATATAGATGTCCAGGATATAACAAGTTAGGAAATTAATTTAACTCAGAACAGGGTTATAAATTTAAGTCACGGACACGAACTAGTCATTAACACAAAATAATAGAATTAATTTAATTTAGCATCCATCATAAGACACAAGAATATATATTTATTTCACGAACATAAGACACAAGAATATATATATTTATTTCACGAACACAAGACACAAGAATATATGTTTATTTCACTAACATAAGACACAAGAATATATATTTATTTCACGAACACAAGACCCAAGAATATATATTTATTTCACGAACATAGAATAGTCACAGAATCCAAATATCCAGAATCCAAAAGATCTTACTCAAAACAATCATAATGATCATACACGGAACTATAGCAATGAAAAACAAACAATTTGGTATCACACGAACCGATCCAATACCGGGGATCATACACATGATGGGAACCACAAGATCACAAGAAGATCTATGGCAGCCATGACTGAATCTTTCAGATTTATTTTAGATCAATGCACTTGAAAAAAAATTCAGGAGTAAACTTTCTAAGGATCTAGCAGCCACTTGCCGCACACCAAAAGATAATAAACTCTAAAGTGCCAAATACTATCACCTTAAGTAATTATAGAACTTAACCAATACGTCCCATGCCATATAGTGAAATCCAAATATTTAATAAAATCTAATAAATATCACTTATTACGGATGCCACTGGAAAACTTGAACTACATTATTTAAAGGATCTAGCAACCACTTGTCACACACGAAAAGAAAATACAACTCTAAGTTTTAAGTACTTCCTCAAATACGATCACAAGAATTTAACCAAGGCATCTCATGCTACCCAGTGGAATTTGAGTATTCGCTAATGTGTTACTAAATTCCACTCAAACATTTTATTCAATGAATTATGCCATATTCGACGAAGCATTAATCAAAGCATTTAAAACAATCGATAACATTAACTCGAATAATAGTACTTTCCAAATTATAGAATTAAGATTGTCAAAACAATTTTTCTCTTTGATTTTTATTATTTAAAAAACACTTGTTATAATTTTCCACAAATCCATTTTTATTTAATTTTAAATAAGTGTTCACTAGTTTAATAAAATATTCCATAAACCCGAATTTTTCCAAGATTTCACTTATATACACAAGGTTGTCTCAAATTTCCATATAGTTGTATTATTCACAAAACTATATTTTTAAAGCCATATTAAATTACTCTTCTAAATCCATATTAAAATATAACCATTTTATTTATAAATAAACTAAGTTTATACTTTTCAAAATCACATTTCAAAATTCTACAATATTGTTTATTTAATAAAACCATAAAAGTTTAATTCCAAATCCATAATTACTTTTATGTATAAATAGATTAGATTTGTATTTCCAATATCATATTTCCAAATCCAAAATTATTTACTAACCATGCTTGGTATACAAAATAACTTGCTAAAAATCATTTTTTATATCTTTTACCTTAATTTAGAAATGGTCCTAGGATTTATAAATAAAAACAATTCTCTTTCGTAAAATTACCTGTATACAAATCTTATCAATTTATTTCATTTAACTCAAATTTAGGGTCTAAAAATATGTAGCTATGACCACATAAATCTCATAAATTTACAAAACTCAAAACATGAAAGTTGTGGATAAAAGTCTAAACTTTCAAACAATAAAAAGATAATCAAATTTGGACTTATAGTTCAAAAGTTATGGCCAAAATAATTCTCATATTTTAAATTCATTGTTGCTGTCGTTTATTCTCAGGGCAGAGACAAAGAAATATGATTTCGACCATTTAAACCTCAAAATTTTGCAAAACTCAAAGCATGAAAGTTTTAAATAAAAGTCTAAGCTTTCAAATTTGGATTAACGACCGAGAGTTTCGACCCTCGAAAATCGACATCAATACGTCCATTGTATCTCTTGCCGAGAAATCGAATGCCGGAAAACCCGATTGTTAGGCGGAAAGAAAAAAAAGAAAGATGGAAGAAGAAACAGAAACAACAATACAGAACCTCACAATCGCAGCAGAACAAAATATAATATACATCATCCGATCTTGTACAAAGAAAAACTGTAACTGTTAATATACATACCAACCATCAGAGTACGACAGTCAACAAACCAATACCGGATAGTTATAATAACTTGTCCTCACAAGTGTTGAATATACAGCCTACAATACACAGCGGGATATAATCAAATACGTGTAATACGTCTTCTTCATACAGATCGTCTCTTGAGCTCCATAGCATCCTATCCCGAATCTATAATACTCAGTCTAACTCGAGCATTATAATATAATAACACGGGAGTCAATCTGGAAAACCAGCGTGAGAAATCACACTAAATTTGAATTTACAAAGTTATCAAAATTCTTTGAAAACAAGGGTATCTCGTAGGACCGCATCATACATAAACATAACGTGTTTTTACCTTACGATAACCAAAATATTTTATATCAAGATCATCTAATATTATAATAGTGTCTATAGAAAGTAAATTAGAAAATAGCTGAAATGCTTGTGTCTCATGTTTCAGCATAGTTGGACACAATCAAAACCGTACAGGCTCATATTGGATATTGGATTTCATATAATGACTGGGCTACTGGGGTACCGTCCGTCACAGTACACCTCTAGAAAAATATACCAAGGACCTCGCCGGGATCCCCTGCCAACCCAGGACTGGCCTACCCCTGACCTAGATAGTACCGAATTTTATCACCCCAAATGTTCCCACCTTTATCGAAAGATCTCATTTTTCCATGCACAACCATGTCCATGATTTATAATATATCTAAGGTATCTAGAAAGCTGATAAACATACCCTAACTGGGTGAGACCCACTTAGCGCTGTTGCATCTCCTCTGTTTTAGTCATTCTCGATTGATGAGCTTGAGGCTACGTTTTACCTTTAGAATAGCATTCATACTTGGAATGCTAACATTGTCTTCCAGGCAACAATGCAATGATAGCATTCATCCATACAAGTTGTTCTGGGTCTGAACAAACTGAATCACCGTCTTCACTATCTTTACGATATCACCATTCGTAACGCTCAAATCAGATTGAAGTGGTTTTCGGATAATTAAATCTGATCCCGATCTCTTCGAAACAATCAACGAATTTGGCCAGAATTGATAGTCGGTTATTTAACTATCAACAAACATCCATTAACAGTCATTAAGCCCACATTTAAATTCTTTCCAAAATATTTATTTCAAAATATCTTAACCAAGATGTATATTCACTTCTCTTCCAACATCTAAATATTTGGAAACGGTTCCAATTTCTTTTATCCATAACAGGATATTTTCAACCCATTTCAATCCTTAGAATATTTCCACATTCAGTTTATAACACGAGGAAAATACTTCTATGTCAATTCTCTCGCTCCTAAAATATTTCCAAAATCCTCTTTTTAGTATTTAGGAAAATATTTATAAGCATATCCTCAAAAACATTTTTTATATCAACTTAGGAAATATTCATAATTCATCTCATAAATCTCTGGACTTATTTATCAATTCCCTTTACACTTTCTAGAAATTATCGATTATACTTATTTATTATTCAATAATAATTTATAACTCCTTTAATAAATTCAGATTTATTTTGAAGTTTCTGAGTCTAATTATTTAAGACATTCCTTACATTCCAGAAACCCCACTATACAATTCACTTATCATCACATCTGTCTAATAAATCTGGTTTACAATCTCGAGAGTATTTATATATAAAATTCAAGCTCTACCTTTAAATTTTATGTATAATAATAATTTCAAATATATGGTTTAATAATTATAAAAAAATCAAAGTACTTTAAAATGAATATTTATATCTAACTCCAATCTATTTATAGAATTCCTGATCAATTTACAGAACTTGTTTATGAACTTATAATTTATTTCAAAAATTTCAAATATTTAAATGGCTAACTTTCTGAAATATTTAGATCTAATTAATAATTTTTAAAACTACGTAGTTTAATAATTTAGAATCCTTTTCCAACAAACCTTACTTCTTCTGAAAATCCATTCTTGAAATTTTAACATACCAAATTTCACACTTATAAATCTCTCTCTCTCTCTCTCTCTCTCAATTAATCACAAATTGATTCATATTCCAATATTATAACCATTTACCAAATTTCAAAATTGAATCTACTATTTCTTCTTAACCGATTTCCATATCTCATTTTAAATTCTTCCCGTGAATTTATATTTCCAATTTATCGGATGATAATTATTCAACTTAATTTATAAACATCGTTTATAAATTTTCCAAGCTCATTACCGGTTAATGTAGGTTTTATATTATGAAAATCCATTTATAATCGATTTTTGATTTAAAATCTTATTTTTAAATCTATTTCTCAAATAACTCAATTCTATTCCATAACCAATCAAATCTCGATTTCTACTTCCATGTCGTAATTCGAAAATCTTATTTAGATTCCAGTATAACCAATTGTATATTATATTTCCAAGTTCCCTTTTTCTCCCCATCTATTTAAATCTCGATTTTTAAAATCTTTTACGTTTAACCAAATATCACTTAAATTGATTGTTTAAAAATATTTTTTATACATTATCTTAAAATCTCTAATTAAATTAGTTCGCGAAATAGTTAAGTACCAATTTAAGTCAAACCATTTATTTATCCAAATCAATCCCCCTTTTTTATCCCAAAATTTAATATAATTTCCCCTTCCAAAATTGCCTTTAAATTTCTTTATAAATTCAAAAATACTATTTATGGCATTTATAAATACCAAAATTACGCCAGTGCTGCTATAACATCCACTAAATCAAACAATAACATAATTTATCATAGATTATTTAAAACCAGCACATATCGTTATATATAAAATTAAAACCAATATTTTTGAGGAATCCAGTTTGATCCTTCCAACTTGTTTCCCTTGCATGCACAGATGTTAAATATCACAAAAATACTAATCCCCTTTCGAAGCGGGACATCGCGGTAGTAAAAGATCATCCGCTATTATGCAGGGCGCATAGAATCTTATCTGCTCCAATCGGCGGGAATATATCGGACTACTAATATATATAATATCGCATTCAACAGATAATAATTTATCAATTCAACCAATCATCCAATAATTAATTTTAACTATTTAAAAATTCAACCAATTATCCAAGATGAGTAAGATTTGCTCATATTTAATTTCTGTTGTCGCCTAGGCATTCCGAATTTCGTCTAATCGGCATAAAATTCCACTAGCCTCAAATTCCACCAAATCGGTCCCACCGCGAAGTCTTTGCCTCTACGAGCACAACGTGACTGCCCACGTTTCATTCTGACACCGCAGGAGAAAGTTATATTGTTTTAAGCATACACACATTAATTTATTAGTTAAATAAGTAAATCCATTTTAAAATTTTACTCACCACACAAGAATTAAGCCCAGCCCACAAAGAAAATAACCCGACCCGAAGCCTCATCCTCCCCTAATCCCAACATCTCGCCTGCAACCAAAATGCACATCCTCCGCCATATCACGTACACGCATGCCAACTCCAACTCTCCAGCCACGTCTCATTGCTCTGATTAGGCAGCGATGATATCAAATCCAGACACCAACTCTCAACCCACCGCCTCCACCCACAATCTCAATGGCCTCCACCTCTCTCAATCCATGGGCCCTACAATGCACGCTTGAAAGCTCCTCCTGAAACGCCTGTTACAAAAACCCATCTTCCCGCACTAAGAACCCAATCGCCTTCGCTCTGCGAGGATTCGGTTAGCAGTTTGTAATAGATTTCGCTGCTCGTCAGATCGCCAGAGGTCTAGATGCGGGTACAGATTCTGAAGCAGGCGAGGCGATGCAAGACAGAATCGGCTACGGATCTGTGAAGAGAAGCGCAATGTTAAGGAGATGCTGTCAGATCAGTGGAGTCAATGCAGAGCGGGGAGATCGGTTTTTTATTTTTAGGATTGAGTTTATTTTGGAGTGATGGAGATTGAAGTCGGTTCTGAAGATGATCTCCGCCTCTATTGCAATATGAAGTTCCTAAGTTATCTTCCTACTGTATTGTCAGCTCGTTTATAATTGAAGACGAACTAAATTTCCTTTTATAATTGTTACAGGCAGTGTGATCCTCTTCTCCTTATAGCGACAGGAATAATAGGAGAAGTACGAGTAGTGTGGTAGGGTGGTGCTATTTCTCTGGTATAGGTGGCTTGAAATGAAATAATTTGGCTGTAGGGTTAAGTCGGTATGAATATATTTTATTTAATTTCAAAATATTTGGCTATTAAATCTCTAACCCCGATCATGACGTGCCGCCTGACGTTCATAGTGTTATACCTCTATTCTGAACGCAATGGAACACGTTTTGACTCTCAATTCGATCATATGGAATAGATTTTTGAACCCAATTATAATATTAAATTTTTGATATTAATTTCAACACGTTTCTATCCCATACAATCAAACGATAGCTCTAAATGCTACGAAATTTGAAATCGGATAACAATACATTATTATGGATCCAATGGAACTGGTTTTATCAAATTCCGAGACTGTGCCCTGGAAAGCTATTTCTGCTCGTTAATTTAAACAAGTTATTTTTAAAATCGAGTAAACCACTTTTAAATTCAATTTAATTTTTTATATACCTTCGTTCTTATTAATATAAATTTAATAAGCCTTTGAAATTATTTTATCTAGCTTAAAACTCAAAATTCCACTATCAAACCAAATTTAAATTATTAAATTCAACAATTAAATTATCCACTAAACCACTATATTTGAAATTCAAGTTATTTAATATATAAATATTAACTTTCAGATATTTAAAATAAATTAATTATTCCAATTTCAAGTAACCAAAATTTTGGTTCGTTACATTCCTCCCCATTAAAGGAATTTAATCTTCGAAATTGCCAAGGTAAGAAGAATGGCCTAAACCCATTAACTTTTCCAGAACCCATCAGTTGAAACAACCTTCCAAAATTAATTTGTTGAAACCACATTATCACTTCTTCTAATTCACCCAAATTCATCCATATATTCCAAAAAAAATTATTATCCACTCAATCATTTCATGTTATAATCCAAAATTAAATTTTTAGTTATTAAAAATTTTCTAACTCCTTAAATTTTTGAAATTTTTTGTCAGCATCTCCTTCGGCTAGATCGGAACAACTACAAATCACTACTACAGGCTCAAATCAACAAAAGAAAATAAAAGCTAAATGGCTCAATCATAAAATCATCAAATCAAAAACAATTTAAACATGTAACTTTTTTGTTCGATAACCCAAATTTACTTTTGAAATCGAGAGTGTCAATTTTAGCTCTTGCTCTTAATCACCTGCATCTTATTTACTAATGATATCCAATCATATTATTCAAAATCAATTTTCTTTTGCAAATTTCCAATTTCCAATAGTCACTTCACCAAAATTCGTACGATGCACATATATCATCCATACGTAATATCAATTCGATCACTCACTCGGTCACACAATTTCCTTCCAAACTAGTTTCGTTCACCCGACTCTCTAGTGCGAACTCAGATCTGGTTCCTTGATCGGAAACCAGTATTCTCCTTGCATAGTCTTATACTATGATAGAGAATTCTAGAATCAATCAAAAATCCATATCCAGTGTTAGTCATCGAAAATCGAATGAAAAAAAATCCTAACTCGGATCGATATAAATTATCTTGAATTTCTATGCTCGAATCTGGATCAAATCATTCTGTGAATAAAATAATATACATACAACTTATGTATTTATTCCGATTGATTCCTAGTTATTCCAAGTTCTCTTATTCACATTCATTTCATTTTATAATCAATTATCAACATTCACTTATTTCTTAGTATATTTTCCAATACCAAGTGTCTCTTAGGAATTTCTCTCGTCGAATTTTTCTTAAGTCGATTATAAACAACTTATGCAAACTTCTTAGATTAATTACCATTTCACCACTTTAGTTTATATCCATTTCCAAATTAATTTTTATTCCACTTAACTCAATTTATCTTCCAATTCCAATATTAATTTTTTTCAACCTTATCCCATACCATATTTAATTCACTAATTATTTTAATTAGTTTCATCCGCTAATTCATTTCAAATCTCAATCAATTTTGTTTCCAAAATTTATTTTTATTTAGTCCACCTTAAGCTAAATTTTCAATTCCCATTTTATTTAACATAATTCAAGTTAAATTCCACTTCATAATTCAATCCCAAATTTTTACTTCTCTTGCATTTTCATTCAACGGTTTAAACTTTGCTTTGTCATTTTGATTTCCAAATTTCATAAGCTATCAATTTATTTTCTCATATATCCAAATAAAACATTTTAAATCAAAATCCCAGAGTTTTAAATAATTTGTTCTAGGTATTTCAAATCATTTTTGAAACCATATATATATATACAAAAAAAATTCCTTGATATATCAAATTATCCCTTTGAATTTCAAAACCAAGACCAGTTTTACCAAACAAACTCCAATAGTAAATCGAAGGTAGCAATCCATCACTTAGGAACTCGAAAATGAATATCGATAATGTCGCAATCATCATCAGAATTATTTTCCAGTGACCAAAGTGAGTTCGTTGCTTTTATCTTTCTAAAAACCATTTACTTAAAATATTTTTAATCAAAAATACTTCCAAATAATACTATCATTATTATTTTTCCAAATACTTTGCAATGCATTTCAAAATTTCCGGGTCTTAGATTCAAGACTTCTCAATTTAAATCCGTTTTAATTTATAAGTTACATTTATATATTTCCTTACATAATTTCACTTCCTTAAAACATTTCATAAATGTTTTATCATTGTTTATTTTATAGTGAACATCTTTTATTTAGGCACAACAACCAATTAATGATAATAATCAATATTATCATTCCTAACACACTATATATTCCATAATAATTTTCTAAAAAATTATTTCTTTATATATAAAAATATAATCAGGGTAAATTATTTCATTTACCCAATTCCAAAACGATATTGTGCCAATTTGATCTCCCACGTGTTTAGAGATCCCTATCAATGACGTTAATTAATCGTATTGACCATAATCCATATACTACTCAATAGACCAACCAACACGATATAAAATAATTTTATATCACTAACATATACGCGCTCGTATATATACACTCAAACTCATTCTAGGATACCATTGACCCAATCTTTAATGAGTTACCTCACCAAAGCCAAGATTCTCGCTTAACCTTCAGCTCTGATATTAAATGTAATGACCGGGAGTTTCGACCCTCAAAAATCGACATCAATATGTCCAATGTATCTCATGCCAAGAAATCGAATGTCGAAAAACCCGATTGTTATGGGGAAAGAAAAAAAGAAAGATAGATGAAGAAACAGAAACAATAGTACAGAATCTCGTAATCGCAGCGGAACAAAATATAATATATATATATATATATATATATATATATATATATATCTCAACAGGTTTTGTACAAAGAAAAACTATAATTGTTAATATATATATATCAATCATCAGTGTACAACAGTCAACAAACTAATATTGGACAATTATAATAACTTATCCTCACAGTGCTTAATATATAGCCTACAATACACAGCGGAATATAATCATGTATGTGCAATACGTCTTCGTCATCCATCTCGTCTCATGAGCTCCATAACATCCTAACCTGAATCTGCAATACTCGGTCTGACCCGAGCATTATAATAAATTAACACCTGAGTCAGTCTGGAATACCAGCGTGAGGAATCACACTTAATTTGAATTTTCAAAGTTGTCAAGGGTATCTCCTAAGACCGTGTCACACATAAACACGACAGTTTTCACCTTACGATAACCAAAATATTTTATATCAAGATCATCTGATATTATAATAGTGTCTATAGAAAGTAAATTATAAAATATCTGAAATGCTTGCATCTCACGTTTCAGCATAGCTGGGCACAATTAAAACCGTACAAACTCGTAGTGGATATTGGATTCCATATAATGACTGGGCTACTGGGGTACCGCCCATCATAGTACACCTCTAGAAAAATATACCATGGACCTCGCCGGAATCTCCTTCCAACACAGGACCGACCTACCCTTGACTTGGTTAGTACCAAATATGTTATCACACCGGGTGTTCCCACCCTTATCGAGAGCTCTTCTTTTTCCATGTACAACCATATCCATAATTTATAATATATCCAAGGATATCTAGAAAGTAGATAAACATACCCAAATTGGGGACGACCCACTTATCCCTGCTGCACCTCCCCTATTTTAGTCATTCTCGGTTGATGAGACTTGAGATTACGTTTTACCTTTAGAATAACATTTATACTTGAAATGCTAACATTGCCTTCCTAGCAACAATGCAATGATAACATTCATCCATACAAGTTGTTCTAGGTCTGAACAAATCGAATCGCCATCTTTACTATCTTCATGATATCATCATTGGTAATTCTCAAATCAGATCGAAGTGATTTTTGGATAATTAAATCTGATCCCGGTCTCTATGAAATGATCAACAAATTTGGCCAGATTTGATAGTCAGTTATTTAATTATCAAATAACATCCATTAGCAGTCAGTAGGCCCATTTTAAAATTCTTTCCAAAACATTTATTTCAAAATATTGTAACCATGATGTATATTTACTTCTGTTCCAACATCTAAAAATTTGGAAACGGTTCCAATTTCTTTTATCCATAAAAAGATATTTTCAACCCATTTCAACACTTAGAATATTTCCTAATTCAGTTTATAACACTAGAAAATACTTCTATGTCAATTCTCTCACTCTTAAAATATTTCCAAAATCCTCTTTCTAATATTTAGGATAAAAATTCATAAGCATATCCTCAAAAACATTTTTTATATCAACTTAGGAAATATTCATAATTCATCTCATAAATCGCCGGACTTATTTATTAATTCCCTTTACACTTTCCAGAAATTATCAATTATACTTATTTATTATTCAAGTAACATTTTGTAACTCCTTTAATAAATTCAGATTTATTTTGAAGTTTCCGAGTCTAACTATTTTGGACATTCCCTACATTCCAAAAACCCCACTATATACTCCACTTATCATCACATCCGTCCAACAAATCTTTTTTACAATCTCGAGAGTATTTATAAATAAAATTCAAGTTCTACCTTTAAATTATATATGTAATAATACTAATTTTAAAGCTATGGTTAAATAATTGTAAAAAATCAAAGTAATTTAAAATAAATATAAATATCTAATTCCAATCTATTTATAGAATTCTTGACCAATTTACAAAAATTGTTTATAAACTTAGAATTCATTTCAACAATTTTAAATATTTAAATAACTGACTTTCTGAAATATTTAAATGAAACTAATAGTTTTTAAAACTACATAGTTTAATAATTTAAAATCCTTTTCTGTAACGACCCAGAATTCCTGTCATTTGAAATTCGTATATTTTAAGTGATTTTAAATATTAACAGGTACAATTTGTAAGTCGAATAAATTTTTATTTCGAATATCTAGATTTAATTGGATAGTTAAATCGATAATTTAATATTTGAAATTACAGAAAGAATTGGAAATTGGGTTTAATGTGATTAAAATTAATTTGTAAAGTTTTATTAAATCATATTGGAGTTTGAATGATGTTATGGAACTTTTGAAATTGAATTAAAAGTTAAATTGTAGAAATTGAATATTTTAATATTTAATTGACGAGTGAAAATAGCCATTTTTCAAACAGTTTCGGATTTCGACGAAACCAGTTTCATTGGATCCGTAATGTTAAATTATTGTATGGTTTCAAATTTCGTGTCAATCGGATTTACGGTTTGTCCGGAGCAAGCTTAAACGCACTAAAATCGGTTTAAGTGAATTTTAAATTAAATAGTCAATTTGAAAGCCTATCTTCCAAATACGATCGAATTGGCTTCCGATATATATTCCATTGCGTTCGGAATAGGGGTAAAACATTATAAACGCCAGGCGGCACGCTTCGTTGGAGTTCGGAAAAATTTCGGGTGAACAGTGTCGCGTAATTTTCTATATAAGGCCTCCATATTTCATTATTTTCACCCTAACCCTAAATTTTTCTTCAGCCGGCACCATAAATTTTAATGGCCGAAAATTGCCAACTTTCTTCTCTTAATCTCTTCCAATCCATTCACTTTCATCGAAATCATTCAACTGCAACATCGAAGTGCTAGACGAGATCTTTCGATCCATACGGTTTTGATCGAAATTCATGGAGAGTATCGACAGCAAATGGCGCGCGTTCATCATCGTGTCGCACACGATTTTCACGGCCAATACGTTCATCATCGTGTCGCACACGATCTTTTAAATTCCTTTGTTTTCTTATAGTTAAAAATAACTTTTTTTAAGTTCTCACACTAGTCTCATGACTGATCTGGAGTTTATTGTTCCCTTCCTAAGCTCTGGGTGCCCACCGATTTCCACACGGGCAGTCTAGAGTCAGGTTATCAGGTCATTTTTGAATTCAGGAGTTGCTGTAGAGATCTGGAGGCAAACTAGATGGCGAGACGTATCACTTGTATAGAATATTATCTTTTCCGCTGTGTATTTAGTTGTGAGGACAGGTATATAACTGTCCAGTATTGTGTTGCATTGTATATTGACTCTGATGATGTAATGTATAAAATGTACAGTTCTTTTGATTTAAAGATTATTCATTTATCTATTATATGTTGTTCCGCTGCGACTGTGAGATTCTGATATTGATTCTGTTGTCTTTATTTTTTTCTTCTTCTACCTCTTCTTCTTTAACCATAACAATTCGGTTTTCCGGCCTTCGATTGCTCGGCAGTTGATACAGTGGACGTATTAATGTCGATTTTCGGAAGTCGAAAATCTCGAACGTTACATTTTCCAACAAAACTTACTTCTTGTGGAAAACCATTCTTGAAATTTTAACATACCAAACTTCACACTTATAAATCTCTTTCTCTCGATTTATCACAAATCGGTTCATATTCGAATACCATAACCATTTCCCAAATTCCAAAATAGAATCTAATATTTCTTCCTAAATTGATTTCCATATCTTATTTTAAATTCTTCTCGTGAATTTATATTTCCAATTTATCCAATGATAATTATTCCACTCAATTTATAAGCATTGTTTATAAGTTTCCCAAGCTCATTACCGGTTTATACAATTTTTTATATTATGAAAATCCATTTATAATCGATTTCCGATTTAAAATCTTATTTTTAAATCTATTTCTCAAATAACTCAATTCTATTCCATAACCAATCAATTCTGAGTTTCTACTTCCATGTCGTAATTTAAAAATCTTATTTAGATTCCAGTGTTACCAATTTCATAGTTTATTTCCTAGTTCCTTTTTCCTCCCTGTCTATTTAAATCTCAATTTTTAAAACCCTTTACGTTTAACTAAAAATCGCTTAAATTAATTGTTTAAAAATCTTTTACATACATTATCTTAAAATCTCTAATTAAATTATTTTGCGAAATAGTTAAGTACTAATTTAAGTCAAACCATTTATTTATCCAAATCAATCCCCCTTTTTTATCCTAAAATTTAATATAATTTCCTCTTCCAAATCGCATTTAAATTTCTTTATAAACTCAAAAATATTATTTATGGCATTTATAAATACCAAAATTAGGCCAGTGCTGCCATAGCATTCAATAAATCAAACAATATCATATTATATCACAGATTATTCAAAACCAGGATATATTACAATATATAAAATGAAATCCAACATTTTTGAAGAATCCAGTTGGATCCCTCTAACATGTTTTCCATGCATCCACAAATGTTAAATATCATAAAAATACTAATCCCGCTTCGAGGCGGGACATCGCTGTAATATAGGGTCATCCGCTATTATGCGGGACGAATAGGGTCTCATCCGCTCCAGTCGGCGGGAATATATTCGACTACTAATATATATATATATATATATATTAATATATATATATATATATTAATATATATAATATCTTAACTGATAATAGTTTATCTATTCAACCAATCATCCAATAATAAATTTTAACTATTTAAAAATTCAACCAATTATCTAAGATGAGTGAAATTTACTCATATTTATTTTCCGTTATCGCATGAGCAAGTTATATTGTTTTAAGCATACACACATTAATTTACTAGTTAAATAAGTAAATCTATTTTTAAATTTTACTCCCCACACAGGAATTAAACCCAGCCCACAAAGAAAATAACCTGACCTGGAAGCCTCTCCCTCCCTTAATTCCAACATCTCGCCTGCAACCAAAATGCACATCCTCCACCATATCACGTACACGCACGCTAACCCCCATCTCATCGCTCTGATTAGGTAATGATGACATCAAATCCAGACTACAATTCTCAACCCGCTGCCTCCACCCACAATCTCAATGGCCTCCTCCACCTCTCTCAGCCTGTGGGCCCTACCACACACGTTCAAAAGCTCCTCTCGAAACGCCTGTTAAAAAATCCCTTCGCCCGCCACAAGAACCCAATCGCCTTCGCTCTGCCAGGATTCGGTTAGCAGTTTGCAATAGATTTCGCTACTCGTCAGATGCTAGAGGTTTGGATGCGGGTACAGATTCTGAACCAGGCGAGGTGATGTAGGACAGAATCTGCTTTGGATCTGGGAAGAGAAGCGCGATGTTAAGGAGATGCAGTCAGATCATTGGAGTCGATGCAGGGCGAGGAGATCATTTTTTTAGGATTGAGTTTATTTTGGAGTGATGGAGATTGAAGTCGGTTCTGAAGATGACCTCCGCCTCTATGGCAATATGAAGTTCCCAAGTTATCTTCCTACCGTTGAGGAATCACTGTCAGCTCGTTTATAACTGAAGATGAACGAAATTTCCATTTATAATTGTTATAGGCAGCATGATCCTCTTCTCCTTACAGCGACAAGAATAATAGTAGAAGGACGAGTAGTGTGGTAAGGTGGTTGTTTCTCAGGGATAGGGTGGCTTGAAATGAAATAATTTGGCTGAAAGGTTAAATCCATACGAATATATTTTATTTAATTTCAAAACATCAGGCTATTAAATCTCATATCTCGAACTCCGATCAAGACATGTCGTCTGATGTTCATAATGTTATACCACTATTCTAAACGAAATGGAACACGTTTCGAGTTTCGATTCGATCGTATGAAGAAAATAGCCTTTTGAACCCAATTATAATATTAAATTTTCAATATTAATTTCAGGGCGTTTCTATCTCATACGATCAAATGATAACTCCAAACGCTACAAAATTTGAAATTCGATAATAGCACATTATTATGGATCCAATGGAAATAGTTTCGTCGAATTTCGAGACTGTGCCCCGGAAGGTATTTGTACTCGTTAATTTAAACAAATTATTTTTAAAATCGCGTAAACCACTTTTAAATTCAATTTGAAATTTTATTTACCTTCATTCTTATTAATATAAATTTAAGAATCCATTGAATATATTTGTATCTAGCTTAAAACTCAAGATTCCACTATCTAACCAAATTTTAATTATTAAATTCAAGAATTAAATTATCTAATAAACCACTATATTTAAAATTCAAGTTATTTAATCTATAAATATTAACTTTCAAATATTTAAAACAAATCAATTATTCCAATTTCAAGTAATCAAAATTCTGGTTCGTTACATTGGACGTACGGTTCAAAAGTTATGACCAAAATAATTCTCAGATTTTAAATTCATTATCATTGTTGTTTATTCTCAAGGTAGTGACAATGAAATATGATTTCGACTATTTAAACTCAAAATTTTTGATATCTCAAAATATGAAATTTAGATAAAAGTCTAATCTTTCAAATAATAAAAAGATCATCAAATTTGGACTTAGGATTCAATAGTTATGGCCAAAATAATTCTCAGGTTTCAAATTCACTGCTGCTATCGTTTATTCTCAAGATAATGATACTAAAACTCATTTTAGACCATATAAACCGTAGAATATTGCAAAACTCAAACCATGAAAGCTGTAGGAAATAGTCTAAACTTTCCAGTAAATTAAAAATTATCAAATTCCAAGAAGATACGAAAAGGATATGCCTAAATTACTAACAATGATTAACATACAAGATATTCACAATCAACAACATCAAACAACCAAAGATTATTCAATAACTTATCATCCATTCAATCAACAACTGAAATATCAAATTATTCTAACTACCTAAGGATGCAAATTATCTAGAGATGGGTTGTGTGAGTATTTTCTTGCCTTTTTTCCTTTTGCAATTGCTTTCTAGAATCCTTAACCCGTCACTTTCAGCAATTCTTAGGTTTAACTTCAGAAATTGATAAAAAAAAAGATTACAACCCTAAAAAAATCGAGATTAATCAACATAATAGATACATTAGATGATGAAAGAGATTACCTGAACTTAATTTATACAATTATTGATCGAAAGCCCTTTGTTTTGCAACTAGAACTAGTGGATTGCTTGAGCTAGGGTTAGTGACAGCAAGAGAGTATTTGTTTCTGTTTTCTGGAACGAAATGAATTGAGGAAAGAAGTATACATGCTTCTGTTTTTTTTTCTTCTAACTATTCTAAATGGATGACGAGGGAGGATATGGATCCAATTAGCCAAGTGTTACTACTCTCCTTTTAGAAGAAGCGTTGCTAATTTTAATTTTTGGTTAATCACTTATTGAAACAAAAATTTAAACTAACTTTTACTTAATAATGTTTTTACAAAATTCATAAATCGATTTCTTGAATTACCAAAACCAAATTAACAAGTTAATTTTTTTATAATATGGAGATATTACACAAATTTAAATATATTACTTTTGAAATGAAAAGTCATTCTCATTATTTTTGATAACATAAACTATAATTGAAAATTTTTGTTTTAAATAATAAATCTCAATATTAATCACTTATTTAAATTTATCACATCTCACAAAATTATCTTAAGATAAATTAAGATAAAATAAAGTAATTCTCAAATACTACAATTAATTTCATAACTATATTTCACAAATCACTAGTTAGAATTTATTATTTCTGATTTTTTTTCTTCAAACAATCAGGTAATTATAAACATGGTTGTTACAGACTTTCTCCCTTAAAGAAATTACATCCTCTCAATTTCTTTAAGGAAAGAAACCTATAATATAAATTTCTTCATAAAACAATCATTTTCCAACTGGTTTTTAATTTTATTTCCAAACCATTCAATTAATATCACTCTAAATTATAATGCTAAAAATAATATTTTTTAGCTATCACATTCAAAAATATCTCAAAAAATTTCTAATGCCTTAAATTTACAGAAAATTCCGCCAGCATCTCCTTTGCACGGCTAGCGTTTCAAAAATTTACAATATGAATATAATTGTATAATATACATCTAATCTCAAGGATTAGGCATCCCGTCAGGAAAAACATAAAAAAGCGATACGTAATTAGGGGTACGTACCTTATATTCGAAATATTAGCGTGTCGGCTAATAATCCTTAAGCAAACAATTTATAATCTTTTAAACGATATCTATTTAACTTTGGATACCTGCACCAATCTCAAAAATTAATATTAGTATTTAATATCAAATTCATATCATATAGGAGATATTAACACTTCATGATTATGTTTTAATTAGATTCACATCATAATATTCCATAACGAACGGACATACTTAAATTTCCAAGTTTTAATTAGTACTTATGCCAAAATTTCGTTTAGGGACCCTTATTGACAACATGGCGTCCCACATATCCATCAGAATCCTTAAAAACGTTCAAATATGTCAACATAATAGATAATCTCAAGCTTAGATGCATTTATTTTATTATCACTAAAACCCATGCATCCAATTTTAAATAAACGCAAGAAAATAATCAATTCCTAGCAACCAATCAACCAAAATATGCATAATCACTTACAACAGATAATGCAATGTCTGAAATTCTACTGCGCAACTCTGATTGTTAGTAGATCATTTAAATATTAAACTTATTCACTCAAATTTCCCAAATTTCTATTAAAAGAAAATAGTTTACTTTAATTTGATTCATTATAATTTAATTCCAAAATTTTCTCCACTCTAAAAGATTTTACTCACTATTCTCCCAAGGTTTAATGTCACAAATTCCAATTTATTAATTTAAATTTTTTAAATCAACTTACGCTCTAAATGATTATCCCGATAACCATTTTAGACTCCTATCTCTAATTAGATAATCGACATAACTATGTACTACACACTACATGGGATATGACTTTGAGTCGTCTAGGTCTCGAATCCGTAATATTATATATTATAATGTTCTGACACAACTTTGGTAAAAAACTATAATGACCCCACCGCGGTACCCAAATTAGTAACGACATTACTTGTAATATTCTTTGCTAATCTGGGTATCGTGGAGGGATCGTTACAGGACTTACTTTCAAGTCACAAACCCCAAAAGCAGTGAAAGCACCAGTATTTACACACAAATTCTCAATATCCAAACACAGATTTCGGATCCAGATGATGTAGAGAGTAAAAATGAAGAAATAACAAAATTAAAGTGGAAGAAAATAAGAGAAGACACGAGATTTTAGTGGTTCGGCTATCTCCGGTCTACGTTCACTTTGATTTGATCCTTTTATTTCCTTTATACTGAGATTACGATTACAATCCTTTGAATATCAATTACCAAAATGGTAGAGTTTAGCCCAAAAGAGAAGAAGAAGATTCCTTTTTAGCCGCCATGGAGTTGCTTTTATAGGAATAGATCCGGAAATATCTGCCCCAAAATCCAAAATATCCTTTCTCATGTGTAGGTGGGCCCACCAGATCAATCTGCGGTTGTTTGGGATCGATCCTTGAACGATCCAAGTGGATTTCATATCGATCAAGGATCATTCCAATTGAGCCGCGATCGATCATGGTGAAAGATGATGGTGCAAAGTCCTTGTTGTCCATATTTCTTGAAACTCCATTGTGTAGTTTTTGAGATATGATCGATCCAAATTTCAGTTTTCTAGTATACGCTGATGAGTTCATATCCATGAAGTTTCGTATCCACCATATTTCATATACATCACTTATGCATTGATCCGAGTCTTCGTATCCATCATCCCATGTCCATAGCTTTCGCATTGATTCGATTCTCATGATGTGATCTATGTTTTGTGCTCAACCTTGACCGCTTTGTATCGATCGATACGAATGTGATCGATACGAAATGGATCCTTCCCTCTAGCTGCTTTTCGTATCCATCCAGCATAGCCTTCTTCATGTATGCTCAAATCCTTAGTTGTTCATAGCCAATATCCGAGTTATAACCTCTCCGGGTTCTTGCCAAGCATAATCCCCACTCGACGACCTATGTTAGGCAATGCCTTGGCATATGTAGATCAGTGTCCCTGAACACTGAGCAATTTCATGGCTTAAGTTCTAAGCCGAATCCTAGTCTTTCCAAACCCTTTCCGAGAATAGTCAATACTCAATGACTTGAAATAATACATGATAGATATCATAGGGCCTAAGTTCTAAGTTGAATCCTAGTCTCTCCTGACCCTTACCGAGCATAGTCCATACTTGATGACCTTTATACCAAAAACTAGATAAAAATCAATCGAAATCCAATCTGAAATCCAGATCAAATCAGAAAGCCATAAATCCATATTAAAAATCCAAACCAAAAAACAAGCGTCCAAACTAAAATCCAAATCATATAGTAAACAATACCAAATGTCCAAACCGAACTCCAAAACCGAACCGGAAAAAAGAAAATACCCAAACCAGAAAGAAAGAGAAAATCTCACAAACTAGAGCATCATGGTTTATCATCATCTCAGAGAATGCCTAGGGGCTATCTCCATCCCCGTGCATGAGTAAGTGACTTAGCCGTCTGCCAAGAGTTTGCTACTTATTCCATACCATCCCGATTTGTCAATGACCAACTGGCCATCATTCCTAGGCCTCGTGCCATTGTCGTTTGAGGTAGACAGTGGCTACTCCTATTCCACCGTCGCATTCTGAGTCCCAACATATTATCGTAACTAACCATTCCTTACGTGCTCCTCGATTATATCCTTTAGATGCCTGTAGATGTTAGTATCATGCCCGTCTAGGTCATGAAAGAGACTGTGCCTTCTCGCTACCCTCTCGTGTTCCGAGGGTTCCTTCCTTGCCGGCCTTTAATAAGGAAGGCGATCTCGAGTTTTGACGTATACCCGTTCTAATGTCTCATTCAGTCCTGTGTAAATGAAGAATTTTGGTTCTCCTCGAATTCGACTTCCTTTTCCCTTTGTCCTTATCCTTACCCAAGCTTTCATGGGATGGTCCTCCATCCTTAGCTACATTTACTTCCTTTGATTTCATATTCGAACTTACAACCTCCTGTCGAAGAAATCTCTCGGCTTCATGAAAGAATTCCTCGAGAACCATTGGTGGATCCCGTATCAATGATATTTTAAAATCTGAATTATCCTCGACTCATGACATTGCTTCCATTAGAACCATTGATGGATCTGTCCGATCCATCAAAGTAACTATTGCATTAAATCAAGTTAAGAAAGTTCTAAGTGACTATCCTATCCTCTATTTCACCGACGTCAGTATCATCACATTCTTCAGCCTCTTGATATGAACCCAAAATTGCTTCAAAAACTTGTCCACCAATTCTGTCCATGTCCTAATAGATCCATCTTCCAACTGCCTGAACCACATAACGGCTATATCTGTTGAGTACAGGGGGAAACATTGGGCCATAACATCCTCCAATGCCCCTGGCACTTCTATAGGTCTTATATACCTCATCAATTGATCGGTAGGATCCATCCTATCGTTATATACTTCCAAAGTAGGCAGCTTGAACTCTAGTGGATTCCTAGACATCTTGATGTTATGGGTAAATGGATTCTTGTTTATTCCCTCCAGATCTTTGTTTGTCAGACCTCCACGCATTGTTCACTTGATAATTTCAGCCAATCCAGAGTTGTTCACTAAGGGTTGCTCCCCATCTTCATTTCCTAACAACCCCCCGAGTCCTCGGGGGAATTCTAGTAAGTACTCCTCATCACGCACTCCTCTATTCCTTCCGGCACCATAGTATGCAGCGCCACATGCTACCCTCCATGAACTGGTCCATCATGATACGGTGATGTGCCCTTGAGTCTAGATCCATCTAGATTGATAGCTGTGTGTTGATTGGGGGCTGCCTTCTACTGAACCGCTCCATCTGATTGCTTGTTGAGTCCCTTTGTTCCAGCTCCATGGATGTATGATCCGGTAGCTCCTGCTGCTCCTGCCTGTTTGAACTGCCTGAGAAGGTTCTGCACCATCTCCTCCTACCTTTTGATCAACTACTCGTACATGGAATCCATAATAATCTACATCTCATCCCTCATGATGTAGATGGTCGCTTGATATGCTCCAACTCCGAAGGAAGCCTCTTGACTTCCCTCTTGATGGCTCCTTTCCGTCACCTGTCTCCATGTTGATTGCCTAACCATGGTTCCTCCTAGATCTGATCCTTTAGATTTCCAAATCTAAACTCCAAATTCGATGTAGCAGGTGCTGGTTTTATCAGTGAAAGCACCAAAGTATTTGCGCCAAAATTAGTCACAAACCCAAAAGTAGTAAAAGCACCAGTGTTTATACACAAATATCCAAACACAGATTTCAAATCTAGATGATGTAGGGGGTAAAAATGAAGAAAAAAAAAGAAAGAAAGTAAGAGAAGACACGACATTTATAGTGGTTCAGCTATCTCCAGCTTACGTCCACTTTGAATCGATCCTTTTATTTCCTTTATACTGAGATTACAGTTACAATCTTTTGAATATCAATTACCAAAATGGTAGAGTTCAGCCCAAAAGAGAAGAAGAAGATCCATTTTTAACCGACATGAAGTTGTTATTTATAGGAGTAGATTTGGAAATATCTGCCCTAAAACTCGGAATATCCTTTCTCATGCATAGGTGGGCCCACCAGATCAATTTGGGGTTGTTTAGGATCGATCCATAATCGATCCAAGTGGATTTTGTACTGATCAAGAATCACTCTAAATGAGCTACGAACGATTATGGTAAATGATGATGATGCAAAGTCCTTGCTTTCCAAATTTCATGAAATTCCGGTGTGTATTTTCTGAGATATGATTGATCCAAGGTTCAATTTTATAGTATATGCTGATGAGCTCGTATCCACCATATTTCGTACCCATCACTTCTGCATCGATCTGAGTCTTCGTATCCATCATCCTGTGTACATATCTTTCGCATCTATCCGATTCTCACGATATGATCCATGTTTCGGCTCCACCTTGAGCGCTTCGTATCGATCGATACTAATGTGATCGATACAAAATATCTCCTTCCCTTTTGCTTCTTTTCGTGTCCATCCAGCATAGCCTTCTCTGTGTATTCCCTTTGTATCAATCAATAAGTGATCGATACGAAATGGTTTTCCAAACCCTTGTAATCATTGCCTTATATCCACTCTTTTGCCCTAGCCCTTCTCTTCGTATCGATCTGATGCCATAGACCGATACAAAATCTATCGATACGAACTGTTATCGATCCAAAGCAAATGCGCAAAAGAAAGTGTGTGTTATCCATATTCATACCCACCTTGATCGATACGAAGGTATCGATATAGATGTATCGATTTGGAGTATATAGCCACATCCACCTTGATGGATATGAAAGTATCGATAAAAACCGGCCTTCCATGAACATTGATCCACTTCCATCCTGAAGCTGCTTGATCGGTACGAATTCGATTGATACAAAATGTGTCGATACGAATGTTGATCGACCAACTCCAAACATCACAATGATCGATATGAAGGTATCGATTCAAAATCATTTCTCACCAATATTGTTTTATCCATAACTTGAGCATATGAACTCCGATCGACCTGAAATTTTCAAAGTTTAGCCTCACCAAACCTTGTTTATCATTCCCTATCGATCCCACCTTGATTGGAGCTTGATCAAATTTTGATGGTATCGATCATAGCCTTGTTTTACAATTGATCTCCAATCCTGATATCCATCCTTTTTAGTCAATTTGTTGATATCCCGGCCTTGTCCAAAAGGAGAGGTAATAGAAACTAATCGGTGATAATTTACGTTATGGACAAAATATAAATTTTCTTGTCACCAGAATGTTGTTTTGACCTCCTCATCATTACAACCCACATGTTAGACTTAGAGGAACATGTCGTCGAAGCAAGGCATGATCGGTTGATGGAGAAGTTTTCCTATCTCTCATGCTCGATATTGACAAGACGATTTAATGTCCCAGGAATGCTATTGATTCTGTGGTAGTAGCTTCAATTAATATTTATATTCTATCATATTTCTCCATTCCACTATGAGTCTAGATTTATTAATATCTGATATGCTTATGCTTATTACAGGTACCAAACAAATGATCTGCATTGTAACGGACTCGGGTATCTATTTTGTCTAAGTTTGGACCCATTAAAGTGCGTATTGTTACATTTGGCATTATAGCGAGGTTAGTCGATCAGTGGGATTAGGATATTTTGAGAGAAAATACTTGTATTTTCTATCTATTAATATATTTTATGCCAAACTCTATAAATTCCGAATATAAAAGTAGTTGTGACCATATTCTGAAAGAATGGGCGAAGCAACTATGAGTTGGCAATATTTTATAGAGTTAAAAATTTACATACCTACCTCGATTACCCTATGGTGCGTCAGCTGTACATAAAGCATTAGCTTTGAAGTACATAAGAACAAGATATGGAAGAATCTCGAAGGATAGAAGGTGTTTTCCTGATTGTTGAGACTAGCCACATTAAGATTTTGGATTTTGATTGATGATCGATTAAAGATGCACATTCTATCCTAACAAGCGGGAGTTAAGAATTTATATGTCATAGACATCCAAAGGCAAGTTCTTGTAAGGGTGTGTTCATCAATCATCTTTAGAGGGGCAAACCGGATTTTTATTCTAAGACCTAAAGTCAATTCCTTAGTCGGTCCCCATGGGAGAAATTTAATAATATATTTTGGGAACGCTTTAAATAAAAAGGATTTTCAAAGAATTTCTTTTCCAAAGACTTATTTGGGAAAAATTGTTTTTAGAAATTTTGAAATCTTATTTTATAAGATGTATACCAATGAATTTGGTTGTGTTAAGAAATTTGATTAAAAAGAAATAAGTTTAAAACCTTAGATACACACACATATAATAAAGATTTAAGCTACATTTTGATTACGGAAGTTTTAGAGGAAAATAGTTTTCAATTTAGAAACGAGTTTAAATGAGCATATAATTAGCTCAACGATTTGTTTATAAAAAACAGAGTTTTTACATTCTTTTCTTGTTTAAGGGGCAGACAAAATAAGAATGATATTCGATTTTTATTGGGGTTATTAGTTGAAAGTGTAGTTATCCGCCAGCTAATTAAAAGGATGTTTCCATATAAATATATTGCATAAGATAATAGGTGGAATATTTTTGGTCTTTGAAGTGTTGTTGGTTGTAGTAGTATAAGTTAGGAATATTGCGTTATTATCAAGGCATGGTTCAAAAGGCTATACCATAAGCTTGGATACCATCATGAAGAGGATAGGAATTTTTTTTAGATCATGCCAAGTCAAAGGAGATGGTGTGAAATGATAATTATTATTATCATTATTAATTAACCTGGCCCAAAGTGGGTCCAGATTTGACCTGCGTCCAAAATCCATCTAGCGGATCGGTAACCCTAGAGCGATCAACCAGTCAACGGGTTTTGGCACAACTTGGAATGCAACTTATAGAAGTTGCTACCAAACCCCGACCATTTCATTTTTTCTCTCCCTCTTCCTCAAAATAACCGAACCCAAAACCTCCACTTCCTCCTCCAAAGCAACTGTGCCCCCTTCATTCCACCACCAGGCTAGGCCACCTCTCCTACACTCCAAAAGCAGCAGCCTCGCCTTGTCTCCATGTAAACACATTAGATCTTGCCCCACCACCACTCCAGATCTAAACCCTATCTTCCCTCTCCGACCACTTCTCATTCCATGGTACCGCTTCTTCCTCGTGCCACCCTAGTCTCACCCCTTAAGAGGCTACTTGGATGGGTCAGAATGAGTAGAGAATCACCACTTATCTTGGCTCAACATGCTTTACTTTCCTCAAAGGATGGCCTATCAAGTTCAAAGACTTCGCTGCTTTTAGGCTTGAGGAATTATTCGTGGCGATAGGATTAGCATCGGTCTTCGCTTTGACATTTTAGAGCAGGAATGCTACCCGTGCTGCATCTATCCTTTTGACGCCTATCGAGGGCAGATTTTTGATGAAGGCCGTAGTCTCATTCTGTTGGAGGTGAGGGAGTCAGTATCGACTTGATCGATGATGACTTCGACTATATTTTGGAGATTTTTGCAGATGGTGCAGACTTGGATGATTTAGATATGTCAGAGCGCATCTTTTCTCGGGACATTAGAGTCTGGAGGTCAGACAATTTGCGACCCATAGCCTGCATCATCTTGCGCATCATTAAGCACAACATAATTCTTAAGACGAGGAGTCTTAATTTGATCTATCCTTTGTCGAGGAAGACCACCTATACTATAATTGGCGATATAGACGTCTATTGGGCACGTTCCCTAGTGATCCACTTCATCTATCAGGGAGTTGATACTCCACGAAGTTACTTCCCTTATTGCCACCTATTCACCTATGTTGTTAGGCGTTACAGAGTGAACCTCCAAGAGTAGTTGGTCCAGAGGAAGTTCCCGCCTGCCATCGGTAGAGCCACCCTCAAGAATATGTCTATCCCTTTTCCATCAACAGCAGAAGCCATTTCGGCAGTATAGGATCAGCTACAACAAGAGGCAAATCTGGCACCAAGGGATTCCACAGTCCCGAGCTAATTTCCATTCGATAGGTCTAGGCCAAGCTCCAGGGGATCTAGGCCTATCAGCAGGAGATGCGGGCCGAGCTACAACTTTAGAGCCATGAGATTGAGTTCTTAGTCGCCATGCTATGACCTTCTCGAGGTTGCGGTAATGACTCGAACTCCCATGGTGGGTCGGGACCATCCCATAGCTTGTAGGTAGCGTTTTAGGTTTAATAGTGTTGTCGTTATCTTTTACTTTAGCATTTGACATTTTCTAGGTTGTTTGGATTGTAACCATTGGTTGTTCCTTATAAAAGGCACGCACAATATTATGAGATTGTTCCTATTTATTTACTATGTTGTTATTTCTGGTTATGTGAACCGTTATTGTATGTTTTAATAGAAGAAACAGTATAAATGTGAAAATCTCATAAAGGCACTTAAGCAATGGTAAATGCAATATAAGACTAGAGGTTTAGAATCAATAGTAAATTTTAGCAAACAAAGACATGTTAATGTTGTTTTGGAATTCATTGGTCATTGTTCATGTTCCTTAAAGAGCTTAAATCTACAAATAATAAATGTGTTGACATTTTAAAATAAAATGTTAAGTTTTAAAGGCAAAGGTCAAATTTGAAGTGTTAGAGTGGGACTTATGTGTTAGCGCATAACTAACTTCCGACTACATTGAAATGTTGCTTGAATCATTTAAATTTTTAAAAGGAAAGTATTTTGAAAAAAAATGAGTTTTAGCTTTTGAATTATTTTTGGCACTTAAATAATTTTTGGAACTTTTTTCTTATTTCAAGGAAAATTTGTGTATAAATATGAATTTGAAGGTCTCACGCTATGCGTATGGAAGGTAAATAAATTAACAAATGCGAATTTAACGTCGCATTAGAGTTGACATATGATAAAACGCAAACAATAACGAGGGAAATGCTGTTTTAGTTTGGGATTTCTATATTCATATGTTGTCAACGATGTGCAAGAGTCCTTTTTTGGATTCAATTCCATTTTAGAGCTTGAGAAAAAAACCTCCTTATGCATTTTGTAAATGGAAATATTTGGAGAAATCTGGGGCAGCAAGGAAATTTCCATTATACAATGGGAATAATAGCTTATAAAGTGGTAAGAATATAGAATTCTCCATCTAAATTTCTTTTCTCCGCATAGGAGCAACGTTTAGGAAGCGATATGTCCACACGTTAGATTTTTAGATGGTAAGAATTTAATGTAGAATGGTTGCATCATGCTTTATTCAAAGGAGTATGAGGATTTTTGGTGAAAAAGATTTTTAAAAATCTGCAAACATATAGAACTGCCATTACATATATAAGTTGTTTGCATTCTATTTTCAAAAATATTTTTAAATGAAATGCATTCATATAGGAGGGACCATTTAGAATCATTTTGCATGCATGTTTTCTATGGCTGTGATACATTATGAACTTATGCATGTTCAATTTCAAAATTGATTGTACACTAACTGGTTAAATAGTCTAGGAAAATTACGATAAATAACCGTGATTTAATCATTTGTGTAATTTCGAAGATGAAATTCTTTCAAAGGTGGAAGTATATAACACCCCGTAAATTTACGTTAGTTAATTAATTATTATACGACCAAAAATGGAGTCTGGGCAAATAGTGGAATTTGGCCATAAAACTTAGGCCCTTTTTTTGTGGTGGTTTTCTAAGAAACTTTCATATATCTGAAATTTTGCGATCGGAGTTCAAACGAAGAAGCTACGGGCGATAAACGATTTCAAAATGGAAATAATCAATAAAACAAAATTAATGTTTATAACTAAATACTGGGACCCACCGGTCGACCACCTTATTAAGGAAGGTCGATCTCTGACGGTCGACTCCTATGGAGGGGCGATCGACCGATCTAGGTGGTGATGGCTAGGGTTTGCCTTGACCCAACGGCTTGGATTTAATATGTTTAGATCTATCAGCTATGATTGATTTGAATGCCTATAAATTCGGGCCAAACCCTCCGTCCTCTTCTCATATTTTCTGGAAAGAACAGCAAAACTCTTCCATTTCTTTTGCTATACTATTCTTCCAAATTATGATATAAATTATATTTATAAAATTAAAGAAGAATAGAAAATAAAAGGAAGAAGAGAAGAAGTGGATCAACACTACACGATAACAAGTTGAATTTCAATACAATGAATTTATGTTCCTTTCCAATTCTGAATCTTTTCTCAGATATGATATTCTAATATCTGTATATACCCTTTTTATACATATGTCATCTATTAAAAAGAAGATGTAGTTGAGTCAAAGAATTTAATTCAGATCTGGACAATTGGAACACTTTAAAAGGTGAGTGGAAAATTTTGTAAGTTGTTTATAATACTAAAATTTATTTCATTGACTTTTATTTCAAATAAAAAGAAAACGAATCATTCCTCAAATAGGAAAATCTTTTATGGAAATCACAATGGAGAATCTTTTTAGATACATAATTTTCACAATTAAGTATGGAAAAGAATGTTCTAGTTGAAGATTTATAAAAGAATGTAATTAATGTAAATAAATGTTTATACGTATTTAATTGTGCTAATCAATTAAAATGAAGCTTAACTAATACAATTATTTACACGTAATATTTACTTTAGATATTGTTAAATGTAGGAATAAATCAGATAATAATGAATAAAAGAAATATAAAAGAAATTTAGGAAGGCCGTGACTCCAATTAATGTGTAATAAATGTTAAATGAATTTGGGAGCTATGGAAAGTTAGTAATATAAATGGATTAATAGGACTGATAAATAAAGATGTTAATTAATAGATATGGAATAGTTAGAGGAAAATTACTAAATGGAATTTAGTAAATGAATAAATGTCTTATGGATTTCCTATTGGAATAATAATTATTCATTATAGACAAGTTGGAATTTATGGAAAAAGTAATTAAAGGTAATAATTAAACATTTAAGGTAAATTATGTAATCTTCCTTAAATAAATTTAAGGACGATTAGGAGGCTAAGTCCAATATTCAAATTAGAATAATAAAGGTTCGGATGAAGCTTAATAATGAAATGGACTTAGTGGGTTGGAATGTGAGGTCAGTAAAGTTACACAATAGAAGTCCGCCCTTCACTTTAAGGCAACAGTAGTTGTGTACACTTTCTATTGATGTGAGACATGTCCAATCATAAGACTTATGGAAAATGAATATGCAACCGTAGGACCTAGTTTTGGGTTGGCGGTATTAATTGGTTGGTTGAGGGCATGCCTTCTTCCTAATTAATAAATAGGTGAATGTCCTAGTTTGCTATTTGGAGCGGTAGTGAATATCTCGAGGAGAATCCACTTCAGGTTTGAAGTATTAAGTGACTATTATAGGGTCCGTTTTTCTCGTATAAAGTAGTATCAAGTGGCCTGGTGAGATTCCAAGCAAAATCAGCTAAATAGTACAAGTGAGGTGTCCGCCTTGGATTAGGTATTAAATGATGCGAACATACCTAGAACAGTGGTATTAAATGTTCAAAAGTCTTCTTATTTCTTATTAATGAGGTATTAAGCGACTTGGGTACTATCTCTTACATGACTAAGACATCAATGATGATAGATGCATTAGTAGTATGGCTATTATGTATTATAAAGCCATAATAGTGGTCAAAGGTCTCTATAGCTAGGACCAACGGAACAACGATGACGATGCTAGGAGTCTGCTTCTTATTTTGGTAGTACTAAGTGGTTGACAGACATGCATTGGTATTTTGTACCTTGAGGAAGGTTAGTTGGACGAATCATGTTGGGTAGAAATATCGTGCATGCATATCAGGTTAAACAGTTTTACCGGAAATAATAGACATAATAATTAAATGAAAACCAATCGGTGTAAATTTATGTTATGGAAAAAGTATTGATTTTTCGATCATCAGAACATTATTTGACCCCCTCCTCATTACAACTGACATGATAGACTTAGAGGAACATGTTGGAGCAAGGCGTGATCAGTTGATGGAGAATTTTTCCTATCTCTCATGCATAATACTGACAAGGCGAGTTAACGCCCTAGGGAATGCTATTGATTCGATGGTAGTAGCCTCGGTCAGTATTTATGTTCTATTATATTTCTTCATTTCACCGTGAGTTTAGATTTATCAATCTCTGATATGCTCATGCATATTGTAGGTACCAAACAAATGATCCATACTTTGAAGAACTTGGGTTTTGATTTTTTTTTATAAATTTGGGTCCATTATAGTGCGGATTGTTATACACTGTTATTTACAAACATCACACAGAAACTATAACGATCACATCAACCATTTATTTATCTTATTTTCTCCATATAATCTTATTTTACATATTTATTTTAATGAATAATAGTCATATTTTAAATCCAATACTAAATACGGTTATAAATCCAATAATTTGACAATCTGCAATAAACAACCAAACCAAGGCTCATCACATCCAAAATATCCGAACAATTATCTATATAACTCAATAATTATAATATTCTACCAACATATATTTATTTTATAATTTAAATTAATTAATTAAATTAAGTGAATCATAACAATGCGCTTTTTCCAACAGTCTTCAAACTCAGTGAAACCAGTTCCATATCGTCTAGAATTTCGGCACGAGTCCGTGGGTGAAACCGCATATGAATCAAATTTGATATGCAAAAGATATGATGATTAGCAGATAAATGATTTCATATATAATTAATAAACAAATAAAATACGCTGTATATACATGTATACCATACCCTCTTCTCCTTTGGTCATGCACGAACCCAAATCTGACATATAGATCGCGACTTCAAGGCATCAATGCCTCACCCTAGGTCGCCGATCGATGATCCAAACCCCTCACTAGAGCCACCTCATTCCACCCACACTATCCTAGCTTGCCGCTGCCTCTGACCATCCCCAGCATCGCCAAACTCGTGCCTTTGGCAGTGACTTCAACGATAAATTCACGCAATCTCGTCCTGATCCAAGGCGATCGACCATCATCGATCATTTCCATTCTTCCTCTTCTATACGCCAGTAGCCTTCGATCGTCCTATGGTCGAAGTTTTTCGATTAAACGTGAAAACCTTATTTTAATGGCTATAATTAAATCATCAATTTCTAACTGTCTTGAACATTGTACCCAAAGATGATCGCTTACCGTCTGCTCCATTCGTCGAGAGCTTTCCACCGATATATAATCTAATAAGGTTTGAACAACGTGAATTTTAATCAATTTATCATTAGGGATAATCATCCGCCATTTGCAGATGATTAAGGAATTTTGGAAATTAGAAAAGAAAAGGAAGATAGAGGTGATGGCTTGGCTTTCATGCTCTCAAATATATTATCGTTAAGTTAGGTTATGGGCTATGCATCTAGTTTAGCCTCAAACAAATAAATGTGATGTTTAAACTTTGTAACACCTCTATTTCACAAACCATAACTCTGAATATATCAAAACTAGGTATCAAATTGATTATCCTGAAAAGACCTTCACAACGATTATAAATAGGATATCCAATTCACCATTTTATTAAAAAAAATTCTTTTAATATTAATATAAGAAAGATCTTTGCAAAGATTATAAATAGGATTCCATATTTTGATGGCTCTACTTTTTCTTCCTTTAAAGGTCCTTGTTCCCAAGAATTATCTTACTTAGGCACATAAATTTTGATTAGAGTTGATGGTTCTTTTATAGGGCTTCCCTTTGGATGAATGAAGTTTTTAGCTGCTGATTTCTTCCAAAAGTCTATTAAAGTCCATTCTATAAAATTCATATACTTATCTTGTAGTCACCGTTCCCAATATATTTCGTTTTGCACTTTCATTATTTCTCCTTGATAATGAGTTATACTATCGATGTGATCATCTTGAGTAGTAGTTATGTGACCTTTAAACTTGTGCGATTATTTAATTTTCTTTCCTTTAAGAGAATAGCGAGCTTTATCTGAAGGAGAAGAAAGGATTTTGATATTCGAGGAGGAGTTTTCTTCAGAAGACGACATGTTTTAATTAAAAATTTGAATTTTATAGAAGTGATTCTCTAAAGGAAGTGTTCGATATGTTTTGTTCTGAAGAAGGTTATTCATATAGCAAAAATTTACTAAAAATATTAAAAAATATTTATGATAGAAATTCATTGCTTAATCTTGACCAACTAAGATATGTTATTTTTTTAGATGGAGATGCATTTAGCCAGAAATAAAATTAGTTTATAAGAATGAAATATTCTCGGTTATATTATTAACAAATAATACTCATATGTGTAAAGATTACCCAATTAATTCATTCAAAGAGCAAATGCTTAGTTCCCTATGTAATTTCAAATAGGGAAATAACTTTTTTCTACGTTATCTCTTAGAAAATGATGATGTATATCAATATGTTTTGTTCTAGAATGATTTGTATGATTTTTCGAAAGATTAATAACACTCATATTATCACAATATATATATGTATGTATGTATGTATATGAAATTTTATAATATTTTTCCAGAAATCCCAAAGCGTTTGTTGTACATATATAACTTGAGCACAAGCCAAAGAAGCTGAGATATACTCGGCCTCATAAGTCGATGATGAATTTTGTTTCTTACTGAACCATGAAACCAATGATTGATCGATAAAGTGACAGCTATCACCCAAACTCTTTCGATCCGTCTTGCAACCTCCAAAATTGGTATCGCTGTATGAAACCAATTCAAAAGAGCTATCTTTTTGATAGAAGAGTCCATAATCTTTGGTGTTGGTTACATAACGCAAAATTCATTTCATTGGTCGATGATGTGATTCTTAGATTGTGCTTTAAATCGAGCAAACAAACAAATACTCATCATAATATCGGGTCAACCATCGATTAGGTAAAGTAAAGATCCTCTCATACTTCCATATAGTTTTTGATCAAACTCCTTACCATTATCATATTTGTCTAAATGCATGCTAATACTCATTGGAATCGGTTTACTTGATGTACTATCCATTCCATAATGTTTTAATAGTTCTCTACAATATTTTTCTTGAAAAATGTATATACCATTTTCTAATTGTTTAAATTGTAAACATGAAAGAAATTCAGTTCTCCCATATGTGACAGTTCAAACTCATTTTTCATAATAGCTGCAAAATAATTACACAAATTTTCAATCATAGATCCAAATATTATATTGTCCACGTAATCATGAATAATTAAAATATCATCCTTTTCCTTTTTGATAAATAATATAATTTCAGTTTTACTAATTTGAAGACCGAAACTTAAAAAATGACTTTTGAATCTATCGTACTAAGCATAAGGTTCTTGTTTAAGACCTTAAAGTGCCATTTTAAGTTTGGTAACATGGTTTGGATATTTTTCATGAACCAATAGAGCTGGTTGTTCAAAATATACATTTACTTTAATAAAACTGTTTAAGAAAACAACATCCATTTAATATAATTTAAAATTGCGATGACAGGCAAAAGTAAATAATATTCGTATTGCTTCTAATCGAACTACAGGTGCAAACGTTTCTTAATAGTCAATTCCTTCTTCCTGATTATATCTCTTAGCAACTAATCTTGCTTTATTATGGATTATATTATGATTTTCATTAGCTTTATTTTTAAAAATTCATTTTGTTCCAATAATGGATTGATCATCCGGTCATGGTACGAGTTTCCAAAACGTTGTTTCTTTCAAATTGATTGAGTTCTTCTTGCATTGATAACATCCAAAACTCGTCTTTAGTGGCTTGCTTATAATTTTTAGGTTCTATATTAAAGATAGAAGCTACATAACCCAACTGATTTAAATGGTTTATAGGTATGACTCTAGTATTTACATCTCCATTTACATTATCTATAGGATTGTCTTTTAAAATTATAGGGAAGATCCTAAAATATTATTGTCTATATTTTCATTTTCATTATTGGTATTATTTACTAGAATATGAGTATGATTTATTTCTAAAATTTCTTCATTATTATTATTATTATTATTATTGTTTTAAATTTTTCATCAAAAGAAACACGTAAACCCTCTTCAATTGTATTAGTTCATTTATTAAATATTCTATAGGCTTTACTTTGTTCTGAATAATGAATAAAAATTGCTACATTCGACTTTTGGATCAAAATTTCCTAATTGCTATTTAGTATATAACATGAAGCATTTTTTACCAAAAAATTGAAAATATGAGACTTTCGGTTTCTTTCCATAAAAAATTACATGAGGTGTTTTTAGTCAATGTCCTTAAAGAGACACGATTAAGTACATAGCAAGCAGTAGCAATGGCTTCAGTCTAAAAATTTGTTGGTAAGTTACTACTACATAGCAATGTTCGTGCACACTCTTGTAAGGTTCAATTCTCCCTTTCAACTACGCTATTTTATTGTGATGTTCATGGAAAAGAAAACGTATGACTAATACCCTTCTTGTTACAAAAATCTTCAAATAATTCATTTTCCAGTTCTCCTCCAGGATCAACTCTAATACTTTTAATTTCTAAATCTTCTAAATTTTGATTTCTTTTAGCAAACATTTTAAACATGTCAAAAGTATCACTTTTGTGTTTCCAAAATAACATCCAAGTAAATCTAGAATAACCATTAACAATCACAAAAACGTATTTATTATGATTTATCAGTCTTACTTGAGTTGGACCAAATAAATCAAAATGTGGTAGTGGTTGTTTAGATGATATTTCCTTTTTAGACTAGAAGAAGCTTTCTTTAATTTTTCGCATTGACAAGCGCCCCACAGTAAAATTAATTTTCGGTATATATCTTACTAATTCATTTTTAGGAAGATTATCAAGATATTAAAATTAATACGACAAAATTGTTTATGCCGAAGCTACGGACCATTATGATTTGCAACTAGACACGTATCATTAACATGCTTAATATTCGTATTCAAAACATATATATTTCCTTTTCTTATATGTTCTCAGATTAGAATTTTATTTTGGTCAAAAATACTGCTTTTATTTTTTCAAAATCGATTTTAAAACCTTTACCACATAACCGACTTATACATAAAATGTTATGCTTTAAATTTTCTACTAATAACACATTTGTAATCATAGGAGAGTTTGAAAATTTTATGTACAAAATGTCATTCTCAACTTAGAATTAGAAATATATAATTTGTACTATTTTTAGATTTCATAAATTTTATGTACAAAATGTCATATTTCTTTTGATTATTTTGTTTTGTCTTCTTATAACCAAGTCTATTTTTATTGCTAGAAAGTTTTAAGACACTAACAATATATTTTAAGCTCTATTTTCCTTTGTTAAATTTTGGAACATTATTTGTAATTTGCTCCAATTATTGTTTTAGCTCTAAAACTTCAATTTTAGTCAAGTCCAAACAAGATTCTAATTCGCAAACTTCTTCGTTAAGCTTATCATTCTCAACTTTACTAGCCTTTTGACAATTTAATTTTTGATAAGTTAATTCACAAACTTCTTCGTCAATTTTCTAATTTCATCAATTAAAGCAGTATTTGATAAGTTATTTTTCATATGATTTTTATGAAATTTCTAGTTCTTCTAAAATATTTTTTTCAACCTTAAGCATACTGTAGTGACCCTAATTTTGACTAATATTATTTAGGAGATCTAATTAGATAATTAAATAAATAATGTAGATGGTTAAGGGATTCGGATTTGTAAATTCATAAAGGATCCATGCTTTAATGAATACATAAGCAAAAGAATTAGTGATAAGTAAGTAGGAGGAATATGATAAGGGCAAAATAGGAATAGCCTTTGTTCATATACCTTAAACCCTTCTATCCTTCATTTCTCATTCATTTCAACATTCATAAAGAAAACTAAAACCCCAAGAGCTTGGTCGCCACCATTAAGAAGAATCAAAAGAAAAAAAGCTATGATTCAAGTAGAATGCTTGAATAAATTAATCAAAGAGCAAATCTCAACCTTTTTAACACCAAACTAAAATAAATAATTTGGTTTACATCTCAATTTTTTACTGCTTTCGGTTCAAGGTTGGATCCAAATTATTTTGCAAATAATATGCCATGTTATGTTAGTTTAAATGGATATATATATATATTTACATATACATATATATGCTTATTGATGATTTATGATGTTTTATATATATTTTATGATAATTTAGAGTGGAAAACCTATTAAATGACATCCAAATCATTTGCATTTTTGATATATGGTCAAAGACATTATTTTAGATGTGGATTTCATGTTTCGTTATTTTCTAAGTTGTTGTGGAATTATTATGAATTTATATGAAAGAAAATAGTTAACAATGGGTTCAAATTATTTAAAGAAATTATATAATGATTTTGGGTCTGAAATTTAAATATGTTAGAAAACATGCTAAAGGTGAATTATTGTGATTTTTGGGAAATTTTCTGAAGTATTTTATTATGTTTATAATTTTTTTTAAGTTTAGGGACTTGAATGTTTCATATGTTTTAACCAAGGAGAATGGCTTATTGGTTAAAATGTTTTAATTGATAGTTCTAAAATTCGGTAGCACTTTTAGAAAAGGATATTGATAAAAAAATGGCAACCATTTCATTTTGACCAATAAGACAAGTTAGTTGAAAAGAAGTTACTTTCTAAAGCATAAAATCAGTTTTGTCATAATTTACTGCTTTGCCACTTCCATCTGTTAGCTTTCGACACTTACCACCGCTTAAAACCCCATATAAAACTAATACACTTGGTATCAAGCCATTGATACATAATGGATTGGAGAAAGGCAGAAGGAACGATGTCAAAACCTTGCTTTCAAAGGGATTGTTTTTAAAGAAGGAAGCTTTCGAACAAGTTGTTGCTTGCCTTTATTTTAAAAAGAAGCTTTCGAATGAGTTGTCGATTGTTTTGTTTTAAAAGAAGCTTTCAAAAGGATAGCTGATTTGAACTTATTCGAAACCCATGTTGCCGCATTCTTACCTTTCGAATTAGTTAAAGCCCTTTTCTTTATAGCTTAATAGCAATGTGTTTGAAAGGATGCTTTCGCCTTTTACTTTAAAGCAGCCTTCTACATACTTTCGAAAAGGTCATACAACCTCTTTCAAAATTGTTCTGGAGGCATTAGTTTTGAAAGAGTGGGTTTTGAAACTATCCTCTTTCTTTTATTTGGGATTAATACTTTCGAAATCAAAGCTTTTTCCTCAGTTCTTTATGACGCAATAATTATACTATACGTTAAACCCAAAGATTTCAAATGGCTTTGAAGTAATGTTTCCACAAACTTTTACTTGAACCCAACATTTCGAAAGGTACGTTTTAAGCGAAGGATTTCTAATGTTTTCGAAAGGTATATTATAAGAGTTTCGAAGAGGAAACCTCAATGTTTTTGAAAAGTATATTTAGGCATAACAGGAGGTTTGTTTTAAATGTTTTAAAAAGAAGTTTTCCAATTCTTGCGAAAGACAAATTTAATGGTTTCGAAAGAGAAGGTCTAAGGGATAAGTAATGGTTTCGAAAGAGAAGGTTTAAGGGATAAGTAATGGTTTCGAAAGTCATATTTTCAGTACATTCGAAAGGGATGCTTTGGCCTTTCGTCCTAGTGTTTTTAAGGATAAAGCAGTTATCTTATTTTTAAAGGGGTACTTTCAATAAATTGAAAGATATTGTTAAGGTTTTAAACAAAAGTTTTGAAGGTATTATTTTGGCCTTATGGCCTAGAGTCTTCTAAGTTGAAAGAGGTTTAACTTACTTTGATGGGATAGATATTTCCATTGATTAGATTTCATCAATATTGTTTTGTGCAAAGTATATATCATGGCATAAGTATTTTGAGTAAGGCAACGAGTATGATTTCCTTGTTTTATAAAGTTATGATTTTAAGGGTAAATCATCTATAAAGATCATTTATAAGGAACTGAAATTTGAATAAGGTAGTTAACCCTACGTATGTAATAGGAAATGAAATTTGAATAGGGTAGATAACACTAAATGTATGACTCAGATATTAAAAGACCAAAAGACCAGATGGGACTGGTATAGGGTCATGCCTTATACTTTAGCTAATAGCCCCTAGCTAATATAAGTCCAAAATTCCACTGTAGGGCAATGTTATAGATGGGAGTAAAATAATGTATACACTTTATCTCTATTCTCCCATCTCTCTTAAGTTATTCTTCTATATCTTATAAAGACTTGAATGCAGATTTTAAGAAAGTAAGATATGGATGCTAGAAGTGGAAGAGTTAACATTGGTGGAGGAAGCACCACAACTAATGGTATTGCCAGACCAAATACTAGAAGGAATCCTGATCGTGCACAAGCTGTTAATGAAAGCCCTGGAGCACCACAAGTTGATATGGGAGCCATGTACCAGTTCTTCATCAACATGATGCAAGTTGGAGCTACTGCGGGATTAGTTGGAGGAAATTAGGAAGCTCGAGTGGTTAATAACTATGCAATACTAAGCAGAGATTATGCTAGGATTGGAGGAAAGCCGTTGATCGGGACTGAGGTTGCAATTCAAGTAGAGAATTGAATGCTTCATTGCGAAAGGATTTTTGCTGATTTAGGACTCAATGATGAGAAAAAGAGGAGACTTAATTCTAGGCAATTGCAAGGAGCGACACTGTATTGGTAGAATAGTGTTACTGTAGGAGTAAATGAAGAGACCATGATTTGGGCAGAATTCGAAAGAAGGTTTGAGGAAAGATTCATGTCGGAGATTGCTAAGTTGACTCTACTTAGGAAGTTTGCTGAGTTGGTGCAGGGAGATATGACAGTGCCGGAGCATGCTACCAGATTTGAGAAGCTGTCGAGATACGGATATGCTATAGTTAGCACAGTTATCAAAGGGAATGAGAAGTTCATCCGCGGACTAAACCCCGAGCTTGATAAAGAAACTATGCCACATATTTGGGATCTGTGTGATGTAGTTGTTGAGATGGCTTTGAGGCATGAGGAGCTGCTTGCTTTTCTTGATGGTAACAAAGCAGGGAAAGATCAAGATGGGCAAAACCAGAAGAGAAAGTTTTTCCATAAGAAAAGCGGTCCGAATGAAGGAGCAGCCAAGAAAAGGTAGGCTCGTGTATTTCTGCTATAAGTGTGATAAGAAGGGACAAAATGCTCATGAGTGCTGGACAAACTAAGGGAAGAAAGATGATGATAAGAAAGGAGTAAAATGTTTCAACTGTGACCAAGTTGGACATTATAAGAACCAGTGAAAAAAGCCAGCCAAGGATGGAAAGGAAAAAGTGTTTACAATTAAACCAGGTACTTCGAGGCCAACAACAGAGGGAAAAGGAAAAGATATGTTGGGAGGTATGCTTTTGATTCAGGGTATGTCAGTTAGAGTTCTATTAGATACTGGTGCATCGCATTCTTTTATATCTCATTATTTGGTAGATGAGTGTTTAGCGACGTTTTTTCTATGGGTTAGAAAATCGCTGATAAATTTTGAAATAAAATAACCACAAGCGTAAGGTGTACGAATGTAGCATGTATGCGAGTACGGATCGATCCACAGAGAATTTTTAGTATTTTAAAATTTTATTCAATCAAATTAAACTAAAGTCGATGGATTGTTAACTAACTAAAAGAGAGTAAAAACTAGCTAAAACTAAGGAGAATAAAAAATATGAGAATAAAGAGCAATTTAGAGGCAAATCCTCTCTCATGATCACATAAATCAACATAATGAAATTATGATCTCTTTTTGGTCATTTGTGAGTGTTGTTGGTGCATTTATCACAAGCATGGCCTAATTGTGTTATTAATTAACACACTTAAACCATCAAACTTTAATTCACCCTCTAACCCACTTACTAACTTTAATGAAAATGACATGAAATTAAAAGTAGAGTCTATTTTAAGCATGGGTTATTAACTATTGAATTAGAAACATAAACCATCAAATTTTGATTCTAAATCCACTACGATTACCATGATCATATGTAGATGAAGAGTTATTAGTGATTCATATGACTAAGCATAGCCTATTTGTTTTGAAAAACATAAGCTATCAAACTCAATATCAAATACAAAATCACACAAACATCTAACTTTCCATTAAGCACAAAAGAGACATAAATGAAAAATTATGTTGTACCTACATGATTCGAGAGAGCTTCGTTACCCCTAAATTGAAGTGATTAGCCTCTCATTTGTTTTATCTTACCAACACAAGTAGAAAGCAACATGAAATAAACAAAAAGAAGAGGAAAATGAAAGCTAATGGAAATGAGAACTAATCTAATTGCATAAAATAAAATCTACACTATTAGCATGAAAGAAAGAGAGCATGTATGTAAAATAAAACACTAATTAACGTTGCATAAAAAAGGAAAAGTACATGAAATGAAAATGGCTAAGTAGCCATGAAAAGAGAAAGAGTGCTTGCATTTTTATTTTGAGCCTAAACTAAACTAAGAGAAGAAGAGGTTACATGAAGCATGAGGGGTTTTTATACAAGTTAGAAACCCTAATCCATATTTTTGGAGAAAGCCCAAACTACCCCTTAGGATGTGTGGTGGCCATGTAACCATTAGCATCCACTAATCATCCATTAAGTGTGCATGAATATTTAATGGTCTTTTAGCATGTGCTTAGCTCCTAAGTGTACATTAAGATAGATGGGTAAGTTGGGTCCTCCATGATAATTTCTTTGAATTATTTCCATAATCATTTGTTCTCTTCACTCTTGTGCATGCATATATCATCATGAAACCACTTGTAAAATTTACTAAATTTCCAACAAAACAACATAGGAAATTCCAAGTAAATTTTCACAATTTAATAACTGCGTAAAAATGACCATTTTTCTTATATACGAAGATGAATATGTGACAATTTGAAAATAATTTGAATTTGGTTTAAAAAAGTTAAAATACCCCATATGACTTTTATTTAAACAAAAGTAGATTAAAAATGGTGGTAAAAATATGCACATTTACGCGAACATCAATGAGCTTAACCTAGAATCCTCATATCTAGTTACTTCCTTAAGGGTTTCGAATCCAATAGGAGGCCAGCGACTCTTGGGATGAGATGTGACCACCTAGAGTTTGAATTATTAGGTTACGTATTTGCTTTTAGTTTGCATGTGTTTGATTTTATTAGGTTCGGAATTATTTTGGGTATGAATTGGTTAAGTAAATACGATGCTAGGATATTTTTCCATGATAGGAAAATATCACTATGACACCCTAGTTGTGGCAATCCAATTATATACTCCATAGAAAACCCTAGTTTTGAGGTTAAGGCTTTTTTGGGTGTTATGGATGATAAAGATGAGTTGAACCAAGTTTTCATTGTTAAAGAATTCGTAGATGTCTTTGACCCTGTGATAGGGCTACCGCTGAAATGAGCCGTTAGGATTTAGATAGATTTAGCAGCAAGAGCATAATCGGTGAGTAGACCACCAAGTAGAATGACATCTACCGAGATGAAGGAGTTAATGGCGTATTTGGTGGATTTAGAAGGTAAGAAATTTATTAGACTAAGCAGTTTGCCTTAGGGAGTAGCCGTAATGTTTGCGAGAAAACCGAATGGATCATTAAGTTTGTGTATCGATTATCGTAAGCCGAATGAGAAGATGACAAAGAACCGATAACTGTTACCTAGAATTGACCATTTGTTCAATCAGTTGAGTAGAGCCAAGGTATTTTACCAGTTGGATTTGGCAACTCGGTTCCATCAGCATAGAGTAGCAGAGGATAGTATTCCTTTGACGGTATTTAGGACCAGATATGGATTGTACGAATAGTTAGAGATACCGTTCGGACAATCTAATGCGTCGATATTTTTCATGGCTTGATGACTAGAATCTCCTGATAACATCTGGACATATTTGTGTTAGTATTAATAGACGACATTTTGATATACTCTAAGGATGAATGAGAGCACGAACTTCATCTTAGAGTGAGGCTTGAGATATTGAGGCAACATCAACTGAAAGCGAAATTTTCAAAGTGTCACTTCTAGAAGAAGGAGGTGAAGTTTCTTGGTCATGTAGTCTCAAAGAAAGGATTAGTAGATTCGGCTAAGATCGAAGTAGTGAATAGTTGGAAGAGACCCAAAACAGTGACTGAGATAAAGAGTTTTCTTGGATTAACTAGTAACTATCGGAGATTCCTTAAGGATTTTTCACTGATAGCGACACCGATGACTAAGCTAATTCAGAAAGATGTAAGTTTGTCTGGATTGATAAGTGTGAGGAGGCAGTCCAGAAACTGCGACACTTATTGACTAATTCACCTATATTAGTTGTTCCAGAGGGGAATCAGGACTTTGTGGTATACACGGGCACATGTGGAACAGGGTTAGGAGCTATGTTAATGAAACGAGTAAAGCGATTACCTATGCTTCCCAATAGCTTTGATCGCATGAGGTTGGACACCCAAATCATGATTTTGAATTAGTTGTGGTAATTTACGTATTGAAGGTGTGGAGACATTACCTTTTGTGAGAAGATTCGAGTTGTATACAGATCATTAGTCACCGAGGTATTTATTCTCTCAAAAGGAGTTAAATATGAGACAATAAAGGTGGTTAGAATTTTTAGTCACTTATGACTTTGGAATTGAGTATACAATGAAAAAGGCAATAAGGTTGCAGATGGACTTAGTAGGAAACATCAGAAAACAGTATTAGCAATTGTAGCTAAGTGGAAAGATTTAGAAGCATTGACTACATGCAGAATGCAATGGAGTTCTAAAGCTAGTTCTAATAAAAAATCTGCTATGTTTTCGTGTTTAGGAGTTCGACCGGTGATGATCAAAAGAATTTCTACTAAGCAAAGGGAGATCCATTATTAGCTGAGCGAATCAGGAAGTCAAGGAATGGTACAAATAGCGATAACATGAAAGATTTCAGTCTTGACTAAAATGGATACTTAAGGAAGAAAGGACGATTATGTGTTACGAATGTAAGAAACATTAGGAAGAAAGTTCTTAGAGAATGCCATCGTTTGAAGTTCACAATTCTTCCGAGAGGAACTACGATTATCATGATATGAAAAGGAGTTTCTTCAGGGATGATCTGAAGAGAGATATAGGCATATGGGTGAGGCAGTGTTTGAACTATCAACAGCAAAAAGCCGAACACCAAAAACTATGTGGGTTACTTCAGCCTTTGCATATTCCAGTTTGGAAATGAGCAATGGATTCCATAGATGGGTTGCAAAGTTCCAGGAAATGAAAGTATATGGGTTGTAGTGGACAGATTGACCAAGAGTGCCCATTTCATTCCAGTTAGGTCGACTAGGACAACAACAAATTTAGCTAAATTATTTATGAGGAATATAGTAAGACTGCATGGAATTTCTAGTAGTATAGTAAGTGATAGAGATTCCTTATTCACTAGCGAGTTCTGGAAGAGTCTATGGGAGACATTAGATACCAAGCTTAAGATGTGTACCGCTTACCATCTATAGACAGATGGGAGAAAAGAGTGAGTTAAATCTTAAAAGATTTGTTAATAGCTTGTGTGCTTGATTTTGGGGGATCATGGGAAGACCATCTACGCTTAGTCGATTTTTCATATAACATCAGTTATCAAACTAGTGTAGGGATGGCACCATTTGAAGCTTTGAATGGAAGGCCAAGCAAATCTCCTATTTGTTGGTTAGAGACTGGGGATAGGTTAGTTCTTGGTCCAGATTTGGTTAAAGAAGCTGTAGAAACGATTGACTATGCTGATAAAGATGAAAAGACTTAGAGTTCTCATTTGGAGATCATGTCTTCGTCAAGGTGTCATCGACGAAAGGTGTAATCAGATTTAGAAAATTAGGAAAATTCATGCTAAGATTTGTTGGACTATTTCTTATTGTAGAAAGGATCGGGAAACTCGCATATAGAGTAGAGTTACCGAATAGTTTGGCAGAAGACCACAATGTTTTTCATATTTCTCATCTAAGAAAGTGTATACGAGATCTAGAAATTACGATTACACAGACTATATTAGATGATCTAGTAGTGAAACCGGATATGACTATAGTTAGAAAGCCAACTTGTGTAGTTGCGAGAGATGAGAAGAGACTAAGGAACAAGACAGTCAGATAAGTAAAAGTCTAGTGGAGTGATGATGAGAGAGACTATATTTGGAAAACTAAGAGCATGATTAGAGATACTTATCCTAGCTTGTTTAATGGTATGCTTTACCTTTATGGCTGATTGCTGTAAGTACCTTATCTTAATTTTGAGGACGAAATTCTTCAAGGAGGATAGCCTGTAATGACCCTAGTTTTGACTAATAATATTTAAGAAATTTAATTAGATAAATTTAATGAAATAACGTAGATGGTTAAGTGATTGATATTTATAAATTCATAAAGAGGCCATGAATTAATGAACACATAAGCAAAAGAGAACCGAAGATAAGTATGTGGGAGGAATATGATAAGGGAAGAATATGAATAGTCTTTCTTCTTATACCCTAACCCTTCTATCATTCATTTCTCATTCATTTTAATATTCGTAAACAAAACTAAAACCCCAAGAGCTTGGTTGGCCACCATTGTGAAGAATCAATGTAATAAAAGGTAAAATTCTAACAGAAAGCTTGAAGAAATCAATCAAAGAGCAAATCTCAACCTCACCAAGCTAAGGTGAATAATTTGGTTTAAATTTCAGTTTTGTTAATGCTTTTAGTTTCAAGATTGGATCCGGATTATTTTGCAAATAATGTGCCATGTTACGTTTATTTAAATATATATGCTTGTTGATTATTTATGATGTTTTATATACATTTTATGATAAGTTTAGAGTGGAAAACCTATTAAATGATATCCAAATGATTTGCGTTTTTGATATATGGTCAAAGATATTATTTTAGAAATGGGTTTCAAGTTTCATAATTTTCTAAGTTGTTGTGGAATTATTATGAATCTTCTACAAAAGAAAATAGTTAATGTTGGGTTTAAATTGTTTAAATCAATATAAAAAGATTTTGGGTTTGAAATTTAAATATGCCAGAAAACATATTAAAAGTGAATTATGGTGATTTTTAGGGAATTTTCCAAAGTATTTTATTATGGTTGTAATTTTTGTTAAGTTTAGGGCTTAAATGTTTCATATGTTTTAACCAAGGAGAAGGGCTTATTAGTTGAAATGTTTTAATTGGTGATTCTAAAATTCGGCAGCAATTTTAGAAAAAGATTTCGATAAAGAAATGACAACCAATTACACGTTGACCGGTAAGACAAGTTAGTTGATAAGAAGTTACTTTGTAAGGCATAAAATCAGTTTTGACATAATTTATCACTTCACCACTTCCATCTATTAGCTTTCGACACCAAACCACCGCTTACAAACCCATTCGAAACCAATACACCTGGTATTAAGCCATTTATACACAATGGATTAGAGAAAGGCAGAAGGGACAGTGTCAAAACCTTTGTTTCGAAGTGGCTTTTTTTAACTTGTCTTTGTTTTTAAAGAAGGAAGCTTTTGAACTAGTTACTGCTTACCTTTATTTTAAAAAAATGCTTTCGAATGAGTTGCCATTTGTTTTGTTTTAAAAGAAGCTTTCGAAAGGATAGCTTCTTTGAACCTATTCGTAACCCATGCTGCTGCATTTTTACCTTCCGAACTAGTTAAGGCCGCTTTTCTTTATAGCCTAAAAGCAATGTGTTCGAAAGGGTGCTTTCTCCTTTTACTTTTATGCGACCTTCTCCATACTTTCGAAAGGGTATACAGTCTCTTTCAAAACGTTTTTGGAGGAAATGGTTTTTTAAAGAGTGGGTTTCGAAGCTATCCTCTTTCTTTTGCTTGGGATTAGTACTTTCAAAAGCAATGCTTTTGCCTCTGTTCTTTATGACCCAATAATTATACTATATGTTAAACCCAAAGGTTTCGAAAGGAATGATTTTAAATGGTTTCGATGCAATGTTTCCACAAACTTTTACTTGAAGTCAATACTTTCGAAAGGTCCGTTTTGATGAAGGATTTCCTATGTTTTCGAAAGGTATATTATAAGAGTTTTGAAGAGGAAACCCCAATGTTTTTGAAAAGTATATTTAAGCACACCAGGAGGTTTGTTTTAAATGTTTTAAAATGAAGGTTTCCAATGCTTTCGAAAGACAAGTTTAATGGTTTCGAAAGGGAGGTCTAAGGGATAAGCAATGGTTTCAAAGTCATATTTTCAGTACAACCGAAAGGGATGCTTTGTCCTTTTGTCCTAGTGTCTTCAAGGATAAAGTAGTTATCTTATTCTGAAAGGGGTACTTTCAATAAATTCGAATGAGATTGTTAAGGTGATAAACAAAGGTTTCGAAGGTATTGTTTTGGCCTTATAGCCTAGAGTCTTCTAAGTTAAAAGAGGTTTTAACTTATCTCAAAGGGATAGATAATCTCATTGATTAGATTTCATCAACATTGTTTTGTGTAAAGTATATATCATGGCATAAGTATTTTGAGTAAAGCAAAGAGTATGATTTCCTCATTTTATAAAGTTATGATTTCAGGGGTAAATCATTTACAAAGATTTTTTACAAGGAAATGAAATTTGAATAGGGTAATATATCCTAAGTGTGTGACAAGAAATGAAATTTGAATAGAGTAGATAACCTTAAATTTATGACTCGGAGATTAATAGACCAGATAAGACTGATGAAGGATCACGCCCCGTACTTAACTAATAACCCCTAGCTAATATAAATCCCAAATTCCAATGTGTAGGACTTTGTCACGTACAGGACTAAAATAATGTTACATAAAGGAATATACAGAGTAAATATAGGTTATTGGTGAGCCCGCAAAACCATAAGGTTTGGTTGACCCTAAAGGAAGATAGTTAAGGACAGATAGCCCAATATTTTGTCTAACAGAAGTTAGATAATTGATTATGTCTGGTAAGCCTGAGTTAGTAATAGTTAATAGTTTGCCAGATAAAACTATAATGTGGACATATAGTCTATTAATTATTTGATTTCTATGCATATATGTATTTTCCACTGTTGTTACAATTAGTTTGATTGCAGGATTTTGATTTGCAAAAGATATGCTTTTAAATGGATATTAGTGAGGGGAAACTCATTCCGCTAAGCGGCGTGGTCTCACTTAACATCAGTAAATTAAGATGTAATAGTATTATTCACATCAGGCTTAATATCTTATTTGAAGTTTATGATTTCCCCTTAAACTCTCTGATGCTCAAAATTTGATTTGAGTAGATTATGGTTTAAGGATTTTCAGGCTAGTAGGTTGGAAGAATAAGCTTCGAAGACGTATAGCAGACAAAAGCTAGTTATGTAGGAGTTATTTAGTATTATTTCCATTATGCTTTATTTATGATTGATATGTCTATCTAATACTCTGGTCATCCAAAGGAACATCTTCATATGTCGCTCTTGTCATAATTTGTAATAACTATATTTGATCAAAACCAGGGAATTGTTTTAGGTTTATGTAACTAAAAATGAAACACTGATTTGAAATGTAATCAGAAAAGTAGTTTTGAAATCTATGTTGATTTTATTTCATATTCATGCGCTTCTAATATTATTGATACCATTAACATTACTGTATTTTGTTATCGAAAGTTAGTACTATCGATGACTGCAACAAGTGTAGCACTTAGCTTCGGGCCTCAAGATAGGGGATGTTACACATACCAAGTTATAATTCAGCTCTGTTTAATTTGTCTACATTTTCTTTATATAAGTTCTTTAATTTTCTTAGCTTACATCAATTTCAATACTAATTTCTAATATACAGTTATAAGAAAGGTCAGAATTTATCTCATTAGTGGCGAGAAACAAACGTGTGCTTGTTCTGTGCCACTATCACTTTCACTCTTCGAAGAAGACAAATCGAGTTATCCCATGTAACTTGAAAAAATCTTCTTTTCTTCTTGAACTTCTCAATTTTGTTTTTCTTCCTTTCCTTTTTTAGTATGGATAGTCCTTCATGTGCTCAAATTTATCGCACTCGTAGCACTTGATTGAGGTTGTGTTCCAACCATTTTGTACCTTCATGAATTTCTACAACTTGTTATAGTTTTTGGGGATGAAAAACAATCTCATCTTAATCTAAGTCAAAGTCTTCATTTTGGCTTGAAAAGCTACACTCTTCTTCTCTTGATTTATTTTTTTGCTTGCCTGTAAATTTGCTACATTTGACATCAGATTCCCAATTAATTCTTCAATTTGAGTTAAGAAAGATCGTTTGCTTTTTCTATTTCTTGAACCTTTCTTTCCCATTTAGAAGTCAAAGAATTTAAAATATGTATAACAAAATCAAAATCAGTGAATGTAGCTCCTAATGCCATGAGATCATGTTGTATGGTTTGAAATAATGCATACATATCTACAATCAATTCTTTTGTTTTCATTTTGAATGATTCAAATTAATTTTGAAGAATAAATATTTTAGTGTACTTAAATTTGGTTGTTCCTTCATGTGTGATTTGAAGTGTATGCCAAATATCATAAGCGGTTTTAAACATCATGACTCTATAATTTTCATTTTTGTCAAGTGAACTAAACAAAACATTCATGGCTTTTGCATTTAGTTGTCATGGTTTTTTGAGCATCTGTCCAAGTACTCATTTTTGTTGAAGGTGCTTCATACTTAGTTTAAGTAGCTTTCTAAATCTTAAAACTGTTCATTTTCATAAAAATTCTCATACATGTAGACCAATATGCATAGTTAAACGTGGTGAATAGTGGAGGATAAGTAGTTGATCCACCCTCTAGAAAAGTGCTTGCCATATTTATAATCTTTCAAAAAAATAATTATGGTTAATTAAATTTCCTTGCTCTGATACCAAATGAAAGTGTACAAGGATCTATAGTTTATGGCTAAATTTTATACATATAAGTGTATAATATAACAATGAAAATAGGAGATTAGAGTAAGAAGTAATCACATCAGAATTTTTATTTTGATTCGGGCCTCCCATTCTATATCTAGTCCCGAAGCTCCCATCAAATTTTCCACTGATCAAAAACACCCTCACATAGCTCGTGGGAATAGGCAATACATAATTTTTCTAACTTGACAATCCTGTATTCTATTAACATGGTTTTAACTTTTAGTACAAGGCTTTCTGTAATCCCTTCTTCGAGTTGTATGGAAAAATGAATGTGAGTTTAAGGAAGTAGATCACCAAAATTATATAATAGTTGTTGGTGATATTAAAAGCAAGAAACAAATAAAATTTTAGAGAGCAAAAGAAATATGTTAAAAGCAAGAAGTAGGAAGTAAGAAGTTAATCTAAAACTCTAGCCATTGTCATATTTATAGTTGCCAAAAAGGTATCTTCTAAGAGTTGCCACTTATGGAGAAAACCATTGAAAATAGTGTTACATCCGTAGGGAAGAAGAGACGTGTCTTTTCAAAATAGAGCTGCTGGAAAGATTTGGATGTTTAAATAATTTAGTCAGTCGTCGGGTCTTAAACGACTATACTCCAAAATATAAGTAGTTCAAAAAGAATTGTTTTCGAATGTCTTACTTCAGACCCAAACGTCTAACTTTTGATGAAAATAGACTAGAAAATATTTAGTTCAAAAAGACATGACCATAGACTTTCAAACTATTAGTATGTAGCCACTTGGTACACTCAGTGGCTATGAGTAATACACTGTCCAATACTTGGAGAAATTTACATACTCTAGTCTCAATGGATGTATCGATATTTAGTTTCAATACATCTTGACTAGGAATATTTAAAATAGTATATTTTTTTCATTGTGATAAATTACTCACGGTTACAACACTTGGTAACTACTATCACAGAAACATACTATCTATGAATTTTTTATTAAATATACGTTAAATTAATTAATTAATTAATATAACACATTATATCAAGTATATAATTGAAATAACACACCCTTTATTTCGAATAAGATTGGTTATCGAGTTAGATAAATGTAAAAAATTACATAATTGCCCCTAAGGCATACCTCTAAATCTATCAATATTAACCAACCAAAAAATATCAAGTGAGTCATTCCATTGTTATCCAATAACTATTAGTACATAATCCTTGGTGTCCTATGGAACCATGAGTAATACATTGCCCGACATTTGGAGAGCGTTACGTACTCTAGTCTCAATGGATGTATTGATATCCAGTCTCAATACATCTTGACTAGGAATATTTAAAATGGTATATTTATTTTCATTGCGATAAGGTATCATGGTTACAAAACTTATAGTTATTATCACAAAGCACATCATTTATGGATTTTCTATTAAATATACTTCAAATTAAATTAATTAATTAATATAACATATTATATCAAGTATATGATAGAAAGAAAATACCTTTTATTTTGAACAAGATTAATTATCGAGCTAGATATATATAACAAATTACATAATTGCCCCTCGAGCATACCGCCAAACTCTATCATATGTAAGCTTATGGCCCATATTTGTGGAATATGTTTTAACTGTACCAATTTTTGTGTTGATATTGAACCAAATTTTTGTAGAATGAGTATCTATTTTTCAATTCTAGAAATAATACAAAGGTATTTTTATTGCTTCGATTTATGGTATCAATATGTTAACCATTCAATTGGATAGTTAATTCATTTGGTAACCATTCAATATGGTAACAAATTACATAATTAGGCTCTTTTAGACCATTCAATTATATTGGCTGATCAAGCTAAAGTGGAAACTTCAACCGAAATATTAAAACTTCTATTTTTTTCAACGTTTCATGAGTAGTTGCGCTGTCCGCTGAACATAAATTTTCACTCAAATATTGATGGTCCATACCTTAAATTTTTTAGTAAGGACAATATTATTAGTCGTCTATGACAGTGCATGAGGATCTATAGTAATATGGCTAACTTATTTTTAAGTGTATATGCAATATCAAGCTATATAATAATGGAAATAGTAAAGTAGAGTAAAAAAGCAGTCACACAAGGATTTTTATACTGGTTTGGACCTCCCATCCTACGTCAAGTCCTAAAGCTCACCTTCGGATTTTCCACTAACCAAACTTCTATCAACACAGATTTTGACTTATAGCATAAGACTCCTATAATCTCCTTTTTGAGTTGAATGAGAAAATGTATGTGAGTTTAAGAAAGCAGATCATCAAAATTATTGATTAGTTGTTGGTGATATTGAAAGCAAGAAAGCAATAGATTTTAGAGACCAAGAGAGATATATTGGTAACAAGAAGTAGGAAATTAGAAGTTCATCTAAAACTCCAGCAATAGTCATATTTATAGTTATAAAAAAGATCTCTTCTAAAAGTTGCAACTTATTAGAGAAAGCCATTGAAAATTGGGTTGCATCCCATGATGAGGAAGATATGTGCCTTTTTAAAATATATTAGTTAGAAGAACGCAGATGTCTGAACAAAATAGCCAGACATCTGAATGAAATTGTCTGATGTCTGATTTTTGAAAATTTTACTCCAAACAGTAAATAGTTCAAAAATGCTTGTTTTTAGACATCTAACTTCAGGCCTAGTTGTTTTGACTTTTAATGAAAATAGACTAGAAAATATTTAGTTCAAAACGACATGACCTCGGACGTCTGAATATTTCTCCAAACGTCTGAGTTCCAAAAAGAATTAATCTGACTAAATAACAATTTTGAGAAAATAAAAACTTTTTGGTGTGAATATTTTAGCTTACATCACTCAAGGGAGACTGTATGATTTATCTAAGACATTAACACAAGTATATGACCCTTACAATAATTTGTCTTCATGTCGAGCTCTATGATGATATTCTGCTTCGTATTATCCATGTTTCGATGCATTTATGACTTACTTTGTGCTCAAGGCTTAATGCTCATGTACCTTTATGTTAGTCTATAGATTATATGTTATAATTGTACAGTTGTTGTCATTAAAATCTAACAAGGAAGGTTTTGAAATTCTCCTCCTTTTTAATTCTAATAACCATACAATCTTATATACAATGATAAAATTAAAAAGTCTCCCCCTAAACATAACATGTCCCTCTATCAATATGAAAATATATTTCTCCTCCTTTGTCATTATCAAAAAGAAAATAAGAAATGATGCAAATAAAGCATATGTCAACAAAAAAAGCAATAACCATGCGCAATACATTTTCATTTCGACAGACAAAACAAGCATAGTATATCACAAACAATACAAACCAACATTACAATAACCAAAAGAAATGTCATGTAGTCACAAAGTTCAAACATACTACATAGCTAAGATGTTGGAAAATAAATTCTAAAGAAAATCTAGATAGCCTACACATAGTGGTTATAAGAGAAACCTCCATAATTCTCATAGTACTCATAATAATCTAGAGGATTGTATTACCCTTCTCCAAACCATTGGTCTTCAGCACTTGCTTCTTCAATACCTTCTTCAATGACTGGCCTTGAAAAGGAAAATTTTAAATTCATCCACTTACATATCAGACCAATGAAAGGAGATGGATTTATAGCCTTCCTCATTGTTATTTTCCTACACGGGTGCCTTTCCTTTGTCTGGATGAGAATATTCTGTCATATGCTTAGATGCTTGAGAAGGTGAAGCATGCATATGAGAAGGAGATAGACTATGTAAGGGAGAGGATGTCAAAGTTGAGCTTGATTGTCTTCTAACCTCTCTCATTATTTTTTAAAGCGATGACACTATCTTCCCCAAAGACCATTCCATTTATCCCATCCGAGTTGAAAACGATCTCTCTACACCTTTAACTCTCTTTTCATAAGATTTTTGATTATTAATGATAACCCGATGAATTTTGAGAGCTAATTTTGTCAAAGATTTATTTGGATTTGATTGAAGTCGAACATTGTAAAATTGATTTCAGAAGTATATTTGATCTAGGGTTATATAGGATGGGAAGGAATTGGGGCTTATTGAAAAGCTAGAGCCTGTTGAGTAGAGCTTTGACCGTGTTGTTATTGTAATGTCCATTCGTCAAAGCTCATATGATGAGGCAAAGTAGTGGGCAAGTGCATGAGGCTAAAAAACTATCTTCCATTATATTGGCCGACATTGCTTCAAAGCTAGAAGTTTTGACGTTGATCTCAAAAAAGGAAAAAAGTATCATAATATATGGTGCATATAAGATGGTTGGTCTTCTTCGGAACGAAAAAATTCTTGACTTCGTCGTGTATGAACTTAGCCAAATTAACCTTTATCCACCCAAAAATAGTGTAGAAAGCCTTCTGGTAATGTTTGTATATTTATGACTCCCTAGTCTAGAAATTACGGTATTGATCAACATTTTGTTTAGATGTCTAGGCGAGGTCGAAAGAAGCTAGTCTTCCATTCTGGCATAAAGTCTTCCCAAATCTCATGGATTATTGCGTTTCTTCACTTCTGTCGATAATCTAGAAATTCATCCAAATCAATCCATTTTTCCCATAACTAAAAGCAATTCATTAATCTTAACAACTCTTTAATGAACACTACTCCATAACCAACCTTTGTCATCTTAGGATTTTATACATTGCTAACCGACTTTGCATGGAAAAGATAGATATCAAGAGGAACTACCTTACTATCATCATATTCAGTCAAGGTGGTGATTTTGGCTTTGCTTGTTAGTTGCTAAAGGTGAAAGTCATTAAAATTTGGTAAGCAATAGAACGACCTGTTAGGTATCTTCTTCTTCGTCTTCAGTTCATCAAAACTTTGTTCGGCAATCGAGCTTTATCTTGACCAAATTTTAATATTTTCACGGGTAGCTTTAGAGATTGGAGCTGAGGAAGGGGATTTGCCTACTTTTTCTCTTTTAGTAAAAGGTGGGACCCATTTGGGGCATTTAAGAAACAAGGCTTTTGGTGAAAAGGGGTTTGGAACGAATTAGACAAATAGAAGTGAATAAAAATGAGTGATAACTGAATGGATGTTTTTCTTTAAAAAAATTCGCAGTCAATCAAATGTGTGATCTTGAGGTCAAACATCTAAAAATGGGTAGATATGGAACAAAGCCTTTGTAGTGCAAAAATAGGTTGGTTTAGACATTTGGATTTAAGGGTCAGATGTCTGAAAATGTGGCAATTTTGACCAGGGCATGTGTAGTGTAAAAGTCAACGTATTTTGACGATTGGATATTGGGTTTAAACTTCTGAAATTATAATAGTTATAATAAAAAAGTAATTTAAAATAGATGTTTGCTTGTAACTACTCAAATGTTAGAGTCTTCGAACATTTGCTTTTTTGAAAAATAAACAGTTTTATTAAATAAAGATCCATACACACAAACATATACACGATCAATAATAATACAACATACGTGAATAAGCTATTATTTAATTTTCCAGAGGCATAATTTCTTCTTCTTCCAAAGGTCCTTGTTCCCAAGAATAATCCTTTTTAGGCTCAAAATTTTTGATAGGAGTTGATGGTCCTTTTGAAGGGCTTCCCTTGGGAAGATAGCAATTTTTAGTTGGCGATTTCTTGCAAATCCCATTACTATAAAATTCATACCCTTGCCTTTTAATCTAGTGGATCATATCTAACATGAATTGTGTATTAGTATGTGTGTGTACCAATATATGAGCTAAATATAGCAATACGACAAAGTATAAAATGCAAAGTATAAAAATGAGTACACCAGAGTTTTTATAACGGTTCGAACTTCACGTCCTACGTCCAGTCCTGAAGCTCCTATTTGGTAATTAACTGAATAATAACCCTTGCTTCGCCTAGAGGAATAGGCTAATACAAAAGTATTCCTTTGACAATCTTATGTTTAATACAACACGAATATGGACTGCTAGTACAATTCTTTCTATAATCTCCTATGAGTGATGATGATGTAGAATACAATAGCCTATGATTTTTATTTGATGATAGTAAACACACACACACACACACACATATATATATATATTCGCTTAAATGATAATATATATATATATATATCCGCACTCAAATTGCTTACATACTGTGATCATTAATCGCTTTATCTTCCATAATTCTCAAAGCACATCACACTATATATCATAAAGGAGAAGATTATAGGAAGATTGTACTCAAATGACTTATCATTATTATTTAAGAACACACTATAGTTAGTCATATTTGTTATTTGTAAAAGAAGTCCTGTTCGGTTGCTCAGGCAGTTGAAGTCCTATTCGGTTGCTTAGGCGGGTGAAGTCCTGTTCGGTTGCTCAGGCAGTGTAAACCTGTTCCTCCGGGTTAAGTGAGGGTTATTGTAGTTGAAACTCCAGAAGGAGTCTGGGACTTGACGTAGTACGGAAAGTTCGAACCAGTATAAAAATTCCTGGTATGCTTGTTTTATCTTACTTATTTACATTGCTATATAACTTAGTTTATTTTTATACTAGTTTAATATAATTCCATATAGCATGATCCACACTGTCTTTTCATTTGGTATCAAAGCAATGTTTTCATCTCATCGTAAAATAGTTATTTAATTCTTTGCTAATATGGATAATAACACTAGCACTAGTTCTATAAGAACTAACACTAGTTTTATAGAAGGTCAGTCCACTGCACGACCTCCATTTTTCAATGATTTGAACTATAATTATTGGGCTACTCGTATGAGAATCTATACGCAATCTAATAGCTTTGAATCATGGAATATCACACAAAATGAATGTACTCTTCCTATAGAAGAATACTCCACATGGACAAACACACAAAAATTAGATGTTACTGCCAATGCTAAAGCTATGAACATGTTATTTTGTGCATGGATAGAAATGAATTTAATCGTATTAGCATGTGTCAAACTGCTCATGAAATATGGAGAACGCTTAAAATCACTGATGAAGGAACTAACAAAGCAAAATCTCCATGCTCAAAAATCAGTTTCAAAATTTTAGAATGAAACAAGATGAATCCATCAATGATATGTACTTCAGATTTCAAGATATCTATCATTCACTATTAGAATTAGGAGAAAAAGTACACTGATTTTGATATTTATCGGAAATCCTAAACTCCTTAATAGACGAACGGGAAAGAAAAGTATTAGCTATTGAAGAAGCTAATGACCTCTCTACCATGAAACCTGAAGAGTTATAGGAAATCTAATATCCTATGAAGTGAATTTACAGGCAAACGAGTAAAAACACAAAACAAAAAGAACATAGCTTTTCATGCTGAAGAGAAAAGGATGAAGATTCAGATGAAGAAGATCTAGCATTTATTGCCAAAAAATTTTAAAAATTTTTGAAAATCCGGGAAAACAACAGAATCAATGAAAAAAGGAACTTACCAAGCAAACCATTATCTTCAGTTCTAGAATGTTTTAATTGTCATAAGAAAGGTCATATGCAGAAAGAATGTCAAGAACTAAAGAAAAAAATACTTCAACAAGAGCAGAAAAGATAAGAAAAAGAAAACATTTTCTGTTATAGGGGATGATTCAGACACCTCTTCATCAGATGGCAGCAATGATAGTGAAAACGAGCAATCCAATTTTTGTTTCATGGCTACCGAAAACGAGGTCCCACTTAAGAAAAGAGAAAAATGGATACTCAACAGTGGTTGCTCAAAACGTATGACAGGAGACAAAGATATACTATCAAATATTACTTACTCAGATGGAGGATCCATCACATTTGGAGAAAATTCTAAAGGCTACATCATCGGCAAAGGTGATGTGAGTAACAACGATATTTCAAATTTACCTCTTATTTCAAATGTTTTACTTGTCAAAAATTTGAAATATAATTTACTTTTTCTGAAAACAAATGTAGTATTTTTTATCAAAATCAAAATCTTATCTTTAAAGGAAATAGAGACAGAAATATCTACGTACTGAATATGAAATAAATCATAATTCAGATACGTGTTTGATAGCCAAAAAAATGATCCTTGGTTATGGCACAAACGATTCTGTCACATTAACTTCAAAGCTATAAACAAGCTTTCTAAAAATGATTTAGTAAAAGGTCTACCAAAAATGAATTTTAAAATTGATCATATTTGTGATGCATGTTAGTTAGGAAAATTAACTAAGTCATCTTTTAAATCTAAAAAGGTTATTTCAACTTTACAACCACTTGAATTTCTACATATGGATTTATTTGGACCAACACAAGTACAATCCATTAATCACAGTAGATATGTGTTTGTAATTGTTGATGATTTTTCTAGATATACTTGGACTATTTTTGTGAAAAATAAAAGTGATACTTTTAACAATTTCAAAACCTTTGTCAAAAGAATTCAAAATTTTAAAGAATTAAAAATCAAAAACATAAGAAGTGATCATGGAGGTGAATTCGAAAACGAAGCCTTTGAACATTTTTTTAAGAAGAAGAGAACATTCCATAATTTTTCATTTCTTAGAACTCCACAATAAAATGGAGTTGTAGAACGTAAAAATAGAACCTTACAAGAATGTGCAAGGACCTTGTTAAATGGAAGTACGTTACCAAAACACTTCTGGGCTGAAGCAGTTGCAACAGCTTGTTATGTTTTGAATCATGTTTCTATTCGACCACTAATTAAGAATGCTCCTTATAAACTTTTTAATGGTCGAAAACCAAATATTTCTTATTTTAAAGTTTTTGGTTCAAAATGTTTTATTTTAAACACAAAAGATCAGTTTGGTAAATTCGACTCAAAATCCGATGAAGGAATCTTTATAGGATATTTAGATCGAAGCAAAGCTTATCGAGTTTATAATAAACGAACTAATATCATCGAAGAAGCATTTCTTGTATCCTTCGATGAAAATTTTAATCAAATACCAAGTATAAGAGATGATGAAGAATTCCTTGATAATATCACAAATATAGAAATTTCAAATCTTGAAAATAATGAAAACATGATTTACAATAACAACGAATTAAGATCTCCACCTAGATTATTAAGAGATCATCCTTCTGTTAATGTCATTGGAGAACTCAATTCATCTGTTAGAACAAGAAGTCGATTAAATCAAATGAGTCTTATAGCTTTTCTTTCTCATATTGAACCTAAAAATATTAAAGAAGCATCCACCGATGAAAATTGGTTAATCGCTATGCAAGAAGAGCTAAACCAATTCGAAAGAAATGACGTTTGAGATTTAGTTCCAGGGCCTAGTGATCAATCAGTTATTAATACAAAGTGGGTCTTCAAAAATAAAGCTAATGAACAAGGAAATATTACTAGAAATAAAGCTATATTAGTTGCACAAGGATATAATCAAGAAGAAGGGATTGCCTATGAAGAAACGTTTGCTTTAGTCGCTAGACTAGAAGAAATAGAATCTTACTAGCCTATGCATGTTTCATAACTTTAAATTAAATCAAATGGATGTTAAAAGTGCCTTTTTAAATGGTTTTATAAAAGAAAAAGTTTATGTTGAACAACCTCCTTTATTCATACATGAACAATTTCCTGACTATGTCTATAAACTTAAAAGGGCCTTATACGGTCTGAAACAAACACCCCATGCTTGGTACGATCGTCTTAAAAGATATTTAATAGATTCTGGTTTTGAAATTGGGAAGGTTGATCAAACTCTTTTTATTAAAAGAAACAAACAAGATATTTTAATTGTTCAAATATATGTTGATGATATTATTTTTGTATCTGCAAATGAAGAACTATGTCAAGAATTTTCTAAAAAATGACCAAAGAATTTTAAATGTCACATATGGGTGAATTAAATTATTTTCTTGGCTTGCAAATAAAACAATTAGAAAATGGTATTTTGATAAATCAAGAAAAATATTGTAGCAATCTAATTAAACGCTTTGGTACGGACAATACTTCTACCAAACCAACTCCTATGAGTACACCTATACATCTTGATAAAGATGAAAGTGACAAAAGTATTAACCAAAAATTATATCGAAGTATGATTGGATCGTTACTATATTTAACAGCTAGTAGACCTGACATAATGTTGAGTGTTTGTTTGTGTGCACGATTTCAAGTAGATCCCAAAGAATCACATTTGCGAGCAGTGAAACGCGTACTACGGTATCTAAATAAAACCAAGGACTTTGGACTATTCTGTCCAAAAGAATGTCCTTTTGAATTAGTGTCCTATAGTGATGCTGATTTTGGAGGAAGCCAGACAGATAGAAAAGTACAAGTGGGACTTGTCACTTCATTGGACGGTCTCTAGTATCCTGTTTTAGTAAGAAACAAAACTATGTTTCATTATCGACATGTGAAGCAGAGTATATTTCTGTAGCTTTGGCATGTGATCAAGTTATCTATATGCAACAAACACTACAAGATTTTGGTTTTAATTTATCTAAATCAACTATTTACTGTGATAATTCTAGTACTATAAATTTATTTAAAAATCCTGTTAATCACTCACGAACAAAACATATTGACATTCGTCATCATTTTCTTTGTGATAATATTGAAAAAGATTTAACAAATCTAGAATTTGTGTCCTGTGATAAACAATTGGCAGATATTTTTACAAAACCATTAAATGAAAATACTTTCATCAATTTAAGACGAGAACTTGGAATCATCTCTTTTAGAGATATATAAGTTCACATTTTTTTAAATATATGGTTTTTATATTCATAATTTTTTAATAAAAAATAAAAAAAGGGGAGAAAAAAATTTTAGGGGTGTTTTCCAGCACTCGAACTAAGGATCTCATACTCGGTGGTCTTCTGCTCTACCACTTCACTCTTTATCTTTTTCTGAAACATAAGTTTGTTGTTAAATTTTTATTACCTCTCATTTTTCTTCTCTTTTTCGTATGGCCATTATTCCCCTAACCATACAATGTTTCTCTATTATTATCTTACTTCTAACTATATTATCTCTGCAATTCGTCCTACTTTGCACCACAATTTATTCAAATTTTTTTTTAAATTTTTTTCTTTCTGTTTCAACATGTCATCTCAAATACAACTCTGAATCATCTGAGCTTTCTTATACTTCTCCTACCTCAGGATCGAGAACTCTACCAACTCCTATACCAATCTATGAACCGGTTCCAATTGTTCCACCCTCAACTCATACTGGATATACTCCACCAACCAAAAGAACAAGACAGTCTCTCTTTTTTGGATCACCATCCACAAAAGAGAAAATAGATGATATTCATCACTATCAGAGAGAAACATTAGAGTTACAACGTGAATTATACTATGAACAAAAAGTTAATGCCAAACGGCTTAGCTTTTTTGAAAAAGTTGTGTTAAAGTTCTGTGGTTCTTCATCAAATGACACAGATCATCAACTGTCTACAGTTCGTTCTCCAAATCATCGCAATCCTTGGGAACCATCACCACAGCGTCCATCGACATCACCAGATTCTTGGAAACGTGGCAACAGATGGTCTCCACTTCGACCATTTGAAGAGAACATTAAAATTGAAGAAGAACCTTATCATATTCCAACTTCTTCTTCAAAGTCTTTTTAATTATGTTTTGTTAATTATATGTTATTGTTAATTTGTTATTTCATTCTGTTTATTCTACAAATCTTGTTGCATTTATAATTATTAATATATATTGTTTTCTATTCACAAAAATCTAATATGTGCCTTTGAGCAAAATTCAGACGGCTGTTTTATTCGAAACAAACGTCTGAAGATTCATAGTAGAAATTTTTTGGCTCAGATTCAGACGTCTGAATCAAATAAAACAGACGTCTGAATAAGGTCAATTTTGAACTGTTTCCTTGCAGGTTGTATCTTAACCCAATTTAGACGTATGAATCAAATGATTCGGACGGTTGAATTTTTCTGAGCCTATTTTTTAACCTTTCTTGTTTTTTTTCTTTCCACTTTTACCCCTTCCTTTTCACCTACTATATATTGCCTTTTCACTTCATTCCCAATTACTTCAGAACCCTAGCCCCATTTTTCATCTCTCTCAAAGCTTTTACCTTTCCTCTTACTCTCCAATGGCACTAAGGTAAAAAAAGAACTAGAGAATCAACTTTCGGACCATCCGAAGACCAAATCCGGCAATGGCTATGGAACGATATTGCTGTTTCTCAGTTTAATTCTATGAAGGATTCTAATATCTTTGAAGGAGCATTCATGAAATTCTCGGATTTCATTACATATCGTGTTAGAAAGTTAGCGGAACAATTCCACTTCGATAGCTTGATTGTGTATACTCCTAATAATGTTAAGATTAATCATCTTATGATTAAACGTTTTCTTGCGAATTCAAATTTGGACCATCATAATCTCCAAAACCGACAAGATTGTGTTTGGTCGATAGTTTGTAGCGTAAGAATTTTCTTACCTTTGCAAAGATTAGGTCATATTTTAAATTGTCCTTATCAAGGAATCGATATTAATGAAATTGAAGTTGATATGGATCATCGAGACGAAGTTTGACATCAATTTTTGACCGATCAACTTATAAATTTGGACAATTTAAAATCTACCTTCTTAAGGCCACAAGCTAGGCTCATTTACCGTGCACTTATTCGTTCTCCTCAACCAAGGACGAGGAGTTATGAAAAAGTGTATAAAGAAAACTTCCAAGCCCTTTATTCTATCTACTCCAATCAACAAGTGAATTTGGGAAAAATTATTTTGGATGAATTTCAAGACATTACAATCCGAAGAAAATATAGAACCATTCATTATGGTGCTTATATTATGCGCATCCTCCTAAATGTCGATGTACCAATGCTCGACTCCGATTTTACAACTATTAGTGAGTTAGGCGCTAAAACTCTAGGATTGATGGGTCTTCCATCGCGGCCTCCTCCTCATATTTCCTTCAATCAATGGTCGCAAAATGTTCAACAAGGTGTTCCTCAACCTCGAGACACTAGTATTGCTTCTTCTTCTCATACTCAACATGAAGAAGAAGAGGAGGATGATGACACCATCCAAGAAATTAGCCCGAAAACTTCTTCAAGACAAGCCATCATCGCTGTCTCCCGAAATCAACCAAAGATTCATTGGGAAATTAAGGTACTTGAGAAGAAGACGGAAAGAAAGTTCAACTCTATCAAAGGCTTTCTCAATAAAATATGGGATCGAATTTCTTGTTCCGGCTCTTCATCAACTCAAGCTTACAACCCTTCCCCATTTGAGTGGTCTTCCTCAAGCTCAAGTTCTAATCACAATGATCCGTCTCTTTCAAGCCAATTTTAATTATATTTGTCTTTTTTATCTTATGTTTGATTTGCTTATGTTTTAATTTTGCTTATCTAGTTGTATGAGAAATTTCTAAACTATTATCTCTTTATGTATTAACTACTTTAATTGCTTTAATGTGATGAACTATCTATTGTTATCTATGCTCTTTCTTTTTTTCGATGACAAAGGGGAAGAAATATAAATTGTGCATATTGACAAGTTTTAGAAATTTAAAATTGTGCATATTGACAGAGGGAGTAACAATACTTTAAATATTTATTATTGATTATATAATTGTCATCATAAAAAGGGGGAGAATGTTGGAATCTCAATTTTGATTGTGACAACCGATATAAAACATTATGTTCATACTAACCATCTTTGCAGGAGATTTATTGCTGATTCCTTTTCAGATATTTAAAGCTGAGTATTGTGTGTCTAGAGTCTATAATTTACTTAGAAATTTGGTTAAATTTCTCCTGGAATTATATATATATATGCACACACACACACATGTACACACATGCACATATATACACAAAAGTCTACACTCAGATGTCTGACGCCATTCATTCAGACGTCTGAATGCTGAAACCTGAATATTGTTTCACAATAATCATACGTCTGAATGATAATTTTCAGACGTCTGAATATAGTCATTATTTGCCTAAAAGCTTGTTGTTTGCATTTCAATCTAATTCAGAAGTCTGAATTTTTTAATTCAGACGCCTGAATATTTCCAACTGTTGTTTTCTTGAAAAGACACTTCTCTTCACCAAGAGAAACATTTTTAAAATCAACAGTTGCATCTATTCTTTTCAATATAACTTTTCATTTATAGATGCATCTATTTATATACTATAAATAGATTACAGAATTCGACAAACAATTGACCGAATTTACTTTTATCATTCTAGAATTCTCATGTATTCTCAAGCTTTCAAATTGCACTCAAATTGCTTACATACTTTGATCATTAATCACTTTATCTTCTACAATTCTCAAAGCACATCACACTATATATCATAAAGGAGAAGATTATAGGAACATTGTACTCAATTGACTTATCAGTGTTATTTAAGAACACACTACAGTCAGATACATTTGTTATTTGCAAAAGAAGTCATGTTCGGTTGCTCAAGCAGTTGAAGTCCTATTCGGTTGCTTAGGCGGGTGAAGTCCTATTCGGTTGCTCAGGCAGTGTAAACATATTCCTCCGAGTTAAGTGAGGGTTGTTGTAGTTGAAATTCCAGAAGGAGTATAGGACTGGACATAGAATGGGAAGTTCGAATCAGTATAAAAATTCCTGGTGTGCTTGTTTTATCTTACTTATTTACATTGCTATAGTAACTCAATTTATTTCTACACTAGTTTAACATAATTCCATATAGCATGATCCGAGCTATCTTTTCAAAAATATTTTACAATGCACAATAAAGTATGTGTTTTGTAATATTTGCCTCAGTTATTTGGGTTGTTCGTTATCATTTATCTTTTAATTTATCTTACACAAACAACTTAATACATGCACAGTATATCACTGTACATGTCACAAGGTCATACACACCAATATACACTTGCTTGATAAAATTGTAGGGACTGGTGAGCACATGGTCAAATCCAAGCCGAGACTGGATTCAACTTAGGTGCTAACAAAATATAGTCATGAAAATAACACAAGAACGAAGCAATTTAACTTGCAGCAAATAAACACACACACACACACCAGACTTCAAAGTGCAAGCCTCAACATGATAAATGGATGCTAAGCAGCAATGTCATATGGAATTAGACTAGTGGTGCAACCAAACTAGATTTCAAACTAGAACAAAATAACAAGAACAATGCACATGAGCACAGTGGAGCATGCAAATAGTTTAACTATAAGTAACTCAGTGCACAATGCATATCAGATCAGAGCAAGTGGAACATGATCAAATACAAATATAACTCAACAAGCCAATGAAATAAGGATAGACTCAAGTGAAACTCGAAGCAACTGGGAATTCAACTCAAAGAAAACTATGGACCAAAATGTGAAGCAGTTCAACATGAATAAAACCAAGCATACAACCAGACTTAACACAGGGGCTCAAAGCAATTGCAAGGAACCAAATTTCGAATAATACATAATTGAAGTGAACCAGATCAACATACAATTAGACTCAAGTGAACAACACAATTATGAACATGGAATCCAACATGCAAACAAACAAGGTCATCATTGGACCCAGACTGGTCAGAGCACACAATAATAACAAGCTCAGTTTCAATAATGCAACAAGATGACTCAAATGCAAACTTACTCCTAAACAAAGGCAAGGTGTAGAGCAAGACTTCAATGAAACCACACACGAATTTCAACACGTACATCAAGCCAGTGCACATGAGTCAGAGGAGACAAACATGCAACATAGGGTGACAGACATGAATAAGCATAAGCATGGTGACATGTATACATGCATTAATCACACATATACATACATACATACGTACATACATACATATATATGTATATGTACGTATATACATAAAGAAAACACATTAAAACAGTGAATCAGTTTACAAGAGAAATGATCTGTAGCAGTTCGACCAAAGTGAAGGAATAGTTTCAAAAGGAAATAAAAATTTGAATGCCAGCAAAGAGTTGAACGATTGAACAAGTCAAAGTCTAGATCATCTCAAAATTCAAAATGCCAAAGTCGTAGGAGCAAAAGAAGGAACCGACTCAAACTATTCAAGCAATATTCAACTGATGATTATATGAACAAGTCAAATTTATCATAGACGTTCAATAAAAAATCAAATGAACAAGCAAATAAATTAAAGAATTCAAAACAAAGAATACGAACATGATTTTAGGGTTTCATTCCCTATTTAACCCAAAATCATCGTCGGCAAATTCTCATTCGAGTTCAAACAAAATCAGAGAGCAAGCAAATAAACCACGAACCAATCTAGAACTTGAATCAATTCGAGCAATAATCAAAATCGAGAAAGGGGACAAATCACATACCACTTTCACATCAGTTGAGCTCAACATAAACTGAAGCCACTGTGAACTATCAAGGCCAGGGAGTCTGTTGACGAAGCTAATCAAGTGAAAGCATATTTCGATCGATCAATTTTCAAGCGAAGCTTTAACTTTTTGAAAACCATAATCTTTGAGGAGGAACAAAGAAAGAATGGCCGAAGTTTTTACGCTGAAGAAAAAAAGGGAATGGTTTTCTTTTATTTATTTTTGGGCCGGTCTTCTATTTAATATTGGGCTTTAGTTTAAAATAATAGGGTTTTGATTTTATTTTGTTTTATTTTTATTTTTATTTTTATTTTTTAAATTGTATAACTTTCTAGTTGTGTAACTGGATACAAACTACGGGACATAGTTCGAGTATTCGAAACTCAATGGCTGAGTTGTGGCAGGATTTTGAGTTTAGAGTTAGGTTAGTCAAGTTAGCGGGTATTACAAGTTTACGTGTGTTTGTAAGCATCTGACTACTTAATTTCTAGTTGAAACCTTGGGGGCACCATGTAGGCAGGATATTGCCGAAGCTTGGTAAATCTATGTGTGATCTCTACTGCATTTGTTTCTGTTTGTTTCCGCATAAATTTTTATTACTATTTGTATCACCCTATTCAACCCCCTCTAGGGCGAAATGATCCAACAAATGAATGTGAGTTGCTTGGATCTATAGGAAATAATTTAACCAAAATATATAGATTTTGGTTGAAAGTGACTGAAAATATTAAGTCAATGATAGCACAAGAGAATGTGAATATAGAAGTTATGGAATAGTAAACCAAGTTACATTAAACTTCAATCGACTGAAGTATTTATAGAGTCAAAGAGATGCATTTGAAATGTTACGACTTCTTGAAAGATTGCTCTTTGATTAATGATTACAACTATTGAAGAAGGAAGAGGTTTGTTCAAAGCAGAGAGAAGTGTCTATTAAAAATGATAGTTGCGGTTTTGTGCTTACAGGCCGAGACAAGTGACAGACATCTGTCCTTATGTCATAGACGTCTATGGATGTCTCAAAATAACATATAAAAATATGGCACAAACATATGTGAATGAAGGAAAGACATTTGCCACTTTATAAATTATAAAACCAGAGCAGTCTGTTATTAAGATTTGTTGTATGTGTTATGATCACTCAAAGAGATTGTACAACATATATCTATGACTATAATACAATAATATGACATTACTTTTAAATAGTATGACCATCTTTCTTCTACTGTTTTTGAGCCATGATTTTGTTGTGCACCGTGATCTTCTTCTAACATACACTTGTAATATGATAAAATATATCATGTGTATGTGATTGTATAGTTGTTGTCATTGAAATATCAGAATAGAGGTTCTAACATTCTTCTCCTTTTTTATGATGAAAACTATACAATAGTTAGTAATAAGTAATTAAAAGATAACTCCCCCTGAATGTTATCTCCTCCTGTGTATATGCACATTTTTAGCCCCGTTTGGCATTATCAAAAAAATGATAACAGCGAAAATAAATGAAAAATAAAGCCATAAAAATCATGATGAAATAGTTAGTACGAATAAACAACAAAGAACGAAAAATAAACAATCCTTAAAGTGGAAAGAACGATCATCGATAGTCGTGATAATTGTAATTAAAGAAATCACCATAAATTTCAGAGTAGCCACGATAGGAAGACGAAGTAGAATGATAGTTTCCCGACTAATGAGTATATTCTTCATCTTCAAGGATAGAGAATCCTTGAAATGTCGAAAGGTTCATCTGTTGTGTCGCTGAAGGATTGGGTCAAGACATATCATCGCTATCTTCTTTTGGTTCTTCCAGCACAATAGTCATTCCTCGATCTTGGTGGGAACTTCATCTATAAGAAAATGATCTTTGAGGATGGTAAACACGATCTGTACTAAAGGAGGTGGTGTCGGAGAAGGAGTGACGTGCACGTAAATGTGCATATTTTTATTTCTATATTTAATTTAATTTAATGAATGAGCATATAGGGTATTTTAACATGTTTAAACCAAAATTCAAATTATTTTCAAATCATCATTTATTCATCTTCATATAGGGGCTAAATGGTCATTTTTGTGCGTATATTAATTTGAGAAAATTTACATGGACATTTTTATGTAATTTTATGGGAATTTGGATTCAAATGGAAGAGGTCTTCATAGAAATATACATGCACAAGAATTAGATAACAAATGAAGATGGATATAAATCATTTCATGCAACATGAAGGACCCCACATACCCACTTATCATGATGTACAATTAAGAATTAACGCACATGTTAATGAAAATTAAAGCTACATGCACATTTAAATGGAGGATTAATTCGTGCTAATGATAACTTGATGACCACACTTCCTTAAGGGTAATTTGGGTAGTCTCCAAAAATATGATTAAGATTTCAAAACATGTATAAATACCCCTTACCTTTCATGTAATGAGCTCTTAACCTCCTCTTTATTTAGTTTAGTTTGAGGCACAAATTGTAAATATAAGCTCTCTTTCTCTCTTTCATGGCTACTTTGTCATTTTCTTCTTATGTAATTTTCTTATACGTAATTTTATTTCATGCTATTTTATTTCATATTCTTTTCTTTTGTATTAGTAGCTTAGGTTAATTATTGCAAGTAGTTTAACTCTCTTTTTATTTCAATTAGCTTGCATTTTTCTCTTGTTTTTTGTTTCCTGTTGAACTCTACATTTGTGAAATGATAAAAAATATGAGAAGTTAAAACCCTTCAATTTAGGAGTAATGAAGCTCTCTTAATCATGTAGATTCAACATATTTGTTAATTTTTGATCTCTTTTTGTGCTTAATGGAAATGTTTGAATGTGTTAAATTTTGTGTGCTTAGAATCGAGATTTGATGGTCTATATAACTAATCAATAGTGAATAGATCATAGTTAGAATAGATATTATGTTTAATTTCATTGTCATTTTCTTGAGAGTTAAGAAGTGGTTTAGTGAGTATATTACAGTTTGATGGTTTATGTTTGGCTAATTAATAGCACAAATATTTCATACTTATGATAAACACATCAACTAAATTTACCAATAACCAAAAGAGAGATCATAATTCCATTTTGTTGATTTATGTGATCATGAGAAGGAAATTATCTCTAAATTGTCTTCTACTCTCATACTTTTATCCGCTTTGAGTTTTGTTAGTTTTTAGAAATTTTTAGCTCAACTTTAAATCTTAGTTTAATTTGATTAAGTAGAGATTTTAAAATCAGTACAATTACCTGCGGATCGACCTATACTCGCCATGTACAAAAATTGTATGTTGTGCGCTTCCAGTTATTTTTAATTTAAACTTTTCAGCTATTTTCTATTCTGATAGGAAATTAGCCATTAAATAAGTTTTTAGCACCGTTGCTGAAAAATTAATTTGGTTTTAATTTCTATTCTTCGAATTATTTTTTGTTTGATTTTATTGTGTTTTCATTTTGTGTTAATTTGCATTTTTAAAAAATGTCTGTATATTTTTGTTGTGTGATTTGATTTGTGTGCTTGTTTATTGTTTTCTATTTGTATTTGCATATTTTTTTTTTTAAAAAAAAATTGTACATTCCATTTCATTTTCTAATACATTTGCATTTACATTTCTAGTTTGAGCACATACATCTCCATTTAAAACTAGAAGCAAACAAGTTGCATTTCAATTTACATTTCAATTTGCATTTCAATTTTAAAAATAATAATATTCAAGTTGCATTTCGATTTACATTGCATTTCAGTTACATTTCAATTTGAAAAAAAAACATATACATTTTTTTTCTTTTCCTACATAACAGTTCATCACCCCTGACCATCCCTTACCTACAGCAACTTTTCCACCATACTGTTGCACTGCTGCCTGCATACAACCCTGCATAACACCTTACCCCCTCATACAACATCTCATCAACCACTTCATACTCTACTATCAGCAGCAAACATACCCATCACAAAACTTCTCACCAAACACTACCTTGCATACCCACAGCCATTATCATCAACAAACTCCTCCTCCTCTATTCAAGGTGCAACAACAGTGCTACTTCCAAACTAAACTATCTCCACTGTCACCAAAACAAAAACTGCTCCACCTTACTGAATCACATACCACACCAGGTGCAACCCATCTCCACTATCAACAACTGACCATACCCATCAAACCGTACTGCTTACAACAGCCACCAAACTAAACCATCACATACAACCCCTGACATCACAAACCAACTGTGCACTTCAAACCTTACCACAATCACCAGTGCACAACTGTGCACACATTCCCAGATCACCATCTACATACAAAACCATTAGCAACAATCTCCACTTCATCTCCACCTACTTCCCTGCCACAAAGCTTCAACATCATCCAAACCACACTTCTTCTTCACCTTGCTTGCTTACACCACCTATTAACACTGTTGCACATCATATCACCATATAACCCTGCCACCAAAATCATAGCAACCTGCCTGTCACCTGAAACCATATACTTTCCATAACAAACTGAATCACCACCTCCCTGTAACAACACTGTCAACCTCCAAACATCCACTTCACCAACCCGAGGCATATAACCACAACCAACATCAGTCAACTGCAGCAGCACTTCGACCATCCCTGTTTTCTTCTCCATACTTCTACCACCCCAACATTCAACTGACCACTACTACTTACCTCTGCACAAACCACGGCTTACGCACATTAAAAGAAACCGCAGCCCCCTTCCATAATCATACATCAATCCATTCACTTCCATCAATCTTCTAACCCAACCTCAACTCAACATCCCTACATCACCACTATGCCTCTTTACCCAAATCGCCTCATCTCCGATGCTAAAGTCACCCAGCTCAACCACCCAAATCACTAATCCAAATCCAAGAATTCGACCTAACGAACTATCGCCGTCAATTTTTCTGAAAACGCGATCGAAATTGTTTCTGAAATTGAATTTATTTTATTCCTTCGTTGGTTTTGGTGGAAGCCCATTTTCATTTTGGGTTAGTGGCTTGTGGGTTTGGGTTTGTGGGCTTGCAATTTCATTTAAGGTATTTTCTAAAAAATAAGAGAAAGAAAGATAATTTCTTTAATCCTCTTTCATTTGTTTTAGTTTGATTTGTTTGTTCTAGTCCATTTGCTTTAGTGTCTTCTTGGATATAAAAATAAAATATTCTAATTTGTTTTGTTTTGTTTTGATTTGTTTTGATTTGTTTTAAGTTCCATCATTATATATATAAAAACAATTGTATATATCTTATTCGAAATTTCAGGTTGCAAAAGCAGAAAACTCACAAGGAAAGGAGCAACTTGCTAAAATAATTGTTTTGCCTTGCTTGCTATATATATGAAAAAATAGTCACCTTAAAATAATATGCTAATAATTTTGCACGCTCTAGTATCGTGCCCTAATCTTATGTTTTTATTTTCTTTGCATCGTTGGTTGCTTGTATTTCATAAAATAAAATTCAAAAATTCAAAAAAAAAACAAAAAACAAATTTCATTGTCGTTTCATTGTTAATACATGTTTAATTTCTGCTTTGCATTCATCTCATCTTATTTTTATTTTCTTAGGGCAATACCCCAATTCATATAAGGTGCGAAATTTCATCACCCCTTCCTTGGTCCACAAATTGCATTTCATCTTAGAATTTTTGTAACATCCCGCCTTTTCGCACGCTTTAAATCGACACACGTGTCAATTCAAACCATATGGAAGGGGGATTGTTATGGGGTAAATAAGTAAAACAAGAAAGAAATAAAACAAAATAGAATCTCACAGCGGAAGGATAAAATATAATAATCAATATACAGTTCATAAAACTGCTTACAAAACATTTGATTTTTCTTTATGCAATAAATATCAGTGTTCACATACCAATAAATATCAATGCAGCGGAATACAGTGCAGTGGAACCATATAATATATAATAATAATAATACTAATGAAATCTTCGTCTTCGTCCTCCAGAAATAAAGTCTTCGATCCTGAAATGCTCGGACTGACCCGAGCGAATTGAAAGGACAAAACACTCGAGTCGGAACTAAAAGATCTTATGTAAGTTAAATCAACAGAAATAAATATGAGTGCGGTAACTCAAGAGATGCTCAGGATTTGCATCTTCTAAGGATCCGTTAAACTATTTACTATGTAGTATATTTCGCTATTATAATAGTGTCTAATTTTAAAATAAACTTACTTTTAAATAACGTTAAGGAGTGACCCAATATTCTCCTTAACACAATAATAGTCCCAGTAGTCCATCCAGTATCAGCGCATCTCCAGATCGGGAGACTACCCCAAATACTCCACGGGCTACGGGAGAAAACCAAACTTGTACAAGGCGCGCTATGTTAGGTGACACGACACAACTAGGCAATGCCAGGGTAGATATACCAATTACGCTTCAGGGTCGGTGGTAACGCGTAGCTGCTACTACCGCCCACCTCGAACAACACCCCCAAATCAAAGAAATCAAAAGTGACCACCGAATCAATCCTGAGGTCAAAGTATAATATCACAGGGATGCGTTCGATCAAAGATGCTACCTCAATTAACCCGTCAATCGCTCCTGTTCTAGCCACCTTACGCCAACTCACGGGAGTTGGGTCCACGTATTTACCTCAAAGGAAACGCCGCCACCATCCTACTTCATTCTGGAATCTCCACCGTGTACACGGTTGTTAAAGTGGTTTTCGGAGTTGGCAGAGAATATGACAACTTCCGATCCCGGTCTCTTCAACAACCAATCATTATTATAACACCACGGTCTTTTCAAAATAGTTTATACTTTAAAACCAGAATATAATATCCATTTCAAAACTATATAAATATGATATCATTTTCGTTAAAAACCCAAATCAAATTTGATATCATTTAGACCCAAATCAATATAATATCATTTTAATTTCAAATATAACCTTTCCAAAATCATAGTGCTTTCAAAGTATAACATTTAGAAATCAAAACTCTTGAATATAATACTTCCAAATTTTAATACCTTGAAAATCATAACTTTGAAACAAACTTCCACCTCTTAAATGGTTAAATATTAAATTACCTTATAAAATAAAATAGCTTCTTTTAATTTCACAAATCAATTCCAAATACCGATTCAAACTTCCAAATAAACCATTTCAATTCTTATGTTTCAAAGCTTTAAATATTCCACCATTTCAAAACAAATTCTTTGATAATTCCATATATATCAAATTCAATTACTATTATTAGATTTGAAATGTTTACTTAATGAATTCAATATAATTTAAGTAAAACCTTTAACTTCACATAACTGGATATTCTTTCAATTTATTTAACTTGATGTATTCATTTAAATCAACCTGATATTCATTTAAATCACTCAACACAAAATCAAGTTATTAAAATCATATCCTTTAAAATTCTAATTTTTATTAGATTCCAAATTAATTTAATATTCATCTTCCAACCTTATTCTCATTTAAGTCATTTAAACTCCAGAAATTAAATTTAAATAAATGCTTAATCATATTTGATCCCAAAAAAATCAAACTTGACTATTAACCTCTTTTATACTTCAAATTAATTTTATACATAGCTTAAAAACCAGAATTTAACTATATATAAAATAACCTTTATCAATAACCAAACAATATCCCATAAACCATATATATATCTTAACAAAACCATAGAAATCACTTTAAAATATTTTTATATATATATACACCGCGGTGTCTGTATAAAATTTTCTATCCTATGGTCAAGTGATACGAATATTTATCATTTCCATCCACAATTTAAAAATAAAATTTTACGGTTACATATCATTTCAAACCGCAATCCCGAATGCAATAAAATGCATAACAACTTACAATTTAACCATATAAAATACAACAACCATCCATCCATTATCAATCATCAAACATTTATCAAATCATCATCTAATTCAAACAATCACATCAATAAATAACAATTAATTACAGACAGTTTATTTTTCAAAAATGAATTAAATAACTGTTTAACTGGCAGTTTTAAATGCAGTAAATAAATAAATAACAAATTTAACTGGCAGTTTTAAATGCAATAAATAAATAACAAATTTAACTGGCAGTTTTATATGCAATGAATAATTAATATAACAACTTAACTGGCAGTTTCCTATGCAATGAATAATTAATTAACAATTTAATCAAATAATTTTAATTTAACTTAGATGATGATAAGAAAAAAAAGGCCAAACAGCCATAAATAAATTTCAAATCACATCATATATCAATTTAAAACACATAAGAAATTTTATAAGTTATAAGTGGGTTAAAACACTCACCTTTTGAATTTAAATCCAATTCAAACCCAAAAATTGACCGTCTCAGAATTCGTCCAAACCAGCATTATCAAGTCCAGAATTTTATTACGATCCTAACAAAAAAATCGCTCTGAAACGGATATCGTATGTGAATATTATTTGAGTTAGAACGATTTGAATCAGAAATTTAAATAAATAAAGGAAAAACACAAACCTATGTGATCCACGTCACCAATACCGAACGCGACTCCTTCTTCCCAGAAACTAAGCACACACGCTACAACTCCTTTCGAACCCTCAACAGGCCGTTGACCGAGACTTTGACCTAGATTTTTGAGCGCCTCCGCCCACCGTGGTCGACGCCGACCTCCCCACGAACAACCCACGTCCGACCGCACCTGATCCCCTCTTCGATTTGCCTACTGAAAGCCGCCGTCGCCACCAAGCAAGAACCCTAATCGAATTATATGGGATGATCTAGCCGTTGAAATGCGAAACCACTAACTCCGATGAACTCCATTCGCAGCTCTCCTTACTACGGTAACATCGATTCGATGATCGACCACAAATCATCACTCGTCAACGAACGACCGAGAATTAAAACACAATTTCTGGTCATACCACAAATCGAATCGGAAAACGAATACCACCAGTGAATTACGCTAGTCGAGAGCTTCAACATATATTATTTTAGAATTTTTCTGAGGACTTTGAATTTTTGACTTTGATTTTGAAATGGGTTTGGATCTGGAATTTTTGTCTACCATTGAGGAGGAGAAATAGAATAAATTTACGTAGATAAATGAGAATTGGGGAGGCTAGGGTTTATAGTAAGATATTTATAGGCAAAGTTGATATAGGATGGATCGGGTAAGATAGATGTACGCGCTAACGACAAAGTGGCCCAAAAAGCCCGTTCTGTCCCTAGAACGAAATTGGATCAACTCATATATCAAAATAGATGTTTTAAAATATTTTAAACGCAATGGAAAAGGTTTCGGGTTCAAATTGCATCGTATGAAGAAGTTATGCTAAAATCAATATTTTTCAAATTGATTTCCATTAAATCGATTTCAAGGCGTTTCGCGTCCGTACGATCAAACGACAAGTCCGATCGCTACAAAACTTGAAATCCTACAATAATACACCGTTACGGATCCGATGAAACTGGTTTCATAGAATTCTGAGTCAGTACCCAAAATGACTATTTTTCCATAAATTAAATAAATTAATAATTAATTAATTAAATCAAATTTTAAATTTTATTTCGATAATTGATAAATTTCAACATTTTTAACTTCTTAATCATTTACAATGATTTAAACAAATTTAATTGTCAATTTAGAGGTGAATAATTCATAAATTTCAATATTAACCTCAATTTCATTAAATTATAAATTTAATTTCCACGAATTCTATTAAATTCACCTTTCATTCTATTATTAAATCTATCGTTATCAAAAGGATGCAATTTTCATTGGTTCACGATTGTTTATATTTATATTCTTAAATTTTATCTAAATTTCCATTTATACAATCTTCTAAGTATTTACTTTTCATTGAATTGCAATTTATCCTATTATCGTGTATTAAGTTACAATATATTGATAAAAAATTATTCCATCCCTTTATTCAACCAATAGTCATTATTTCAAATTATTAATTACAATTAGTTAAGATCTTACCATTGGTTCCATAAATTTATTTGCACTAAATTAGTTATTGCATTAATTCTCATAAATATAACATTAAGGTTCAATTAACTCTAATTAATTCCAATTTTATCATTAAACCAAATAAACAGGTAAATTATAACAAGTACTGCCATGCCTTTAATTACACTCATGCGTTCCCTATTATCAAGCCTCGTTACAGTTCTTAACTACTTTTACTATTATTTAATTTCATTACTATATTATTATTATTTCATTATAAATTTAGTATTTACATTCGTTTCTTACAATTCAAATCTCATAACCAATTATAACAAATTCCAATACCTCACCTGACCTTTCATTTCAATTTATCCATTTATTAAGTTTTACATTAATGAATCTTTATTTCCAAACACACTCTAGTTTAACAACTTCTAAACATTGTATTACTTCTCTCATTAATGTAACTTTTATTTATTTTATTAACATTTATTTCAAATTCAAATTCCATCAACTTATTAAACAGGTAACTTATAATATATGCTTACAAGCCAAATATTTCACCAATTGTCATAATCTGAATGGAGTTAGCATTAATTTCAAAAATTATCTAAATTTTACATTAAGATAATATTTAATTACCTTAAATGAAATTAAATTCTCAATTTATTTAATGCAATCAATTTTGACCTTTACAAATTAATCCATTCATTAATTGTCTTTAAGTAACCTTTAATCACTTTTAATTTTAAAACTTACTCAAGTGCAACAATTACACTTTCCATTATTATATTAATTTGAATTCCATTCTAGTTAATAATTTTATTAATGATTCACTAATTCAACATTTCCATTTGTTGCTTATATTAAACTTATAACCAAGTAAGACAATTTTCATTATTTTCAATTAATTGCAATTTTATTCTAAATTGTTAATTTTAATTACAATTGCTCCAACTAATTTCTAAGATTGTATCACATTCCCATAAATGTAACATATATAAAATACCCAATCAAATATCTCACGAAATCACATATTTCTTATTTTAAATAATTATCAAATATTCCTGTTTACACTCAATTATAACTTTGCATTCTGTAACAAATCCATAAATTTTCAATTTGCCTAATAAATTCATACATTACTATTAAATGTTCTCCATAAATTTCTTCACTTGGTTTCAAACTTTTTATTCATGAATTACTGCCCTATAAATAACTTACGTTCCAATATAAATTATACGATTTTTATTTCCTTCTAAACTTAACTAAAATCTTATTAATTTAACTCATTTAATCATCGAATTTTACGGGTCGTTACAATTTTGATTAACAATAACGATTAGACATCAGACTTAAGGGTGTCATGAGCTCACCTAGGGATTGATTGTATATTGACAAGTTGTCTTCTTTGAACAATTTATATTCCTAGTGTCTAGGCTACGGCAAAGCAATAATCAGTTATAAATTTTACAGTGATTTGTAAATATTATACTGATTATTTTTCTGAAGGTACTTAAACCTTCGATTGCATTGCTACGGTGATTCGTGATGCACCGATAACTCCTGCCTTTTACCTGGCTGAGAACTATCTTGTTGAATTAAGACAAAGTGTGATCATACAATTTTGGGTAAGGAGTTGCTTAGGACAGGAAACTTGTATTAAGTCATTGCATTGATTTAATTGCCTTAGTTTTTGCATATTTTAAAAAAAGAAAATAATCTAAAACTAAACTAATTTTTTTTTACATTTTTCGTAACTTATTTTTTTTTTTTAAAATCCTTCTGAAAATTTTCAGGTCAAATCAAAAATCCGAAAAAAATAGTTTTTTTTTCTAGAAAAAACAAAAACCCAAAAAAATATAAAATCTTTTCAAAAACAAAAGGACATATAAAAAAACAAATTTCCCTTTTGAAAAATAAATTCCTTTTGGTAAATAGTTTCCTTTATAAAAAATATATTTGAAATTGTCCAATTTTTCCGCTCGCCAGAATTTTACAATAGTTGTGAAAATTAATATAATCCATATAATTTCACACAAAATTCTTATGGATATTTTAATAACAACTATTGTGTAAATAATTAGAATTTTGCACCACAAAATTTTCAAAATGATGACCGACTCTCAAATCTTGAAAAGAGTATTGAAACGATTTCGTCTTCGCTTGAACTCTCTAAACAAAAAATCAAATGATAATAGATTTGTGTAATTCATATTTATGGAATAACTCAAGTCAAGGATTTAAAAATAATCAAGATTTTAATTCACTCCAAAATTCAAATGATTTCGATTATAACTCATGCTAATAGAACTTCGAACTCCAAAATGAATTTTAATGTCAAAATGGAAATGTAAATCACTTTCCAAATAATTTTGGCAATGAGAATAATTTCGACTATGGTGCGATTGAAATTTTTTGTTCTCAGCAATTTCAAATTGAAAATTCTTAAGTTAATAATTATAAATTTGATTTTATTGAGCAAATGGAAGAAATTCACAATAATCACACTGATTTGTTGCTTGAAACATATATGCAACAACGTGAACAACATAATCAAATCCCAACATGTGACGAGTCAAGTGATAATCCACCCTTTACCAAAATTAACGATTTACAAATAACAACTTTTGAAATTGAAATTGAAAATTTTAATAAAGTTGTTGAAAATGTCGTAATTGAGTTGGATTTCTATTCTATTGAGTGTGTGGAACCAAACTTAAAATTCAATCTTTCATTCTCCGATTTTGAAAATTTGAATACAATAACTTTGGATTCTGAACATGATATATGCAATGAAGTTGTGAATAATTCAACAAAGGAAGAAGAATTTAGTGAACATAAATTTTTTGGACTTTCCGTAGATGAATTGTTAAATTCTGAAGAGGAAGATTTAAATCACCTTTTTGATTTTAAAATCAATAATTTTGAAGAATTTGTTGATAATGAGTTTGAACTTCAATTTGGTGAAAATAAACTTGAGCTTCAGTCTATTACTCTATCTACCCCAAAAATCATCGAAAATAAAATAAATCATTCGATTTATAATAAAACGACATTCATTTTTCCAAATCAACATTCAACTTGAAATTTTTTTATGGTTTTGTTTTCTGTGCTTAAGCTATGTCTCTCACACTTGACGAGACAAATGAATTGGTCTTTGGAAGACCGCTTCATTTATTGTTTAACGGTATATTTTTAGATGTCGTGTAAATAATAACCATTTCACTTTCATGTAAATATAGGTCATATGTTTAATTTTATTTTACCTTTATCCTTGCATTTTCTTTCCAAAATATCGTTTATTTTTGCATTTTCTTCCCAAAACTCAAATAAAAAACAAAGTTCCCAAAACAAATTTTCCTTTTTTTAGCATTTTGATTTATTTTTAAGAAACATTATTTGATAAATATAGGATTTTGGGTACTAAATTAAAATTTATGAAAATTTATTTGTCTCAATAAAATAATAATGAAGTTTGTGTTTGATTACAAGTAACTATGGTTTAACTAGTATATAAGAAGGTTCATAGATGATAATTATAAAGTATATCCTAATTGAAAATCTTTGTTTAAAAATGTAGTGGATTTAAAATAAAGGATACAACATTTTTGATCTTCTAAGTTAAATGGTGCAAAGATGATTTTGCAAAACTCTCTTCTAAAAAAACAAAAAAAAACAAAAAGAATATATATATATATATAACATGTACATATATATGTAAATCATAAAAATGGTTTTTATATAAATAAGAAACACCAGAGTCATGTGTTCACTTGTCATGCTCTGTACCCTTCTCACGTAAGCCTGAAAGGCAGTGCACGATCAGTATATTTGGCTTCAATTTATCTGAGTTATGTGTATATATATAAAAATTCTTTTATTAATAATGTCTACAGTCGACAGGTGTACACACTTGTGTGTTCACTTGCCATAGGCAGTGCATGGGTGGTATATCTGGTCTCAGTTTATTTGAGTTAAGCATATGTAAATATTGTTAATATCAATAAAAATTTCAAATAAAGAGAGTGTAATCAATTGAAATCCAAGCACTATTTTCACTTATTTGACTTGACTTGTTATTTAAAAGAAATAAAAATACCATTTTGAAAAACTTTAATAATCAACTAAGGATCCATTTCATAGTTGCACTATGTTATCAACCGAAACAACTAGCCAAACTAAAGTCTAATTGTAATGATGACCTAATTTTTGTTGTTTATTTTGGTGAGTAAAGGAACTAAAATTTCATGATGACGACCAAAACTTATATTTACCTTATTCATGTTAATTTAAAAGTAAATTCTTAATCTGTAAATATTTTCAAAAACTTGCATTCGTCTCTTTGTAAATAAATCTTACATGTAGGAATTTTTTCATGTTGCATTTGGATTTTGTAGGTATCCGTTGAAAACCCTCATTAGACAACACTCGTCCTACTAGCTAGGGGCACTTAAAGGTCTAACAGCTTGTTGCATATGCTCAATGCAATCGCGTTTCCTACGAAAACAAATTTATCTTAGTTTTAGTTTATTCAAGGACAAATAAAAAGATAAGTGTGGGGGGATTTGATATGCACGTAAATATTCATATTTTTACTTTCATATTTAATCTAATTTAATTAAATAAATGAGGATATAGAGTATTTTAACATGTTTAAGCCAAAATTCAAATTATTTTCAAATCATCATTTATTCGTCTTAGTATAGGGGAAAAATGGTCATTTTTGTGCATATATTAATTTGAGAAAATTTACTTGGACATTTTTATGTTATTTCATAGGAATTTGGATTCAAATGGAAGAGGTCTTCATGGAAATATGCATGCGCAAGAGTTAGAAAACAAATGAAGATGGAAATAAATCATTTCATGCAACGTAAAAGATCCCACCTACCCACTTACCACGATGTATAATTAGGAGCTAATGTACATGTTAATGGAAATTAAAACTACATGCACATTTAAATGGAGGATTAATTCACGCTAATGTTAACTTGGTGGCCACACTTTCTCAAGAGCAAATTAGGTAGTTTTCAAAAATATGATTAAGGTTTCAAAACATGTATAAATACCCCTTATCTTTCATGTAATGAGCTCTTAGCCTACTCTTTAGTTAGTTTAGTTTGAGGCACAAATTGTAAATACAAGCTCTCTTTCTCTCTTTCATGGCTACTTAGTCGTTTTCTTCTTATGTTATTTTCTTATATGTAATTTTAATTCATGCTATTTTATTTCATATTCTTTTCTTTTGTGTTAGTAGCTTAGATTAATTATTGCAAGTAGTCTAGCTCTCTTTTTATTTTAATTAACTTGCATTTTCCTCTTGTTTTTTGTTTCATGTTGAACTCTACATTTGTTGAAATGATAATTAATTTGAGAAGCTAAACCCCTTCAATTTATAGGTAATGAAGCTCTCTTAATCATGTCGATTCAATATATTTATTAATTTTTGATCTTTTTGTGCTTAATGGAAATGTTTGAATGTGTTAATTTTTGTTGTTTTAGCTTTGAATTTGATAGCATATGTTGTTGATACCAAATAGGTTATGCTTAAACAAACACAAACACAAATTACCTCTTCATCTACATATGATTATGGTAATGAAGTGAATTTAAGAATCCATATTTGATGGTCTATATTACTAATCAGCAGTAAATAGATCATGCTTAGAATATATTTTATGTTTTATTTCATTGTCAAATTCATGAGAGTTAAGAAGTGATTTAGTGGGTGTATTATAGTTTAATGATTTATATTGGGCTAATTAATAGCATAAATATTCCATACTTATGATAAACACATCAACTAAATTCACTAATAACCAAAAGAGAGATCGTAATTTCATTTTGTTGATTTATGTGATCATGAGAAGGAAATTACATCTAAATCTCCTTCTACTCTCAAATTTTTATCCTCTTTTAGTTTTGTTATTTTTTAGAAATTTTTAGCTCAACACAACTTCAAATCTTGGTTTAATTTGATTGAGTAAATTTTTTAAAAATAATACAATTCCTTATGGATCGATCCGCACTCTCCACGTACTAAATTTGCATACAGTGCGCTTGCGGTTTTTTTAATTCAAATTTTTCGGCTATTTTCTAATCTGATAGGAAATTTACCGATAAGCAAGGAGATGAGGATGATCTGGAAGATGATCTACATCAAAATTTTCACAAAATTTTGCCCAAAGCGGAAACAACATTTTCCAAAGTTGTCCACATTTTAATCATTCATGTAGAAAAAGATCGTTCCAAATCGACCATTTTATAATGCAAAGATTTTTTATTTTTCTCCAAAACTCTCTGATTGAATGTGATCACATTTTGATTTCAAAGCATTGAATCTCAGATGGATTAATATTGAGTAGGTTTAGTGCGGGCTTCGTTAATCTTAGATCAGAATGATATTTGGTAGAATGGTGAGAAGAACCGGATGGTTGTGGAGGATGAGGTGATTGAGCCTGTTGTGGAGGATTCGGATGCATTTGTTGTTGTTGCTAATCAGTCCATTAAGCAAGGTACATGATTGGAGGTGGTCTTTCGAGAAGACACATTAAGGATAAAAACCTTATACTACTTTCTTTTATCGGATTGTCTTTGAAATGTGAAATATAGAAGATACTCCGAGACATTGTGAAAGACGCATGATATATGGAGCATATATAATTGTGCGCTGGTGGTGAGACTGAAAACTTTTAATTTCATCATAAATGAATTTAGTCCGGTTTACTTGAATTCCACCAAATATAGCATATAGTGCTTTGTGGTCATTCCATATATTTGCTCTTGGCTTCCTAATTAGGGAATTATCATATGATTTAACAATCTTGCTTTTGGTCGTAGATAAATCGATTTCCATTATGGCATTCCATCTTCCCAAATTTGGTGTATAACCTCGTCACGAGGCGCATTGCTATGATTGGGAGTCATTTTTAAATCAAGTCCAATAGAGGAACAATCGAGTAAACGACCAATTGTGTTTACCCTAATTTTCAAAACACCACCGTACACACTAGTCCATAACCAACCATCTTTATTTTAGGTGTCCAAGTATCATTACTACATAAGTTTGCATAAATGAAAAAGATGGGCAATTGATCAATTGTACCCCCATTTTCATCGAAATTAATTAACTCTCGACAGCCGAAGGCGATGGTGAGTTCTTGAAGACTATATTCTTCAAATTTGCATAGTCGATAGAAAGGACCAGAATGAAGTCTCTTTTGCTTCAGATCTTTGAATCTTTTTTTAACGGTTCGACTATTCTGAAGCCATTCTTGAATATGGGCATTGGTGACAAGATGGATTTGTGAAGAAGAAGATTGGCCACTCTTTGATCTCCCGTTAACTGATTCTTCGCTTTGGGGGCCATTATTGACGAATTAGGGTTTTGAGGAAGCTAAGTTTTTTGAGTTGGAGTTAAGAATTGAAATAGTTTGGGTAATAGTTGAAGAGTTGGGTGAGAAAAATATATATGAAGTGATGGCTGTAACAGCCAAACCCTAGCTCATACATTTGAGGAAGGGTGACAAAAGTTTGAGGTCAATCGGAAAATTCTTCCTAAGAAATTTAACAGACGTTTGTCACGTTTTCACTGACATCCGAGAAAAGGTAGAATTCTACTTTTCATTATACTCTCTATACTTTTTATTTTTAATTTCATATTTTCATAGAATCAGCATAATAATTGATTATTATAATCAAGCAACATACAAAAAATATGTATTATGTGGTTTACATATTTATGTCTATATATATATGTACATACATATATAATTATTTATCTGCCAAAGTATTTTTGAATTCAGGTTAATCCAACGAGTTTGTGTTGCTTCTCTTATCTCAAGGCTTAAGTAATGAGCAACTTGGAAGAGCCAGATTATCAGTCCAGTCTTGGTTTGATGGCTCTTCCTTCCATAAATTTTTTAGAGTAATGTTGCAAGTTTTTACAGAAATTCTATTAAACGAGGAGATTTTTTGCGTAAGCAATTTTTTATTAGTGAATGACCACAAATTTTTAGTATACATTTTTTAAGAAAGTTAAGATGAGATCCTTGACGTCATTGTTCATAATACATTTCTTGTTGAACTCCTATCATTTCTTGTTGATAATGATATCAACTTTAGTAGTATTGATAGACGTTGATTCAAGATCAATCGCTCGTTTAGCTTTCTTTTCCTTCGAAGAGCAGCTGGTGTGATATGTAGGTGATGCCATAATATTTAGTAGGATCGATCGATTTGACGGAGATGTGGTTTATGTTGGTGATAGGTAGGTGATCTTGGTAAAGGTGAGCTAAAGTCGATAGTTGAATATGTGAAATCATGATCAGAAGACATGTTTGGTTTTGCTATGTTTGTAAATAATATTTCTGGTTTTATTTTTCTTCAATCATGTATAAATAGAACGTATAGTCTATCTATAGTTAAAACTTTATATGGATAGAACTGTGTTAACCATAAATTTGTTAATAGTTTTTTTGGTAAGGTTGTTAAAAGAATGACTAAAACAAATTCCAGTTAAAATTTTATAATGTTCAAAATTTTATAATGATAAATAAATATGACATATAATAATTAATTATTTCATTGAATAAACATATACCAAGGTCTCATCATAGCTTTATAAAGTTGATTCACACAAGTGTTCAGTAAAAATATCGGCAATTTGATTCTCAATGTTAAAAAATTCAATAGAAATGATTTCTTTTTCTACATTATCTCTTAAAAAATGATGAAGAATATTGATATGTTATGTACAAGAATGATTAATTGGATTCTTAGATACATTTACAGCACTAGTATTATCAAAATATATAGGAGAATTAGTTAATTTTACCAAAACCTTGAAGAGTTTGTTGCATATAAATTACTTGTGCATACACTAAGGCTGCTGAGATATACTCGACTTCACATGTTGAGAGAGAAACACAATTTTGCTTTTTGCTGAACCATGAAACCAAAGATTGACCGATAAAATGACATGTGCCACCTATACTTTTTCTATCCATCTTGCCACCACCGAAATCTGCATCACTATATGATACAAGTTCGAAAGAGCTGCCTTTTAGGCAGAAAAACCCATAATCTTTGGTGTTGGCTAAGTATCGTAAAATTCTTTTAACCGCTCGATGATGCGACTCCTTAGGTTGTGCTTGAAATCTCACACATAGACAAACGCTCGTCATAATATGCGGTCTACTAGCTGTTAAGTTTAATAGAGATCCTGTCATACTTTGGTATAATTTTTGATCGAAATCCTTTCCAATTTCATCTTTATCTAAATGTAAACTAGTGCTTTTTGGAGTTGATTTACTTAAATTGCCATCCATTCCAAATCATTTTAATAATTCTCTACAATATTTTCTTTATTTCTAAAAATTTCATTTCCTAGTTGTTTTATTTGTAAACCTAAAAGAAATTTAATTCTCCCATTTGCGATATTCGAATTCATTTTTCATTACGTTAGAGAAATCATTACATAGCTTCTCGTTAGTTGATCCAAATATGATATCATCAACATATATTTGTGTAACTAGTCTAGTATATTATTATCTTCTCTTTTTATAGATAATGTAGAATTAATTTTCCCAATTTGAAAAGCATAATTTAATAAGTGTGTTTTTAGTCTCTCATGCTAAGCATAGGGCGCTTGTTTAGTCCGTATAATGCCTTTTTAAGTTTAAAAACATGGTCTGGATATTTCTTATGAACAAATAAGGGTGGTTGTTCAACATATACTATTTATTTTATCAAATCACTAAAAAATGCACTTTTAACATCCATTCGAAATAATTTAAAATTATGATGACATGCAAAAGCAAGTAATAATTATAGCTTCAAGACGTGCTACAAGAGCGAATGTTTCTTCATAATCAATTCCTTCTTCTTGGTTGTATCCTTGAGCTAACAATCTTGCTTTGTTACGAACAATGTTTCCATTTTCATCCGCTTTATTTTTAATGACCCATTTAGTTCCAATTACCGATTGATCATTTGGCCTTAGTACGAGTTCCCGTAGATCATTTCTTTCGAATTGATTAAGTTTTTCTTGCATTGCAATATTCCCAAAATCATCTTTTGATGCTTTTTCATAATTTTTAGGTTCGAAATTAGATATAAATGCAAAAAGACTTATTTGATTTAATTGATTTTTAGTTGAAACTTTGGTGTTTAAATCACCAACTACATTATTAACTGGATGATTCTTTTAAGATTCGAGGTGATGATCTTAAAAGATCATCATTATTATTTATGGTATTATCATTTTCAGTTACAGAAGTATTAGTTATACTATTATTATTTAAAACTTTGTCCTCATCGTCATTTTTGGTATTCTGGAAATTTTCGACAAAAGAAACATGAAGACTTTCTTCAATAATGTTAGTTCGTTAATTAATAATTCTATATGCTTTGCTACGTTCCAACTATCCAACAAAAATTTCTTCATCTGCTTTCGTATCGAATTTCCAAGATTATCTTTAGTATTCGAAATAAGGCATTTAGAACCAAAAATATGAAAATTTGATACTTTAGGTTTCTTTCCAAAAATTATTTCGTATCATGTATCTTAGTCATAGGTCGAAGTGTTACACGATTACATAATATGCAGTAGCAATAGCTTCAGGCCAAAAAACCTTTGGTAAACTATCGCTACTAAGTAATGTTCATGCACATCCTTGTAGTGTTCGATTTTTCCTTTCTACTATGCCATTTTGTTGCGGTGTTCGTGGAAACGAAAAATTATGACTATTCCCCTTTTCATAGCAGAAATTTTCAACGATATCATTTTCAAATTCCCCACTATGATTGCTTCTTATACTTTTAGTTTTTAAGTTCATTAAAATTTTAGTTCTCTTAGCAAAGATTTTAAACATTTCAAACATATCACTTTTATGTTCCAAAAATAATGTGAAAGTGTATCCTGAAAAATCATCAACAATAACAAATACATATTTGCTATTATTTATTGATCATACTTGAGTTAGGAAAAATAAATAATAATGAAGTAATTCAAGCGGTTGATTAGTAGTAATTTTTTTTAGATTTAAAAGAACCTTTCTTTAGTTTTCCAAGTTGACAAGCATCATATAGATTTTTAACTTATAACTTATTTTGGGTAATTCACTTACTATATCATTCTTTGCTAATTCATTTATATATTTAAAATTTACGTGACAAAATCATTTGTGCCATGGTCATGGGTCATTATGATTGGTGGTTAGACACAAATCACTAATGTTTTTAATATTCATATTTAAAACATAAATGTTTCATTTTCTTAATCCTTCAAAAATTATTATTTTTATTTTGATCAAATTTACTACATATCTTTTTTGAAATTGATTTTAAATCCTTTATCATATAATTTACTTGTACTTAAAAAGTTATGTATTAAATTTTCTACTAACAAAACATTAGTAATAAGAGGAAGAAGTGGATATACTGACGTTGATGACGCCTCCAATTCCAAGGACAAATCCTTTTAAGTTATCTCCAAACATCACAGTGCCACCCTCGATATATTTTATATATGATAACATGTGTGAATTTTCCATCATATACTTCGAACGTCTATTATCGAGTATTTTTACTTTTTTGGATACCTGCAAAATGGTAAAAGTTTAATTGGTACCCACTTCTTCTGTTAGGGTCCAATGAGCCATATCCAAGTGGGTTTGGGACCTTTAAAGACATAATTATTATTATAAACAATAATTTTCAAGTATTCATCTATATGTTTTTGCCTAATAAATTTGTTATTTGATTTAGAAATTCATATTTCGACACTATTTGTTTCAGGAGTATTAATCTTACCTTTAGAGATAGGTTTCTTGAACTTAGTATATAGTGCACTATAATTTCTATGTTTTTGCTTAGCTTATATCCATTTCGATTTCCTGATGGTCTTGATATTTTGATCAAATTTTTTAAGCTTTATTTTCCTTTTATTAAATTTCGACATATTATTAGTTTTTTTTATCTAACTTGTTCTTAAGATGAAAATTTTCAATATTGCTAGAATTTAAACTTGCCTTTAGTTCCAGTTTTCATTTTCAAGTTTGGTGTTTTCTGATTTACTATTTTCTAAATCATGTAATAGAGCGGTATTTTGAGAAGAAAACTTTTTACATTCTTTTTTAGCCATTTCCAGTTCTTCTTCTAATATTGTTTTTTCATCTTTTAATAAACCAACTTATATCTCCGGTCTATTTATGTTTCCTATATATCCCTTGTAGTTTCTTAGATTCTCTATATTTATCATCTAATTCTTGCTGATTTTCAAATTTTCATCATTTGTTAATTCAGTGCGTACTTCATCAGTATTAGCAATAAAACTGACATTTGTTTGTTTTGAGTCACTTTCATTATCACTATCAGAGGAAGAGGAAGAACTGAAGTCATCCCAAGTTACTTGAAAGGCTCTTTGCTTCGTTTTGAATTTCTCGAATTTGCTTTTCTTTTTGTCATTATTGAGTTGTGGACCATCTTTCTTAATATAGTCGAACTTGTTACATCCGTAACATTTGATGGATGTTTGATTTGATGAGTTTGAATTGCTACCATTCTGAAAATTTGTCATCATTTTGAATTTCTTGAATTTGTTGTAATTCTTAGCTATGAATACAATTTCTTCCTCATCCAAATCAGAACTATCATTATTTGCTTTAAAAGCAATATTCTTTTTTTTCTTGATTTTTCTCCTTTCTTGCCTACAAATTAGCTTCATTTGACATCATAGTTCCTATTAGTTCTTCGATTTTGAGTTTAGAGAGATCGTTAACTTCTTCGATGGCTAAGATTTTTCTTTTCCATTCGACAGTCAAAGAATACAAGATTCGTGTACTAGAGCAAAAGTAGTGAATTTGTCCCAAGTGCCATAATAGATTCATTTGCTTTTATTTTAAACAGTGAAAGTTGATTTTGAAAAATAGAAATTTTTTTCTGCTTGACTTTTATCGTGCTTTCATGAGTAACTTGTAAAATGCACCATATATCATATGCAGTAGTGCAAAGTATAACTTGTGAAAATTCATTCTTATCAAGTGAACAAAATATAACATTCATGGCTTTGGTATTCTTAGTTGTCGTGTTTTTTATGCATCAATCCAAGTGCTTGTGTCAGTGGTAGGTGAATCATATCTAATTTGAGTAGTTTGTCAAATTTCTAAACCATTAACTTCCATAAAAATTCGCATATGTGTTGATCGATAAGCATAATTAGAATCGGTAAACAATGGGGCATGAGCAGTTGATTGACCTTCTTGAAATGTACTTTCCATATTAAAAATTTTTCAATCACATGGTATTGTAAATTAAAATAACCATGCTCTGATAGTAAGTGATAATCTTGTGGATTGTATCTAATATGACTGGTGTATTAGTATGTGTGTGTACATCAATGTATGAGCTAAATATGGCAGTATAACAAAGTATAAAAAGCAAAGTATAAAAAAGAGCACATCGGAGCTTTATACTGGTTTGGATCTCCCGTCCTACATCCAGTGCCGAAGCTCCCCTTCGGTATTTCACTAAACAATGACCCTCACTTTGCCTTGAGGAACATGCTAATACAAAAGTATTCATTTGACAATCTTGTGTTTAATACAACGAGGATATTGAGTGCTAGTAGAATTCTTCCTATAATCTCCTTTGAGTGATGATGAGTGTGGGTTTCTTGGATTTGTAGGAAATAATTTAACCAAAATATGTAGATTTTGGTTAAAAGTCATTGAGGGTATTAAGTCAATGATAGCACAAGAGAAACAAATATAGAAGTTAGAGAATAGTAAATCAAGTTAAATTAAAATCTCAATCGATTGAAATATTTATAGAAATAAAGAGTTGTATTTGAAAAGTTATGACTTCTTGAAAGATTACTCTTTGATTGATGATTACAACTGTTGAAGAAGGAAGAGATTTTTTTAAAGCAGAGTGAAGCGTCTGTTCAAAAACAACAGTTGTCGTTTTGTGTTTACAGACTGAGATATGTCATAAATGTCTGTTCATATGTCATAGATGTCTCTGGATGTCTGAAAATAACAAAAAGAAATATGTCACAGACGTCTGTGAAAGAAGGACAGATATCTGTCACTTTGCAAATTATAAAACCCGGGCAATTTGTTATTAAGATTTTCCATGTGTGTAAAAATGACTCATGGAGATTGTACAACATATATTTATGACTATAATACAATAGTTTGACCTTACTTTTGAATAGTATGATCCATCTTTCTACAGTTGTCTTTGAGCCATAATTTTGTTGTGCTTCGTGATCTTCATCTTATATATTCATGTAATATGATAAGATATATCCTATATATGTGATTGTATAGTTGTTGTCATTGAAATTGCTTGAGGTTCTAACAACCTTGTCATCGACGTCCCCAATATTTTTTTTTGCAATCTCATTGTTTCTCCTTGAGAATGAGCTATATTTATTGATATGATCATCTTGAGTGGTAGTTATGTGACCTTCGAACTTAAGAGAATGTTTAATTTCTTTCCTTCTATTAGCCAGTTTTATCTGAAGGAGAAGAAGTGATTTTGATATACAAGGAGGAGTTGTCTTTAGAAGTCGACATGTTTTTAGTTGAAATTTTGAATTAGAAGAAGTGATTCTCTAAAGGAAGTGTTTGGTATGTTTTTATTCTGAAGAAGGTTGTTTATATAGTAAAAATTTACAATAGATGATTAAAAAGTATTTATGATAGAAATTTGCTACTTAATCTTGACCAACTAAGAGATGTTACTATTTTCAGGTAGAGAAGCATTTAGCCAGAGATAAAATTAGTTTATAAGAATGAAACATTTTTTGTTATATTATCAATAAATAATACTCATATATGTAAAGATTATCCGAGTAATTCATTTAAAGAGCAAATGATTAGCCTACATAATTTCAAAAAAGTTGTTTTGCAAAGAAGTGTAGCAAAACCATCGGCCATTTGATTCTCTGCGTTAACAATTTCTAGTGAAATCACTTATTTTTCTACATTATCTCTTAGAAAGTGATGACTAAATCGTATGTTATGTTCTAGAATAATTTATTGAATTTTTCAAGAGATTAATAACAATCATAGTATCATAATATATAGGAGATTCTGTAATACTTTTCCCCAAAGTGTCATAGTGCTTGATACATGTATATAAATTGAGCGAAAGCCAAGGTGGTTGGGATATATTCGGCATCACATGTCGATAGTGAAACACAATTTTGTTTCTTACTAAATCAAGAGACCAAAGATTGATCGATAAAGTGAAAAATGTCACTCATATTCTTTCGATCCATCTTGCAGCCTCCAAAATCGGCATCACTATATGAAACTAATTAAAAGAACTGCCTTTAAGATAAAAGTTTGTAATCTTTAGTGTTGGTTAAATATTGAAAAATTCGTTTCACGGTTCGATGATGTGATTCCTCTAGTTGTGCTTGAAATCGAGCACACAAACAAATACTCATCACAATATCGAGTCGACTAGCAGTTACAAAAAGTAAAGAGCCTATCATATTCCTATGCAATTTTTGATTAAACTCTTTATCATTCTCATCTTTGTCTAAATGCGAACTAGTAATCATTGGAGTTGGTTTACATGTAATATTTTCCATTCCAAAACGTTTTAATAGTTTTAACAATATTTTTCTTGGTAGATAAATACATCATTTTCTAATTGTTTAATTTGTAGACCTAAAAATAAATTCAGCTCTCCCATATGTGACATTTCAAATTCATTTTTCATAATATCTACAAAATAATTACACATATTTTCATTCGTAGAAACAAATATTATATTATCAACATAAATTTAAATGATTAAAATATCAACAATATTCCTTTTGATAAATAATGTAGTGTCAATATTACCAATTTGAAAACTAGAATTTGGAAAATGGCTTTTGAGTCTATCTTACCAAGCACAGGGTGCTCTTTTATGACCATAAAGCGCCTTTTTAATTTTGAAAACATGGTTTGGATATTTTTCATGGACAAATAGAGGTGGATGTTCAACATAAGAATTTTGTTTAATAAAATCGTTTATGAAAGCATTTTTAACATCCATTTGACATAATTTAAAATTATGATGACATGCAAATGTAAGTAATATTCATATTGCTTCTAGTCGAGCTACAAGAGCAAGTGTTTCTTCGTAGTCAATTCATTCTTCTTGATTGTTCCCCAACTAATCTTGCTTTATTATCATTTATATTACCATTTTCATCGAGTTTGTTTTTAAATGTCCATTTTGTTCTAATAATAGATCGATCATCTGGCCTTGGTACAGGTTCCTAAATGTTATTTCTTTTAAATTGATTAAGTTCTTGCATTGCTAATATCCAAAAATCGCCTATGGCGGTTTCTTATAGTTTTTAGGTTTTACATTCGAAATAAAAGCTACATGACCCATTTGATTTAACCGACTTCTAGTTATGACTCTAGTATTTAAATCTTCGATTGTATTATCTATAAGATGGTCTTTTAAAATTCTAAGGGGGGACCTTAACATATTATCGGTGTTATCAGTATTTATATTTTCATTTTCGTTTCAATCGTTTTTTAGAATATGAGTTTGGTTTATTTCTAAAATTTCTTCATCTTCATTTTTGTTTCTAAATTATTCATCAAAAGAAACATGCAAACTTTCTTCTATTGTATTAGTTTGCATATTTAATATTTTATAGGTTTTGCTTCATTTTGAATAACCAATAAAAATTCCTTCATCGGCTTTCGGATCAAATTTTCCTAATTTATCTTTAGTATCTAATATGAAGAATTTTGAACCAAAAAATTTGAAAATACGAGACTTTCAGTTTCTTTCCATAAAACAGTTCAATAGAGGTGTTTTTAGTCAATGATCTTAAAAATACACAATTAAGTACATAGCAAACTGCAGCAACAGCTTCCGCCCTTAAATTCTTTGTTAAGTTGCAACTACTTAGCAATGTTTGTGCATATTCTTACAAAGTACTATTCTACCTTTCTACTACACCATTTTATTGTTGTGGTGTTCATGGAAAAGAGATGTTGTGACTAATACCCTTCTTGTTACAAAAATCCTCAAATATTTTAAATTCTCCTCTATGGTCACTTCTAAAAATTTTAATCTTTAAATCTCTTAAATTTTGAATTATTTTAGCAAATATTTTCAAAAGTGTCACTTTTGTGTTTTAAAAATATAGTCCAAGTAAATCTAGAATAATCATCAATAATCACAAAAACGTATTTATTATGATTTATTGGTCTTACTTGAGTAAGACCAAATAAATTTAAATGTGGTTCTAGTGGCTGTTTAGACGATATTTCCTTTTTAGATTTAAAAGAATTTTTCTTTAATTCTCTGCATTAACAAGCATCATATGGATTTTTAACTTCCAAATTCATTTTCAATTAACCTCTAATTAATTCATTTTTAGCAAGCTTATTAAGATATCTGAAATTAATATAACAAAATTATACGTGGTAGGGCCACAGATCCTTATGATTTGCAACTAGGCACATGTCGTTAACTTGTTTAATATTTGTATTCAAAACATAGATTATTTTTTTCTTATACCTTCCAGGATTAAAATTTTATTGTGGTTAAAAATATTGCATTTATATTTTTCAAAATCGATTTAAAAACCTTTATCACATAACTGACTTATACTTAAAAGATTATGTCTTAAATTTTCTACTAATAACACATTGATAATCAAAGAAGTATTAAACATACCAACATTGATGACATGTCCAATTCCAACTACTAATCCTTTCGAGATGTCTTCGAATATCACGGCTCCTCCATTAATGTATGTTACATTAGTAAAATATTTGCATTACCCATCATATGCTTGGAGCAACCATTTATCCTTTTTGTTTCTAGATACCTGCAAAAGAATAAGAAACTATAGTGGTACCCACTTCTTACGTTTTGGTACCATGTGTTAGTAGAAGAAGGTAGCTATACCTAGGAGGGTTCGAAACCTTTAGAAATATAATTAGTATTATGAACAACATTTACTAGAAAATAATTAATATATTTTTCGTCTAATTAAATTGTTGTTCATTTTTGGAACCAAAATCTTTATATTTTTTGAATTTGAAATATTACCTTTTGTACTATTTTTAGATTTCCTAATTTTTTTATACAAAATGCTATATTTCTTTTGACTATTTTGTTTATCTTTCTAAAAACCTAACCCATTTTTATTGTTAGCAGGTTTTGAAATTTTAATCAAATTCTCTAAGCTTTCCTTTATTAAATTTTAAAACATTATTAGTAATTTGCTCCAAATTTTGTTTTAGCTCGAAAACTTAATTTTGAGCAAAGTCCAAGCTAGATTTTAGTACTCAAACTTCTGTGTTAGGCTTACCATTCTCAACTTTACCAGCTTTTATTTCATCGACTAAAGCAATGTCTTGAGAAGTTAAAATTTCACATGATTTCTATGAAATTTCTAGTTCTTCTTCTAAAATATATTTTTCATCTTAAAGCATACCAATTTCTAATTCAGCTCTGTTTAATTTGCGTGTATTTCCTTTATATGATTTGTTCAAATTTCTTAATTTATCATCTAGTTCAATATTGATTTCTAGAATATCATTACAAGAAAGCTCAGGATTTACCTCATTAGTAGCCATAAAACAAACATTTTCTTTTTCCATGTCATTATCACTTTCACTGTCCGAAGAAGACGAATCTAAATCATCCCATGTAACTTGAAAAGCTTCTCTTCTTCTTGAACTTTTTAAATTTGTTTTTCTTCTTTTCCTTGTCAATTATGGGCAATCTTTCTTCATGTGCTCGAATTTTTCATATTCGAAGCACTTGATTAAAGTTGAGTTTTCACCATTTTATGCTCTCATGAATTCCTCGAATTTCTTGAATTTGTTGTATTTTTCGACGATGAAAACAATCTCAACTTAGTCTAAGTCAGAGTCTTCATAATTGGCTTGAAAAGTTATACTCTTTTTCTCTTGATTTTGTTCTTTTCTTACTTGCAAATTTGCTTCACATGACATCAGATTCTCAATTAAGTCTTCAACTTTGAGTCAGGGAGGGTCATTTTCTTCTTTTATCGCTAGAACCTTTCTTTCCCTTTCAAAAGTTTAAGAATTTAAATACGTGAGAATAGATCGAAATTGGTGAATGTAACTTCTAGTGCCATGAGATCATGTTGTATGGTTTGGAATTTTGCATACATATCTACAATGGACTCGTTAGTTTTCATTTTAAATAATGTAAATTGATTTTGTATAATAGAAATTTTTGTTTCTTTAACCCTTTTTGTCCCTTCATGCATAATTTGAAGTATATGCCAAATATCATATGCACTTTTACAAAGCATTACTTCGGAAAATTCATTTTTGTTAAGAGAACAAAATTAAACATTCATGGATTTTGCATTGTTAGTTTCCACCATTTTTTGAGCATTCGTCCATGTACTCATTTCAAATTAAAGGTACTTCATACTTAGTTTGGGTAACTTACAAAATCTCCAGATCGTTGGGTTCTATAAAAATTCTTATGCCTATAGACTAGTATGTATAATTAGATTTGGTGAATAGTGGAGAATATGTAGTTGGTTGATTCTCTAGAAAAGTGCTTGCCATAGTTTTAATTTTTCAGAAACTATGTTATAGTTAATGAAATGACCTGTGCCGATATCAAATTAAAGTGCATAAGGATCTATAGTAATATGGCTAACTTATGTGCATAAGTTTATGTGCAATATCAAGCTATATAACAGCGTAAATAGTAAAGTAGAGTAAGAAACAATCACACCAAAAAATTTATATTGGTTCATACCTCCCATACTACATCCAATCCTAGGGCTTCGCTTCAGACTCTCCTTAAACAAAAAACACCCCCCTTAACCCGAAGGAATAGGCGATACAAAAGTTTGCTAACTTGACAATCTTATGTATCGTTAAAATGGATTTTGACTAGTAGTACAAGGCATTCTATAATCCCCTCTCTAAGTTAAATGACCAAATATATAGGAGTTTAAGGAAGTAGATCGCCAAAATTATTGAATAGTTATTGGTGATATTGAAAGCAAGAAAGCAATAGAGTTTTATAAAGTAAGAGAGATATGTTGAAAGTAAGATGTAACACCTAAAAAATTTACCTAAGATTTGAATAGACATAAAATGGTAATTTAATAAGAAAAATAAAACTAGTTAAAATAATGGCTTAAAGCAAATTTTCGTGGATGTTCGAATTTGGTTACGAAAATTGCACCATTGTTTTTTGATTTTCCAGGGGATTTTCATATATAATTGGTCGTAATCCGAGTTAGTATGAGGGAGTTATGAGGGTCAAAATGAAAATAAAATTTTAAAACAAAAACATTAAAATGAACGTTTTCTAGGTCGACCCAAGAATGTCCTAGGTCGACCAGTAGCGGTCGACCCAGACTTAGGAGTTGTTCAACCGACATAGGATTCTTTGTGTGATTGGCAAATAGTTCTACGTTCCAGATCTGTTGCTCGCATCTGAAGAAATTGTTGGGTGGTTAAGATGATGGCTGATGTTGATCCAATGGTCCTAAGTGTTAACCTAACTCTATAAAAAAGTTGGTAATCCCAACCTTAATTCTTTTATTGAACGTAGATTAACTAAACTCCGTCAAAATCTCTCCTAAAACCCTAAGTTTCTTAAAACCCTAAAATCAAAATCAAACCCTCATCAAAATAAAAGCAAGTGCAAGCAATCAAAGGAATACTAATGTGACCTGGGAAAGGAGCTATCGTTGGAGATCAATTTTTCATGACTAAGAGCTTAGGCTAAAAGTTGAAGAGGCATAGGTTAATAATTTTATTAATGGAATGTATTTTAAACAATTTTAAATGATTAGAAATGGAAGCCCTATAATTAACTTGTTAGATTAAAATTGAATTAGATAAACACTAAACCTCGGATTTTAATTTGAAATTAGGTAATTTTACACTTGCTAATGCTAGTTTAAGAATCCTAAATTAAAAATCCTCATTTAATTGAAATTGAACACTAAGAAGAAATTAAAAAAATTAGGGTTAATTAATTAGAAATTAGGGTTAACTGGAATTATTAATCGACTAGAAGTAACAACAATTACCTATAATTAATCGACAATTACAAACTGTTTGGAATACTAAATTTTATACACGAACGGTCGACCCTAGGATTCTCTAGGTTGACCTGTAGTGATTGACATGGTTTTTGTCAGGGTTGATCGTTCGAATGAGAAATTTTCAAATTTATTTTTGGCCTAAGGCCCAAATTAAATAAATAACTATATAATTTAGTTAAAATTATGCAACTAGTAAACTGGTTATTGAGCTAATTTGGGCTAAGCATTTCACAATGTTTGATATTGGTATCGACGAATAAGTATTTTGTAATGGTTAATATGGTATAGGCGATGTATATCGCATAAATAGAGTTGATTAAAACGGTTTATTTTGCATACACTCAGGAGTGTTCTATACGGGTGAGCGTAGCGCTATTAGAGATGCTTTTTGAGAGATGCCATTACTAATGGCAAATCCTAGTACACATGTTTTCTGTCACGACATGGTATGGGTGGACGACGGTACAGTATAATAAGTGGCTGTAGGTATTAGTTAAATTAGAGCCCAGAACTAACGAGAGTTTCATGGAATGAACCCTGGTGCAGTAAAATAAGGGGAATGTTAGTATAGTTATGGTGAGAATGTAGTTTCGTTTTGGCCGATCATTATTGTGAGGGGATCAGTAGGTTCGACCCATTTTTTTAGACAAGATCCCCAGGTTTTGACCTAAGGAGTTCACAGACACATGCTACCCATCTTATATCACTTACAGTAGATTTAAAGTTAATTACACTTAATTATTACTTATTAATCTTGTTCTCATTCAACAGGCTTTTGTATGACCCATTCATTTTCCATCTTTTTCCTAAACATGGGTGGTTATGGCAATAGGTGATTTGCCCGTTTCAGATACTTGGAGAGAGTTATGCTTTTCTTGGAGTCTGCTTTTACCACATCTTCTCTTCATGTATCATTTAATCATACAAGTATAGTTATTTTATTGTATCATACTATTAAGAATAGTTTGCTATGTACTCAAATTTGGATCAAGTACTGATATTTTTCTAAGGCTATGATTTGATATTTTCTAGGACTAATATTTTTTGGGATATTTACATGTCTTATTTCTTCCGTTGTGATACATATGTGATAGTTAGTTCATCTTTCCGCTGAGATACGTATTTGATTGTAGTTTATCTTAGATTATATCCATTTTCTTAGTCTCTAAGTTGTTAAATTTTTTAAAACCCAGACGATCTGTATTTCTCAACACGATGCTTTTTAAGCGTGTTGGAAGGTGCGGGTTGCCACAGTTAGTATTGGAGCATACGTTAATTGTTCTTTAAGATTAGGGCCGTATTTAGAGACATATTTTGAAAAGTTTTGAAAAAAACTAGATTTAAAAATATTTTCCAAATTTTTTTAGACATAGCCTTTTTAGAAGTTTTTTTATATATATATGTGTGTGTGTGTATGTATGTACGTGTGTGTGTGTGTGTAAATTATTTGGAACAGCTTTCTAAATTTTTCATATCCGAAAATCCCGCCTATTCGTGCCTACGATTCTCTTACCTCTAAATCATGTTTATGCTATCGGTGAAAGTTACTAATAAAGTCCTTAACATTCACAGATAGAAGATGTCTGATCCCGTAGGTTCAAGCTCTAGCGATCCACCCGAAATCCCAGGCATTAACATTCCATCATGGTTCCGCTGATACCTTCAGGTTAGAGGATGGGTCGAGCTCAATCCCACTAGAGAGCCCGTAGAGAGAGTGACGAGTGAGGTTCTTGCCTACCCATATACCAACCTAGATTTTGCTAAGCCATGCAAAGATTTTTCTAATTTTTTAGAAAATCCACATATGGGTATGGAGTCTTATATGGATTTGAGAGCATGGATCCATACTTGTGAGGGGATATTTGGTCTTATAGGCTTGATTGATGTTGTTAGGACACATCAAGATACTTGGTAGCTACAAGGTGAGGTGCTGAGCTAGTGGGAGGTTATTGAGGCTAAGGCTGATGTGGTTGATATTACTAAGGATGAGATTCTTATGAGGTTTGAGATAAAGTTTCTTTCTAGGATAGCGGAAGGCGTTCCGCTAAAGAATTTTATTCATCTCAAGCAGGGAGATATGACAGTCAAGGAGTATATGAATTAATAGCTTGCTAGGTTAAGCATGGAGTTGATTAGCACACCACATAAGAAATCTCTTAAATTTGCTAAACGATTGAATCATCCACTTCAGGATTTAGCTATGAGTCATATTCCGTTGAGTGCTACCTATGAAGGACTTGTACAGATGGCTTTACTCACTACTATTACAAAGAAGGAAGAGAAGGAGGACGCTTCAAGGGTTGTGGAGAAAGGGTAACAGAAGGGTAATAAGAAGGGAAGATTTGGACCGAAGGTGAAGATTCAGAAGAAGGGCTTGAGATGCCATAGGTACAACAGGCAGGGACATTTGGCTTAGGATTGCATGGTGGGTCTCTCCAAGATGAAATGTTATAATTGTGATCCGTACAGGCATGTGAAGCGAGCATGCATGGGACCATCAAAATTTTCTACTCAAGCTTCGACTCAATGGTCCCGGCTTATGCATTAAATGCAGTTCCTAGCTTGAGTGCACAACCAGTGGTGGACAAGGGTAAGAAACTAATGATCGAAGACGTGTTAATTCTTTTCGGTTTATCTATTCATGCATTATTTGAAACTAAATATTCACATTCTTTTATCTCTAGTAGACTTCTTGATGATTTGCACTTAGACACTGATATTTTCACAGACCCTATAGTTGTGTTAGAACTCGTAGGAGGATCGACCTATTTATCCATGTTGTGTAAGCATTTGAAATTGTTTATCTTAGTGGTCGAGTTTGATTGTGATGCCTTTGTAGTGTGATTTTCTAGGTTTGGGTTGATATTAGGCATATTCTAGATGACTATTATGGTGCTATTTTATATTGTGATAGGAAGGTTGTTAGGTTGAGCACGTGTAGTGGATGTAGCTTGGAGGTTTATTGCAACCCTCGAGAATCGGTTACGCTAAGCTACTTATATTTATTGGACCTAGCACATGACCAGCTTAGTATAGTAGCTGTAGTTAGGGATTTCCCTAATGTTTTTGTTGACCTTACCAGTCTCCCGACCTAGTGAGAGATCAAATTTAAGATCTATCTTATCGAGAATGCTAGAGTCGTTGCCTTACCACTAGGGCATATGGCTTCATAAAAAAGATGCAAGTTGAACATGTAGGTTAATGAGTTGTTGGAGAAAGGAATTATCGAAAGGAGTATTTCTAATTGTGGAGCACCAGTCGTCTTTTCCACCAAAGTGGATGGTTCTCTTAGACTCTGCGTTGATTATAGGGAGTTAAATAAACTAACAAAGAAGAACAATTATCCACTGCTCAGCATGCAACGTACTCCATTTGGAAGCCCAAAGCTAACCGCTACAAATACTACAGTTATCTATAGTTATTATTTTTTGATAACCGAATACGATAATGGTAGATACATTAATATACCAGAAACACATGGATATGAAAAGTTTTAAACTCAATTTTAAAACAAATTTCTCATTCAATTTCAAATTGTATTTTAGATTCATTACATAATCCCAATTTGTAAACCACGTTCATAGAAATATAATTATTATAAATTATGCCAAAAGCGACATATGAAGATGCCTCCTTGGTTGATCAGAGTCTAAATATAGGCACTAAATAACTTTTCCATTATATCCAATCACACAACTGAATCAAACAGAAAGAACTCCTAATAGCCAGCTTAACTCCTGCATGTCGCCAGAAGCTTATTCGTCCGAAGAAGAACCTGAAAACCTTAACTCTCAAACTACTCAAAATCAATTGAGCACCCAAGAGTTTAAGAGGAAAACAAAAATTTTGAGTCAGACAAAAAGTCTTGTGTGAATAATAACTTACCATCTCGAACCATATAGATATCTAGTGAGACCATGCCGCTTAGTGGAATATGTTTTCCCCTCACTAGTATCTTATCCCAATTTAAAATAACCATACACGGTGCTCCTGCGTCCACAATGGTTAAGACATAACATAATAAAATGTATCATGATGATATGTAAACTTGTAATACGCTTTGGATTTCCCATTCCCATTCACCTGACTATCTGTCTCAAGTTAAGATATCTAGGGCCACTATTAACCTATTAGTTTTCTTAGGGCCGACTAATTACATGTTCCAAAGTTGCGGACTATCTGTCTGCTTTCATAGTTTTTATGGGATCGCTAAGAACCTACTGGTGTCTACCAATAACATCATCCATTCTTAGTTTTCATGGGGTCACTATGAATCTGTTGGATTCTCCAATAACATCTCTCATGTCATAGTTTTCATGGGCTGACTAATTACATGTTCCAAACTTACGAGCTATCTATTTGCTTTTATAGTTTTTATGGGATCACTCGGAACCTATTACTGTAAACTAATAACATCATCGAATCATAGTTTTCATGGGGTAACTATAAATCTATTGGATTCTCCAATAACATCTCTCATGTCATAGTTTTCATGGGCTGACTATAAATCTATTGATCTCTATCAACAACCTTCTCCAGACATATTTTTCATGGAATCACTAAGAACCTATTGGTCCCTGCCAATAACGTTTCCTAAGACATAGTTTTCACGGGCTAAATAGGAACCTGTCGAAACCGATAGTCTTTTGATCAGTCTTGGGCATCCTATATTATGGTCTGTTTGCAATTCTACTCTCATAGGAGTGAATTCAATGTATATTCACTACTGGATCAACCTAGCTTGTTATTCTATACTTAACACCCCAGAATGCAGTTATGGGTTATAAATGAACTGAATATGACTACAGAAGCATACATGATAACTAATCAAATAACACGACAATATAAACATCCATGGTTTAATTCCTTGTAATCATTTTCTAGTGAAATATGGTTAATACCCTTAATCCACTATCTTTAGCAAGGAAAGCTTCCTCTAAAATTTCAAACTTAAATTCCATTTCAAATTTACTTTACGTTGCCATGTGTTGACATTGAAAATGAGATTAGATTCTCTGCTTTGAAAGCTAAGGCTTTCGACTATATCTTTCAAATCATTGTGACATTATGAGTTACCCTCTGTCACTCTCCCTTTCAACATTATAGAGCCAACAAGCCCTCCGTCCCCTTCCATTTAACTAATGGGTTCGAAACAAGCGGTTATTCCCCTTTTGGCACTCTACTCTAGCAGTAGGACCTTTCGAAATCATTGCTTAAGCAATGTGGAAGACCTCTTCCATTACTTCTTTGAAACCATATGGAAGGACCTTGTCGTTAACATTGATTGGGTGCGGCATAACCTTTCAACATCTATAGTTAAACATGCATGCAGAATGACCCTTTCGACGCTATCAACTAGTGCGGAAGGCACCTTCCATAATGGTTGGACTTACTCAAATATAAAGGTGCAAAAGATATGTTATCGACACCATTAATTAGTGTGACACACCCCTTCCATCTTCATGAACTAATATGTGAGCATATAGGAGCGAAAGGAACCCCTTCGACACTATCTACTAGTGCGGAAGGTCATTTCTGTGATTGTTGGATCAATTAATGCGGCAATGCACATTTGTTAAAGTGTTTGTATGCGGAGGGACCCCTTCGACACTATTGATTAGTGCAGAAGGACCCTTCCGTCTTCATCCTAGATAAGGCTATATGTTAACTGCAGTGACACTCCTATCCCCTTAGTATTCAAAGAAAAGTGGCATTGTATGCTTTCGATGGTATCAATGCTTTCGAAGGCATAAATGCACTCAAGGCAAGTGGTGTTGCTGTAATTAGCATAAAAACTAATTTTTTAACTAAGTAAAGCAAATTTTTTTCCCTAACCTCTTATGTTGTAAATTTCCTACTGGATAACAAAACCATTATAAAATTCCTTCTAGAAATTCCTGCCGCATGTAAGCCCCAATGCTCCAATATTTAATTAAAAAATATTAACTAACCCCTTGTATTTAATTAATCATAAAATACTAATCTTTCTAATTAAATCTAAAACTCACCCAAATTTCTTGAGAAAAATTTCAAAAATTCACATAAATTCCAAAAAAATAATATTTTTATCATATAAAAAATTAGCTCGAAAATAATTAATTAATTTCTTAAATTAGTAAAACTCGAAATATCCATTTCTTTAAGTCGAAAATTCATAATAAATTATCCATAGCTTGGAATATTATGAAAATTTAAACCCATCTTCAAAAATAATGTTTTACATAACATACTCTAAAATCATTGCTATTGGAAATCACTTTGCACGATTTTGGCCTTAAAACCGAATTATATTATTCCACAAAATCCTTATTTAAATTACAACATGGCATTTAAATCAAAACATATCATCATTGATCTAATCATATGGTTTTAGACCTAAAGTCTGAATTAAAACATTCAAAATGACTTATATGAGATGGTTTAGATCATTATTCACCTTGTTTGGATAAAGGACTTGAGATTCGTTCTACACTTTAATCTTCCTAGCTTGAATCTTAGTCTCTAATTGATTTTTGAGCTCCTCTTCTCCTAGGGTTATGGCCGGCCTTGTTTTTCTTTTATTTATGTTTTTGTTTTGTAAGACTGTAAATGAGAATGAAACGTGGTAAGAGGTTTTAGGGGTTATGGGGTTCAGCTATACTCATTTTACTGTTTGCCTTATTCTCTTAGGTTTCTATGTCATAACTCTTTCTCATTAATTAATTTAGTTAAGGCACAATCTTTATTAGTTTTCAAATCTCAATTCCCTTATCACTTTACTCCCTACATTACTCTATTTAATTTATTTTATTAAATCTCTTGAATAATGTTATTTAAAATTAGGGGCGTTACAGGCTTCCCTCCTTAAAGAATTTCGTCCTCGAAATTCAGCAAGGACTATATACTAAGTATAATATCTATGAAATCATCTGTAACATTTCCTAACAACCATACTAACCTACTTGACTAGCAAACAGTCTATATAAAGTAACTATAGCACATACCCTTAAAGCATATCAGGATAAGTATCCTAATTGTGTCTTCGATTTCTCAAGTACAGTCCTTCTTATTATCGCTCCACTGAACTTTTACCAACTTGACTGTCTTGTTTCTTAACCTCTTCTCATCTCTCGCTACAACCTAAACTAGTTGTCTAACAAAAGTGAGATCCAGTTCTACTATTAAGTCTTCCAATGTAGTCGGAGGGATAGCAGTCCCTGGACATGCACATACTTTTGAAGATGAGACACTTGAAACACGTTATGTACACTTGCCAAACTGCTCGGCAATTCTACTTTTTACGTGAGCTTTCTAATTCTCTCTACAATTGGGAAGGTCCAACTTATCTCGATACCAGTTTTTCTGACTTTCTACATCATACCACACCCTTCATCGGTGATATTTTAATGAAAACCCTATCTCCAACTGAGAACTCTAGATCCTTGCGCCTCTTATATATGTAACTGTTTTGTCTAAACTGAGCTTCCATCATCCTACCTCAGATCGACTCCATCTTTTCTGTTGCTTCTCTCACCATATCTGGACCAATGATCTGCCTTTGGTCTCTAACCATCACGCTGGTGATTTGCATGGCTTTCCATATAAAGCTTCGAAAGATGTAATCCCTATACTAGCCTGGTAGCTATTTTTATAGGAAAACTCAATGAAGTGCAAATGGTCTCTGCACGACCCACCAAAATCTAATACACAAGATCTTAATAGATCCATGAGTACCTTATTGACTTTTACTGTCTACCATCCGTCTATAGGTGATAACCGGTACTCATCTTAAGCTCGGTTCCCAACATGCCTTGTAGTCCCTTCTAGAATTCACTAGTGAACAAAACATCTCTGTCATCGACTATGTTACTAGGAATCCTATATAGTCTAACTATGTTCTTCATAAACAATTTAGCCAAAACAGGTGCCATCCTTATTGATTTGATAGAAATGAAATAAGCACGCTTGGACAACCTATCCACTATGACCCGTATACTTTCATTTCACCGGTTCGACCTTAGCAACCTGTCTATAAAATCCATGAATATCAAATCCCATTTCCAAAGTGGTATCTCCAAAGTTTGAAGCAGCTTACCCGGCTTTTGATGTTCGGCCTTCACTTATTGATAGTTCACACATTGCTCTACTCACGAGCCAACATCCCTCTTCATACCTTCTTAGTAGAAACTCGTCTTCATATCCTGACCCCCAGGATGGATTGTAAATTTTGATCGATCACATTCTCTAAGGACCACCTTTGTTAGGTTTTCTACTTTTAGGACACATAATCATCCCTTCTTTCGCAACTACCCTCTCCGGTCAAGATTAAAACCCTTCAAATCATTCGGTTTTGGCCTCTAGCCTTCTAATCTTCTTAGCTAACACTAGGTTATCTTCCTACTTAGATGCAATCCTTTGGATCAATCTCGGTTGAACTTCCAAGAATGACAACATAGCAGTACTTTGACTAAAACTAGCAGTAGAACTTAACTGCATACCGCATGTTGTCAATGCCTCAAGATCCTTCCATTCGGCCAAAATGGCTAACACCACATTCTGATGTTCCTTGCTAAGTGTGCCTATAACTTCGTTACCTTTCCCCGATGTATACTCTATACCAAAGTCATAAGTTGCTAAAAACTCCAACCACCTCTAATGTCTCATATTTAACTCCTTCTGAGAGAATAGGTATCTTAAGGACTTATAATCGGTATATAACTTAAATCTCTAACCTAATAGATAGTGTCTCCATATTTTCAACGCAAAGATTACCACTGCCAACTCTAACTCATGAGTAGGGTATCTTACTTCATGGGTATAAGCTGTCAAGAAGCATAGGCAATGACCTTACCCTTTTGCATCAACACGGCTCTTAATCCGGTTCCGCATGCATTGGTATACACTATGTTACCCATTACATTAGCCCGACTATGTAAGGTTGTTCATGAAGTCCAACTTAATTGTTGATGGAAAGGATGATCACGAGACAACAGCCGTATGACCAGCGTATAATGCTTGAGCAGTTATATCCAGCCCAGGGTAAATAAGGTCTACAAATGGATAATATCGGATGTCAAAGTCTTAGAGTTTGGTTTGGTTGAATTAGAGACCGGGGAGATGTTAAGCAAATTGAGTGAAACCTAAAGGGGTCGGCATAGTAGGGTTTGAATCAGGGAAGTGTGTGGAATGGCTCTGGTCGGCATAGTATATGGAGTGGATCGGCAAAGTATATGGCATGGATCGGGTCGACATAGTATATGGATTGGATCAGGTCGGCATAGCATATTGAATGGCTCAGGTCAACATTCTATATGGAATGGCTCAGGTATATATATATATGGAATGGATCGGGTCGTCATAGTATGTGGTATGGTAGGGTCAGCATAGGACGTTGAGATAATGTGGTCGGCATACCAAGATGGATCGACATGACAAGATGGATTGATATGATGATATGAACTCAACCTATGGATGGGCCGGTGCCAACCCCAATCCATAGAAGAGTTAGGCTTAACCATTCCTATGATGGGCCCAAATGGTCAAAGGGGTCCAGGTCTCGAGATGTTAGTCAGTTTGGAGGTTGCCTTCGTCTATAAATACAGGGGCAAGAGGCCACTTTACGGGCTCTCTTTTTGGCTGACAAGTGAAACTCTGCCACTTTTGTAATCAGTTTTCTTTTGTTCTAACTTGTTCTCAAGCTATTTCTAATTGATTTAAATGGTAATCAATTGGGTGGTGAAGCAATAAAGAGAGTGTTTAGAGTGAACGTAGGTAATCAGCTCCGAACCACTATAAATCATGTTGTTTTTGCTTTCTATAATAATTACCTTAATATCTAGCGTTATTCCTCAGTTTTCATTTAATTTCTTCGTTTATTTCACTACTTAAGTTTATTCTTGGGTGTTTGTGACCAATTTGGTTGCAAACATTATGGTGCTTTCACTGAGAAAGTTGATTCTCAGGCTGAAGGATCACCTTTGTTGCCACTGGATTGAAGAAATCCACTAATGGAGATCCAGGTTCATTTTCAGAAGCTTGCAGATACTATTCATATTTTTCCAGATCTATTCAAAGGAATTCAAGACATTAAGGCGCACCAGATTTACTTCCCACAATGTTGATGCCGATTTTGAAACTTCCAGTGTCCAACAAGAGGGCTCAAGCAACCAGCCTGCTAATGCGAATGTGGAGCATGCTACAGCCCATGAACCCGTAGTTTCCGTCACTAGAGCTGAATTTAATAACTTGATGAAGGAGCTGATGAAGAGCCTTAGGCCGCTAAACGAGCAAATACAGGCTAGTGCGAACCTGATGAACCAGATTGCTCAATAACAACACACCAGAGGAGGTCTCGCTTCATACTCGGCGTCAAATAGCTCAAACACATCGGACGAGCACCATAGGCGAAGGTCCCACATGATTGAAACAACACGGGCTAGGGCGATGGAGCAACGTTTGGCGTGTTGATACGCAGAGATTTTGATCAATGACAATGTGCTTCAACAATCAAGGAAGAAATATATGCAATGCTAAAGGAAGATCGATGAAGACCAAACAAACATAAGTATGTTTTTTATATAGGTCTTAGTCTAGATTTATTGTTAAAATCTATCCTCAAGAGGCTTGCACGAACAATAGAAAACATTTTATAAACTTCATTTTCAATTAGCTTTTCAGTGTGCATATTTTATAAGTTCAGTCGACTGAACAGGAACAGCCAATCGACTGAAAATGGAACAAATTTATACACATGCACAGTTTCAGTCGACTGAATTTCCTGCACAGTCGATTGAATTTTCTCCCGAAAATTTTACTTCATATTTTCAGTTGACTGAATTCCCTGCTCAGTCGACTGAATTTGAACCTGCGAATTTTCTCTGAAAAGACACATTCTTCCTCCCAAGAGTTGCAACCATTCATCAATGGAAATGGAAGCATCTCTTGTTTGCAACCTTTGACAACAAATGCACCTCTTCTACAAGTATATATACATGATTCTAACATCATTTAATTCACCGAATTCTCTTGCTTTAATCTTACTATTCTCTTGTTCATATTCTCTAGATATACTCAAAGCAATCACCAATCTATTGCTTGAATTACTGTTTTTGTTTATAACACTCTTTTGATTCATAGCAATTCACATTTCCTAAATATTCACAAATACATTGCATACTCTCGAGGATAAGATTACAGGAATATTGTACTACATTAGACTCATAGTGTTGACAAGAATACAACAAGTCGAATATCGTATTTTAGTAATTGAGTTGAAGTCCTCTTCGGTAGTTGAGGCAAGAAATCCCGTTCGGTTGTTCGGGTAAGTTGTAAACCTATTCCTCCGGGTGAAGTGAGGGTGTTAGTTAGTGAAATTCCTAAGTGAAGCTTAGGGACTGGACGTAGGACGAGAGGTCCGAACCAGTATAAAATCTTGGTGTCTCCTTGCATTTACCTACTTTATCTACCTAGACTATTCTGTTACTCCATATTACACGATCCTACCACATAGCCTCTTTCAATTGGTATCAGAACAAGGCCATCCTATAACCATAACACCGTTATTAGACATATTGATAATATGGAAAATAACGCAAGTACAAGCACAACATCTTCCTATAGTTCCACATTTGCGAAAGGACAATCTACCCAAAGACCCCCCCATTCAATGGACTAAACTACAACTATTGGTCTACTAGGATGAGGATTTATATGCAAGCAACAAGTTTCGAAGCCTAGAATGCTACTCAAGCAGAGTTCGTTGTACCCACAACCGATTATCCTACATGGACACAAATTCAAAAGAATGAAGCTAGTGCAAATTCCAAAGCTATGAATATGCTATTTTGCGCCCTGGATAGAAATGAATTCAACCGTGTTAGCATATGTACTACTGCATATCAGATATGGGAAACACTTAAAGTCATACATGAAGGCACAAACAAGGTTAAACAAACAAAGATATCCATGCTGAAGAATCAATTCCAAAACTTTAGAATGCGACAAAATAAATCCATCAATGACATATACTCAAGATTTCAAGACATTCGTCATGCTCTAATCAGACTAGGAGAAAGATACACGGACTTTGACATTGTGTCTAAAGTTCTAAATTCACTCACTGATGAATGGGAGAGAAAAGTACTAGCAATCGAGGAAGCAAATGATCTATCTACAATGAAACCAGAAGAATTGATTGGAAATCTTATGTCGTATGAAGTAAATATGCAAGCTAAGAAAGATCAAGCTCAAGAAAGAAAGAATGTTGTTTTTCATGCGAAAAAGGAAGAATCAGAGTCTGAAGATGAGGATCTAGCATTTATAGCCAAAAATTTCAAGAAATTCTTAAAGTATAGAAAAGGAAACAAAAACGGATTCAAAAAGAATTTCTTGAACAAACCTTCATCCCCAAATATAGAATGCTTCAATTGTCACAAGAAAGGACACATGCAATAAGATTGTCAAGAACAAATGAAGGAAAATCAGAAAAGCTTCGAGAACAAAGACAAGAAGGATAAATTCAAAAAGAAGGCATTTTCTGTAACATGGGACAATTCAGATTCATCTTCATCCGAAAATGATAGTGATAGCGACAATGAACAGGCAAATGTATGCTTCATGGCTCAAGAATCTGAGGTAAATAATTTAACTTTCGACGATTTAATTGAAGTAAACTCTGAACTTTTAAGCACAATAAAAACTCTTAAAAAGAAACTCAAAGAAACTCGTGAAAATCAAAACAAAGCTGAACTTGAAAGGGATATGTTAAAAGATGAAAATAAAATCTTAGAAGAAGAACATGAAAAAGTTCAAGAATCTCATTCAAATTCGGAAACTCAATTATCACTTTTAAGTCAAGAAATTGAAACTCAAAAAACAAAAAATGATATAATTGTTTCTGAAAATCATGAGTTAAAAACTAAGATTAGACAAGTTGAGTTGGAAAATAATAGTCTTCAAGCTAGATTAGATAACATCACTATAAATGTTTCTAACTTTAACAAAGGAAGAGAAAATTTATCTAAGATTTTAGAAAATTCTCAATCCTCTTCAAGTAAACATGGATTAGGATATAAAAAGAAGTCAAAAATTCCTAAAAAGAAAAATACAAATTTTAAGAGGAATATGGATTCAAAACAACAAACATTGCTAAAGAAACCTATTAAAACAAAAGTAGAAAACAAGGTAGTTAAAATTTGGATACCAAAGACTAACAATGTATTAATAAGAAATAAATATATTAAAACATTTATGGATAATGTTCATCATAATGAAAACTATATTTATAAAAAGGATACTAAACCAAATTGGGTTTGGTTTCCTAAATTCTAACCTTTTAGGACCCTATTAAAAGGTGGGTACCAATAATTTCATATTTATTTTCAGGTCCCACTCAAAAAGAAGAAATGGATATTAGACAGTGGTTGTTCAAAACACATGACCGGTGACAAAGATATGCTTGCAAACATCACATACTTAGATGGTGGCTCGGTTACCTTCGGAGACAATTCAAAAGGCTATATCATTGGCAAAGGAGATGTAAACAATTACGGTACATCAAATTTACCCTTTATAACAAATGTTTCATTAGTTGAAAATTTAAAACATAATCTACTTAGCATAATTCAACTATGTGACATAGGTTTTAAAATAACTTTCTCGAATAATAAATGTAGTATTTTTGATCAAAACCAAAATCTTGTTTTTGAAGGAAATAGAGATAGAAATATTTATATTTTAAATATGAATATTAATCATAATTCAAGTATGTGTTTACTTGCCAAAGATAATGATCCTTGGTTATGGCACAAAAGATTTTGTCATATAAATTTTAAAACTATTAGAAAACTTTCTAAAAATGAATTAGTAAGAGGTTTACCCAAAATAAACTTTAAAATAAATAATCTTTGTGATGATTGTCAAAAAGGAAAATTAACGAAATCATCTTTCAAATCTGAGAAAAATATTTCGACTTTACAACCATTAGAATTACTACATATGGATTTATTTGGACCAATACAAGTTCAATCCATTAATCATAATTGAAACGTATTTGTAATAGTTGATGATTTTTCAAGATATACATGGACTATTTTTATGAAAAATAAAAGCGACACTTTTGAGCATTTTAAACATTTGTCAAAAGAATTCAAAACACTAAAGATTTGAAAAATAAAAATATTCGAAGCGATCATGGAGGCGAATTCGAAAATGAAGTTTTTGAAACTTTTTGTAAAAAGAAAGGAATAAATCATAACTTTTCTTTTCCTAGAACTCCTCAACAAAATGGAGTTGTAGAAAGAAAGAATAGAACATTACAAGAATGCGCAAGAACATTATTAAATGGATGTTCTCTACCAAAACATTTTTGGGCAGAAGCCGTTGCTACTGCATGTTCAATTTATTTTTCAAATATGTTACATAATATTTTGTCAAATAATATTCACCATACATTTTTTAACAGAATTATGGTAACCATTAAATCATTAAGTGGATGAAAAACCTTAAGGATTTATAACCACTATATATTTAGAAAATTCCTACTATAAATATATCTTAAAAATATTATCTTTTTCACAACTCATTCTCACAAATAAAAGTTTTATAAAAATGTCGTCCAACAACTCTCTTTCCCCGATCAACATCACTTCTTCTATCGAAAACACTCCAACATCTCCAAAACTTCCCACTCCAACACCGACACATGAGCCAGTTTTCAAATGGAACGATTATCGTACCGGCTACACACCAGAATCCAAGAAAGCAAAACGCGGACTCTTTATTTCTCCAGACACAAAAAGAAAGATTGATGAAATTCATCACTTTCAACAACAACAAATAGATCTTCAAAGAGAATTATACTTCGAATAAAAGGTTACGGCTAGACGTTTAAGCTTCCTTGAGCAAACCGGTTTACGATTTTGCGGATCAAAAAAAAAGGAAGTGGCTGAACCCCTACCTCGCCCAGTTAGCTCACTTGATCCGTCTTCATCTTATCGTACACCAGTCGATCCTGTGAATCATTGGATGTCTCCTAAGACTCCTCAATATAGTCCAAATTCATGGGATATCAATTATATGAAGAATGAAGGGAAAAAGAATCCAAGTCGATCCCCTAAGAAATAGTTAGTGTTGAAATCTATTCATGATATTACATCTATATAATTATAATTATTTCCTTGAATAAAGAGTTTGCCTTCAAAATTAACAAAAAACAACAAAATACATACGTCAGTCGACTGAACTTATGACATAATCCAAAATGTTTAATAATTCAGTCGACTGAAACTTCTGCTCAGTCGACTAAAATAATAACAGAAACTTTCAGGAAAACATTCAGTCGACTAAAAACCCTGTTCAGTCGACTGAATTCAGCCCAGAAAATTTTCGACCTTCAATTCAGTCGACTGGACAGAGTATTCAGTCGACTGAACGCCAATTCCCAGTCAAACTTCCCCTTTTAACCACCAATTTTTACCCTACCAATTCACTTTTTACCTCCTACAAACTTTCTTCCCCAAATTAATTTCGAAACCCTAGCCCCCAATTCCTCAAAATCCACTCAAATCTCACCCAAATGGCACCAAAGAGATCAAGAGCTTCATCTTCTTCATCCTCCGAGCCAATTGATGCTCAAATAGCACAATGACTTTACGATGGAACCGCTGTCACTAGATGGAATAAGATGAAGAATTCCTGAATTTTCGAGCATTCTTTCATTGATTTCCAAAGCTTTCAAACCTACAACATCTAAGCGTTAACAGATCCAGCAGGTTTAACTTCTCTTTTAGATTTGAAAAGAAATGACCATGCCATAAATCATGTAATGGTCAAATTATTTTATGCTAATTTTAATCTTGGACACCAAACTCCAAGAAATCCAAACAATAGTGTTTGGAGTATGGTATGTGGAAAGAAAGTTTGGTTTTCCTTGGATAGAATAGCACACATTTTAGAATCACCAAATGTCAGGAGAAAGCTAGAGGAGATAGAATTCAATCCACATATTCGCGACAACATAAACCATCGATTTATGGATGATAATATCAACTTTAGATATTTTAAGTCCAACTCTCTTCGACCTATGGCTAGAATCCTCCATAAAGCCCTAATGAGAACAATTACTCCTCGCACGGGCTCATACGAAATTGTCTACCCAAATAACTATCGAGCTCTATATGCTATTTTTGGCAATATACAAGTCAATTGGGTACAGCTTATTCTTGATGAGTTTCTCACTTTTAATAATGGAAAAATGCGCATTATCAATTTTGGAGAGTACATCATGCGACTTCTCCTCAATGTCGATACGCCATTACCTGAGTCGGAGAATACAATGGTCCATCAAATTAACCACCGGACCATAAGCCTAATGCAACTTCCATCTCGACCTCCTCGCATAATATCACTCGCCGAATGGGAAGCAAGGCATCAAGAACAACAACAACAACAACCTCCTCAACCTCACCACGAAGAACATCTCGAGCAAGATGATGAAATTCGTCTTGTTGACCCAAGCTTCACTACCAACCAATCCTTGGGGATATTGTTAAGAAATCAAAAATTCTTGACACTCGTCTTAAAAAGGTAGATCACAAGCTTGACAAAATCAAAGGATTCTTCAACAAGCTATGGGATGCAATCTCGTGCTCAAGCACCACTACTGCTTCGACATCTCGCGACAAACGTCCGACACCTACGTTTACATGGACGACATCCGAAGAGCATACAAGTAGCAGCGCAAGCGGAGCTAGTTGTGGCCAAGGAGGAAGAGCGCACAGACCACCAATAGGAGGATCCGTCATACGTGAACCAACAGAAAGAGAAGGTTCATATGACTGGGATAGAGATGAGTAATTTTTTGGTTTGATGTGTATTTTTAACTTTCTAGTGGCTTGTATAAATAGCCATTTTATGCTTGTTTGTCGCAACATTTTTTACTTTTCTTAAGCCATGATTATGCAAATATTCTCTATGCTTCAGTGATTGTTTTGATAAATTATTACTGCTGTTAGTTCTTCCTTTTTGTCGATGACAAAGGGGGAGAAAATCTATGGTACTAACTTTGTTTTGTAGGAAAGATAGTGCATACATTCAGGGGGAGAAAATAAGTAAAAACATCTCTAGAATAAATCAATATTGTCATCAACCAAAAAGCGGGAGAATGTTGATACGCGAAGATTTTAATCAATGACAATGTGCTTCAACAAACAAGGAAGAAATATATGCAATGCTAAAGGAAGATCGATGAAGACCAAACAAACATAAGTATGTTTTTTATATAGGTCTTAGTCTAGATTTATTGTTAAAATCTATCCTCAAGAGGCTTGCACGAACACTACAAAACATTTTATAAACTTCATTTTCAATTAACTTTTCAATGTGCATATTTTATAAGTTCAGTCGACTGAACAGGAACAGCCAGTCGACTGAAACTGGAACAAATTTATACACATGCACAGTTTCAGTCGACTGAATTTCCTGCACAGTCGACTGAATTTGCTCCCGAAAATTCTACTTCATATTTTCAGTTGACTGAATTCCCTGCTCAGTCGACTGAATTTGAACCTGCGAATTTTCTCTGAAAAGACACCTTCTTCCTCCCAAGAGTTGCAACCATTCATCAATGGAAATGGAAGCATCTTTTGTTTGCAACCTTTGACAACAAATGCACATCTTCTATAAGTATATATACATGATTCTAACATCATTTATTTCATCGAATTCTCTTGCTTTAATCTTACTATTCTCTTGTTCATATTCTCTAGATATACTCAAAGCAGTCACCAATCTATTGCTTGAATCACTGTTTTTGTTTATAACACTCTTTTGATTCATAGCAATTCACATTTCCTAAATCTTCACAAACACATTGCATACTCTCGAGGATAAGATTATAGGAATATTGTACTACATTAGACTTATTAGTGTTGACAAGAACACAACAAGTCGAATATTGTATTTTAGTAATTGAGTTGAAGTCCTCTTCGGTAGTTGAGGCAAGAAATCCCGTTCGATTGTTCAAGTAAGTTGTGAACGTATTCCTCCGGGTGAAGTGAGGGTGTTAGTTAGTGAAATTCCTAAGTGAAGCTTAGGGACTGGACGTAGGACGAGAGCTCCGAACCAGTATAAAATCCTGGTGTCTCCTTGCATTTACCTACTTTATCTACCTAGACTATTCTGTTATTCCATATTACACGATCCTACCACATAGCCTCTTTCATGGCGGACCATCGTGGTCTGCTAAACCGAGTCGGTGCCAATCCCTCCCTAAGGGTCAATACCGATCCATCGACCAGGGGCATGGCTCCTCAACTGCAATTGGGAGGTCCTTGTCCGCTTAGAACAGGGAACTCAGACACTAGAACACGTATGGATGCTGGTCAACAAGCTCTCCAAAATGATAATGAGGCGCATGCTCAGGATACAAATCTGGAGGATAATAGGCCAAGGATGCGTGAAATGTCACCGGCTAGAACATTCATACGGGGCGAAGCACGACCACCACCTGGCGCCAACCATCCAGACACCAGATTTATCTGCAATGGTCAAATAGCCGATGAGGGAAAACCAAGGCTTGATAAACGATGATTAGGGAGTCTCTAGGAGACATACTCCGTTCACCGACAGCATTTTGCAGGTGGAGTATTCAAAGAGGTTTAACATGCTTGTGATTCCTGCTTATGAAGGGATGATCAACCTCCGGCAGCACATCATAAAGTATGAATAGTTGATGGACTCAGCAAGAGCGAATTATGCAACTAAATGTAGATTCTTCCTTATAACTCTGTTTGGGATTGCTATAATGTGATTCATAAGGTTACCCCCATGATCAATCTCGAGATTTGATGAGTTGGCTACAGATTCATGATCAGTTTCGGATTCACGCTACTCGCCTCAAAGAGGTGATGTCGCTATCCAGTGTAATCCAAGCTCTAGGGGAATCACTAAAGGATTATTTGCAAAGATTTCATGTTTCTGCCACCGAGGTTAGTCATCTAAATGACCACGCCACACTTATGGTTATGACAAGGGGGTTGAACCAGAATCCAAGTTCGGTGATTGGCTAGCTAGAAAATCGCCGACCATGCTGGAGTGTTTCTACACAAAGGCAAACCTGTTCATGAGAAAGGAGGCAGTCAGATTGTCTAGAAGAATCAATGCTACAGGGCTAAGTTGAGAAGCTGTACAAAGCAACATCGCAGTAAAGCAATCTAGTGAGAGCTCTAGAAAGGTTCGGGTCAATGTTCAAAACAAGCCGGGTCAATAGAAGAAGGGCGGAGAAGGAAATTCTGATCAAAAGAGGGAGCCCGAAAAGTGGAAGCAACGAATTCCTACTTATAACAACTATACACCCTTGAATGCATCTCTAGAAAACATCTATCTGTCTACCTGTAACACTTTCTAGTATAGGATGTTGCGTCTAAAGGAATCGACTGAAGAACAAAAGAAAACCGAGAAGTACTACCAATTTTAAGAATGATATGGGCATAACACAGACGAATGTAGACATCTTCATGATGCCATTGAGAAATTGATTCGTTAGAAAAAGTTGCAACAGTTTGTCAAGAATCCGCAGAAGGGCGAACAGGGAACTTCTGATCCCAATTGAGGGCAAGCTCTACGTTGGGCTGAGGAACCCGCACAAACCGGTGAGTGGTTGGTGATCAACATGATAGTTGGTGGACTGCACCCTACGGACTGGAGTTGGCAGGAAATAGAGCATTATGCTAGTTCAATGAAATATGTGGACTTTGAATGTTGTTCGAATACGGAGGATGGAACTACGGCTAAGAAACAGCGTACTATGACGGATGATATACTGTATAGAAGTAGAGATGCCGATAGAGTGGAGGCTCCCACTATTGATCCGATGGTTATCTTTGCCATAATTGGCCCCGCTCTGGTGAGATGAATTTTGATTGATTATGGAAGTTCTATGAACATCATCTTTAAGTAGGCTTATGATCAAATGAGGATGGAGGCTAGGATTTGAAACCATCTAAGGATTGTATACACGGTTTCAACGGTGTGACAATCGAGGCGGTAGGTTATGTCGAGTTACCGGTTGAGGTAGAGAAGGTGAATGTAGGAGGGTACAGATCCTACCATTCATTGTCTTGGATATTGAATCACCATACAATGTTTTTTTGGGCTGTCTGGCTCTGGCTTAATTTCAGGAAACCCTTGCCGCACGGTGTTTGACGTTGAAATTCCCGATAGATAATGGAGTGGGTATTGTGCATGTTGATCGAGCAACTGGTTGTGCCTGTTTTGTGGCTGAGTTAAGAGAGGCTCGGTGAAAAGAGAAGGGAAAGGGTGTGGAAAAGTCTGTCCACATCCAGGTTACCGAAGATTGAAAATAGCACCTAAGACTTGGCTTGAGCCCAGCATTTGGCTCTATAAAGATATAGATCCGAAGAATGATAAGGAGGAACCCAAGGAGGCAATGGCAGCTCTGGTTGAACTGACGATTCATATTTCAGTCAGCCACGACGACCCATTGCGGGTGTTGAAGATTGGATCACAACTTAGCCCTTCAATGATGAGAGAACTTACCAATTTCCTCTGAGCAAATCTGGATGTATTCGCTTGGACTCATTCTGACATGTATGGGATCTCTCCTACCATCGTGAGCCATGCATTAAATATTGATTCGAAGTATGTCCCTGTAAAGCAGAGGTGATGAGGCATGGAACCAGGGAGATCCATGGCTCTTAGAGGTGGATAAACTTAAAGCCAACGGGTTTATTCACGACGCCCTCTATCCTGAATGGATATCTAACCCTATGCTGGTGAAGAAGGCAAATGGGAAATGGAGAACGTGTGTTAACTATTTGGACCTGAATAAGGCGTTCCATAAGGATAGTTTTCCCCTGCCTAGAAATGATCGGCTAGTTGATTCAACCGCAGGGCCTGAATTGTTGTCATTTATGGATGCATGTGCGTGGTAGAACTAAATCCCGATGCACGTCCCAGATCAGGAGCACACTAGTTTTGTCATAGATGTTGGTTTATACTGCTATGTAATGATGCCTTCGTGTTAAAGAACATAGGAGCGACCTATCAGCGTTTGGTTAGCCGAATGTTTAAGATCAGATTGACAGGACAATGGAAGTCTATGTGGATGATATGCTCATGAAGTCACGGCAACTAAACAACCACATTCGAGACTTAGTGGAGATGCACAATATCCTTCGATTTTATAGCATGAAAATTAACTTGTTGAAATGCTTATTTGTTGTTGCGTCAAGAAAGTTCCTGGGTTTCATTGTCAACGCGCGAGGAATCAAAGTGAATACAGAGAAGATTCAAGCCACTCGAGATATACAAGCACCCAAAACTATTAATCAAGTACAGAGCTTGAATGGGAAGGTCGCTACTTTGAGTTGGTTCATCTCCAAGGTGAACGATAAATGCATTCCTTTCTTCGATTTGGTAAGAAAGGGGAAGAGGAATTTTGAATGGACGCAAGACTGTGAAGGTGCGTTCCGAGCTTTGGCGAGTCATTTAGAAAGACCTCTAGCTTTGTCAAAGCTCATAGATCATGAGGAATTGTATATTTACTTAGTTGTATCGCCACATGCCATAAGTGATGCTTTGATTCATGAGGAGGATCGGATCTAGAGACCAGTGTATTACGTCACTAAATGATTAATGGGAGCAGAGAGAAAATACCTAAAGATAGAGAAACTGGCGTATTGCTTGGTGATCATGTCGCGCAAACTTCGCCCATACTTCCAGGAACATCCAATCATGTGTACACTAATCAGCCTTTGCGACATGTCCTACAATGACCCGAAATGTCCGAGAGGCTGCTTAAGTGGAACATCGAGCTCAGTCAGTTCGACATCACATATCTACCTTGAAGAGCTATCCAGAGAAAAGCACCGGCCGACTTCATAGCAGAATTTACCATGCAGGATGAGCCCTTAGAGAGTAATGTGATCCCTACTATATGATGGACGCTATATACCGATGGAGCATCGAATGATCATTGTTCAAGCGCATGCGTCATTCTTGTAATCCCTGAGAATCGGTCAATTTCTTATGCTTTGAAGCTTGATTTCCCTGCTACGAACAACGAGGCCGAGTATGAGGCATTAGTTATTGGACTTAAGCTCGCTAGAAAGCTCGGGGTGAAATCTATCAAGATCTTTGAGACACACAGCTGGTTGAGGGGACCACTAAGCAAAGGGACAATAGCTTGCCAACGATCTTACCCGAGTTCAGGAGTTATTGGCGGATATCGAATACTATGACATTTTGCATATCCTACATGAGCGTAACGGAGAAGCCGACTCATTGGCAAAACTCGCAAGCACTAGCGATGCATAAGAGATGGGCTTGGTTCCGGTCGAGACACTACATATCCCAAGTACAAATGTGATGGAGGTCAATCATGTATCGAAAACAGAACCCGAAAGGGAATCATGGATGTCTTTGTTTAAAGAATACATGTTGCAAGGAATCTTTCCTGAGAAAAGGAATGAAAAGGGACAAGTCCTTCGCAAAGCCTCACGGTATATTATGCAAGGAGGAACTATGTATTAAAAGGGATTCTTCACTCCCTTGCTTAGGTGTATCGCCTATAACGAGATAAAGCATGTCTTGAAAGAAGTCCATGAGGGAGAGTGTGGCGAGTACATTGGGGGGGAAAATGTTAGTTAAAATGATACTACGTTATGGGTAATACTGGCCGACCATGAACTGGGACACTGTAGATCATGTGAGATGACGTGAAAAATGTCAGATGTATGCAAAAGTCTCAAGAGCACTACCGACGGAGATTACGCAAATGGTTGGTCCGTGGCCATTTTCTGTATGGAGGATCGATATTATTGGCTCTTTGCCAATTTTCAAATGTGGTGTGAGATATGCGATTATCGTAGTTGACTGCTTCACTAAATGGGACGAAGCAGAGCCACTAGCCACGATCACAACCAAGAAGGTCATTAACTTGCTTATGGAGCTGAAGCAATCATTCTTGTAGAACTTGAAGTCCCTTCTCATCAGGTAACGTGCTACGATCCCAGAACAAACCAATATCTCTTATTGGAGTCATTGGACTTTATTGATGAGAAGTGTGATGAGGCCGATTTGAGAGCAGCTGCACATCGATAACGAGTCGCCCGATACTATAATACTAAAGTCCGACCGAGAACTTTCGAAGTGCATGACCTTGTCCTGAAACTAACCTTTCCAGTCCCATCGCACATGAACTCGACATGGGAAGGGCCATACGTCATTTAACAGAGGCTAGGAGAAGGAACTTTCATGCTAGCGACTGTTGATGGCGTAATGCTTCCAAGAGCGTGGAATAGCGAGCATTTACGACGCTATTTCACCTAGACTATTTCTTTCATATTTCAGTAGTATTTATTTTCAATATTTTCTTTTTTATTTGACTTTTTTGATATGTAATAAGGTAAGTTATTCTATCCTTATTTTTGTGATGAATAAAAGCTTGAAGCTTTCTTTACATAAATTACTATTATTGAATGTTATGTTAAGTGTTTGTCGGAACTGATTGATATCGACATATGCGATGTATGAACATATGTGTAAGGTTAAAAATCTCTAAGTTCTCTGAGAGCGGACTAGAGTACTCTAAGTCCCCGGAGCATGGACTAGAGTATAAACGACTTGAGAAAAATCTCTAAGTCCCCCGAGTGCGGATTAGAGTACTCTAAGTCTCCGGAGCACGAATTAGAGTATAAACTCCAAGTCTCCGGACCATAGGCAAATTCAAAGACCCAATGGATGGACATGTGAGCTTTCAATCGTTCGCTATCCCACGAATTCTGGTCTAAGATCGACGGAAGATACACAAACTAGTAATTGCGGAATATAGTTGTTGGTTGTGGTTCGGCTTGGCATTGCTTGTGACTTAAGATGGAGCCTATAGAGATGCTTCAAGATCAAGGTAATGAAATATCAATGAAACTTGTAAAAATTATAACAAGTACTTGAAATGTGAAGAAATTACTCTACTATCGAAGTAATATTTCACTCAACGATTGACCAAGGAACAAAAACTTCTATTTACAATCTCAAAAATTCCTTACAAACCATTCGAGAGTTCGAGATCCACGCCCATATATATGCAACTAAAAAACGGAGGGAGAGGGGAACAACACATGCCTAACTTATTTGGAATAAGTACAACAACATAAGACCCTGACTATTTCTTTGATTTCCACTCCTTCTTCGGCTTTTCGGGGCTCGAATCGGTCGAGCATCTTTCTCGAGACCCTTTACCGCCTAGAGTAGAAGTGCTTGAGGAAGAAGGAGGAACCACAACAGAGGTTGACCCATTGGGAGGATCAATTGTAAAGGCCTATGGAGAGGATCTTCAACCACCACCACATCGGGTTCACCCTTGATTTCGAGTTTTGATTTCTCTTCTTCAACATGTTCTTTCAAGTTGAATTTGGCAGTATGCATAGAAGCATCCAAAACTACAAAGTCATTATGATCCTCAGTAAATGATGAGTCTTCGGGCTTGTCCTCATCGAGCGCCCCAATCACTTGAGCGTCAAACCCTGGAGTATCTGCGGCAGCCGGAGCCTCGGCCACTTTTTCCTCCTGCTCTGTCGCGACATCACTCCTAGGAGTTAATTCAGGAACGGGATGACCTACGTAGTTTCATCAAAACACAAGCATCAGTCTATAGCCGTTATGTGCTAAAAAATCAATTTTTTCAATTCGAAGGAGTTGTATACGGTACCAGCATCTGCCGGCTTTCGGTAGTCGCTAAAGTGCTCCCTTCCACGATGGTAGACGACATTGTGGACCAAGCTCGAGCCTGTCTGGATCATAACCAATGTGTTGCTCTGATGACGTCCTAGCCTAGTGAACAAGAGGAGGACCTTGGAGATCAGTTCCAGAAAACCCTATGATATCTTCTTTTCCCTTAAGCGGTCTAGGAGCTTTGCCGAATTGAAGTTTTGCGGCAGCCAAGTCAGAAGGCTCATTTCCTCGAAGCACTTCCTGCTCAAGTGCCTCTTAACGAAGAACCACCATCCCCAGCTCCTCTTTTTTATCTTCGTAATAATCTCCCAAGTTTCGGTGAGTGACTCGAGGTAGCCCTCGCCGAGGAAAGTTAAGTCGCTGTGAAGGAGGACTTTTGCGTTGTATTCGACGATGAGTGGGTCGAATAAGCATTTAATCTCTTCCTTGTCAGATTCAGTCGAATCCTCAACTCGAGAGTTGGCTTCTACGAGCACCTCTTTCCAGCTATTTTCATGGGCAGCTTCTTTTAAGGCTTTGATTTGGGAGAGTTACTCATCAAGTTTCGTTTTCAAATTTCTGGTTTCAACAATCTCCTCGCAATATTTTTGCGACTCTTCTTATGCCTGGACTTTCTCCTCCTTCTCCTTGAATAGTAATTTTTCTAACTCCTCAACACGACGGATTAGGACATCTTTCTCCTTCTGTAAGGAGTCTTTCTCTAGAGCTAGGGTGCCACTGATTGGAGTGCGGTGTCCAGTTCCATCTTATGTAAAGTCTTTAATCGACTCACTGCCTCAGTTGTTTCCTCTACATTTTTCTTCACTTCGCCAAGTTAAGCCTTAAAGTTGAGATATTCAGCATCTTGATATTTGATAATATCCTTGTCATTAATGGCCTTTATCTTAAGAAGATCAATCTCGTGTTGGCGCTCTATAGAAACTTCCAAGACATTTCGGCTAAGTGGATAAACACTTCATGTTGAATGTAAACATCATTCATACATGCCAATGAACTCTCTTTAGCAGTTCCAGGGATGATGTGTATGGAGGGGAGGAATTTGAGCCCATCAAAACAAATTTTCGGAAAGGTAGCATTAAGTTCAGCTAGCTTGTCCACCGTAGTCGGGTCATGGGCAGGAACCAGGGGAATTTATTTAGATGTGACCAGCAGTTGTTTATGATTCTCATGGGATCGCCTCGTACTTGATGATCTGGAGTGTTGGTCATGGGGAGCGTCAGAATGAGAGCCCCGATGTGCGGACTTGTCGCCATTATGTGCAGGAGGGTTGGATGGGTCGCTCTGATGCGAAGCATGTGCTTGAGACTTCCTTTTGGATGATGAAGAAGATTCTCGAGAATGATGGTCTCTTTCTTGTCCTTCATCTCTATCTCGGCATCTTCCAGATTTAGAATCCCGAGCCGAACAATGGAGGGTGGAAGAGCCATGGAGGCAATCAAAAGCATGTGAATAAGACAATGCACCTATAAAAGAACCAAACGAGAGCATATTAGGAGTTGCTATGTCAAGAGTTAATTACAAGTGGATGGTGGAGTGCAAGTGCTTGTGTATGCCCTAATGTGTCCCCCCGATGAACCAATAACGTTTTCTTTACTTATGGGGGTCTCTTCTCCTCAGTTGGAAAGTTGTCTGCCTTTGCTGCTTCTTATGGGTGAATTAAGCCCTTTAATGCCAAGGTTGGTAAAGTCATAGTTTAATAGATCGTTCAAAATTGAAATATCAGAAACTCCCTTCAACACGCTCTTCATCTGTTGAGAAGACGAATCTTTTTCAATGGGGGTTATGACAAATTTTGGGGTCGCCCCAGTTTTCTTTTTCTTAATTCTGTACGCCAAACTTTTTCCCTTTCTGGGAGGAGGTTGTGGTTGGCTAGTGTGTGATGCATCGACTGCTGGTGTTTTTCCAACGCCTGCATCTTCGTTTCTTGGCTCTGCATCCTTCGATTCCTTTATCTCCCCTTCTTTGGTGCCTTCTTGGGTTCCCTTAGCAGGGGGTACCATGGGGTCACTTAGTTCTCCCTTTCTTTTAGCGACAACCTTCAGAATCGTTCTTCTTCCTGAGAGACCAATCATGTGGCTGTCATCTGACAGCCCAAATAAAGAAAGAAACTCATCCACAATAAGGAGCTTGATGTCTTGGTCCTCCATCGGAGTAGCACGGATGACCTCAACAGCCCTGGAATATCCGATGCCTTCAGGACGAGGGCAAACCCCCAAAATAATTGAAGGAATTAGTATGGTTAAGAAAGAAACTGTATTTTGAATCTTTGGAATCAATGGCAAAGGCCGAAGTAGTACTTACATCGTTCAAGCCGTTTTCTTGTGAAGCTGGGAGGGCATCGTACATAGAAGCACTCATGTTTGAATAAGGAGAGCTTATTCCATGCGTCCATTAAAACCTGGAATTCTGGCATAGGTTCGAGGAAGACGTACGAAGGACTATTGACCTGTCTTTTAAAGTTGTAAATTTATCGGATGTCCTCGAGAGTTGGTGGGCGGAATAGGATGCTCATGAAGAGGAGAAAGGTGCCATGAACAAAGGCATAGCTATTAGGATATAGCTGAGTAGGAGTGATTCTCATAGATCTTATATCTTCTCGAATTAAAGAGTTAAACGGTGGCATGCAACAAGCCTTGCACATGAATTTGTTGCATGCAGTATATTCGGTTAGGGGCAAGTGAGGTCTGTCCTGCCTCGACGAGATGAAAATATCTTCAAAAGGAATCATGTGGATTGAACATACTCGGCGAAGAGTGGCATCACCGGTTCCGGATGCCTGCGAGTCAAGCGGATTATCTACAATAATGGCACCCTCTGCGGCATTAGGAGCTGGATCACTAACTTCTGCAGAAAGAACTAGGGCGTCGAAAAAAATATTTTCTTGTGGATCAGATGTCTCTACTTCTTCTCTTTGCTGACTTGGTACAAGCTTGTTAGACAAGGTAGCGGAGCTTGATTTCATATCCGATCTAGAAGACATTGTAGTTGAACGCTTCGTATAACCCGGGTTCCGTGTCAGCTATACTCAGTAGACAATCAATATTAGAAATAATGACTTGTCCCCCATGTTGTGCGTGAACTAGTGCAGTGCAATGTGAAATGAATATGAACAGTTTGAAATTAGAAAAGCAAAAGTAAAATGACAAAGCTTAGAGATCTTGTCCGAAGAGACCGTCATCGCCGACTGCCTAGAGCGATCGACGAAAAAAGCCTTAGGATTGAATGTTGACATTCTAGATTATAAAGTCCGTTGTATGAGTATATTGGGCCAGTTTTATACTTAACTCGCACTAAGTAGATTGGGAATTTGTTCGTTCAAGTTCAAGTCCATTGATCCATATATGCTAGTCGTGTTGTTGTCGGTCACTTTAAGCTTGGGCAAGGCAGTATACAGTCATATGTTCGAATAACTCGAGTTAAGGTGGTTTTGATTGGTCAACACCGACCCTAGCTATTTATGCTAATCCTTACGTCCTAACCCCATGACCGATCCCTAGACTTAGATTTGTATATAAATAACGACCCATATCTACAGCTAATTGCCTATCCCTTCCTTTTTAAGCTCTATGTAGATCCCTCCTTATATCCAAACATATATTGATCCCTATACCTAAGACGAAATATCGATCCCTTTCTCTCCTTATATCCTGACATATACTGATCCTTAACCCTAAGACAAAATACTGATTTCTTTCTCTCCTTATATCCTAATGTACACCGATCACTTGTCATACCAATTCCATTTTTTACATCTTCTTCATCGACCCTCACCCAGCCACTTCACACTAAGTTTCCATCTTCTTCACTTAGACCCATACCGAGCCTTATCCAACCAACGCCATCTTGTTTGAACCTCGTTTTCCCCTTCTTCTTCCTTCTCTTCCTCCTATTCCTTCATTTTCTCCTCCTCTGTATGTATCCTAATGAAACCCATATTGCTACATGCTTGAATGACACTCAAACTTACCCAAACTCGAAGGTTCACAACCCAACCATGCAAACAAGGAAGAAATTTTACCTATTCGACTTGGATTGCAAGGCCGAATATTGGGTTAGGAACAAATTGACGGTAATGGATTTTGAAGATGTGGTTTCACACTCGGGTAGGTTTCAAAGGGGAGGCTTGTCTTCTTTCAGAGTAACCGCCTAAATGATGAACGAGAGAATGGAAAGAGGCTTAGGTGTTGAGATTATGAAATGAAATGGGAGGAGAAGAAGATATATGTTTTTATATGAGTGAGATAACAGGGAGGTGAACCGGCCATAACCAAGAGACCCTGTCATGATATTGGAAGGGGTCGGCCGTGAGGTATGCCGACCCCTATCCAAGAAGATCCATTGAGGGATCGGCATGCCAATTGCCGACCCCTCTCACAAAATAAATAAATAAATAAAGTAATAATGATACATAATTAGCAATGAAAGGAGAGGGGAAATGTGCATGAGATAAAAAGAAAAACAATAGAAAATAGCAAATGTTTGGAAAACCCAAATAACAACCAATATTGTGGAGGTTCAAGTACAACATAAATATGTGTATGAACGTGCATGGAGGAAATTAATCAATTTGACCTTTGAAAGGTCAAATCAGGAAGAGACCTGGAAAATCCATATGACAAAATCGATAAATTCAATGGAACGAGACGTCAGTCACGTTTCGTCAAAAGTTAATAGAAGAACAATGACCAACCAGTGACTTGGATATGCATTTTTTCGAGAATCTGGGTTTCTCCAGTTCAAAGCATGTCGTGTTATTCACAAGACGTACTTTGGAGGGCAAGTGTTATCCGATACATTGGCCCGACTACGTAAGGTTGTTCATGAAGTACAAAATCGACTGCTGATGGGAAGGATGATCACGAGACAACAACCGCATGACCAGAGTAAAATGCTTGAGCAGTTATATCCAGCCCAGGGTAAATAAGGTCGACAGATGTATAATATCGGATGTTGAAGTCTTCGAGTTTGATTTGGTTGAATTAGGGACCGAAGTGGATGTTAAGAAAATTGAGTGAAACCCAAAGGGTCGGCATGGTAGGGGTTGGATCGACGAAGTGTATGGAATTGCTTGGCCGACAAAGTATATGGAGTGGATCGGGTTGGCATAGTATATGCAATGGATTGGGTCGACATAGTATACGAAATGGATCAGGTTTGCATAGCATATGGAATGGATCAGGTCGGCATAACATATGGAATGGCTCAGGTCGGCATAGTAGATGGAATGGCTCTGGTCGGCATAGTATATGGAATGGCTTGGTTCGTCATAGTATATGGAATGGATCTGGTCGGCATAGTATGTGGTATGGTAGGGTCGGCATAGGACATGGCGATAATAAGGTCGGTATACCTAGATGGATCGACATGATGAGATGGATCGGCATGATGATATGAACCCAACCTATGGAGGGGTTGGTGTTGACCCCTATCCATAGAAGATTTGGGCTTGGGCCTTCCTATGATGGGAGCAAATGGTCAAGGGGTCCATGTCTTGAGATGTCAGTCAGGTTGGAGGTTGCCTTCGTCTATAAATACAAGGGTAGAGGGCCACTTGAGGATCCCTTTTTGGTTGACAAGTGAAACTCCACCATTTTTTTAATCAATTTCCTTTTGTTCTAACTTGTTCACAAGCTATATATTATTGATTGTAACTATAATCAATTGAGTGGTCAAGCAATAAAGAAAGTATTCAGAGTAGACGTAGGCAATCAGTGCTGAACCGCTATAAATCCTGTTGCTTTTGCTTTCTGTAATAATTTCCTTAATATCCAGCGTTATACCTCAGTTTTCATTTAATTTCTTTATTTATTTCACTACTTAAATCTATTCTCAAGTGTTTGTGACCAATTTGGTTGCAAACAACTACTAATATTTGATTCCCGTCTAGAACTACCAACATATGTTCATTGGTCATTAGATGCTTTAACTTAAGGGACGCTTCCTCATATTTTCCAGACCAAGTAAATTTCACATCCTTCCTGGTTAGGCTAGTCAAAGGCTCCTCCATCTACGAGAAATCCTTAATAAACCTCCAATAGTAACTAACAAGCCTAAGGAAACTTTTGATCTCAGTCACCATCTTAGGTGTCTTCCACTTGTTAACAGCTTCGATCTTATCCAGATCAACTGACAAATCCTTCTCTGAAACCACGTGAATCATACTCAATCACCAACATCTCACATGAATCAACTGACAAACTCTTCCAGTTGTTAACATTTTTGGTCCTTGAATAAAATTTCTCTTATGTCAATCATGGAGTATCCGTATCTGGACAACTCATCAAATTTCATAGCATATTCAATCACCAACATCTCATATTGCATCAAGTCCACGAACTTTCTTAGCAATACTAACTTTAAAACTTCAGACAAGAACCCCTCTTCGAATCTCCTTCGAAACACTACCCAAGTCAACTCTTCCTCAGGAACTCACGTGGTATTACCATTCCACCAATAAAGTGCTTCTCCCTACAACTGCCTAGAAGCAAGTCTCATCTTCTGCTCATGCTTAAAGCCTAATTCAACAAAGATTACTTCACAGTGCAGAAGCCAATCCTCAACTTCTACAGCATCTTTCATTCCAACAAATGGCTTCCCACCAAGACTGGTGTAATCTCTGTTCAGCTTGGTATAATCATTGCTAATTAAGGCCATGGGATTAGCTTCTCCAACATTAACGGCATTTCCTGCAGCTACTCTTGCAGCTTCTCTAGCTTGCATCTGATTAAAAAAGAATTGATACATCATCCCCATATCTACTGGTGGGGTTCCAGCACTTACATTGGCATTTGCATTTTGATTAACATTTGCGTGTCGACCCGGATTCCTCTAGGTATTAGGTCAAGCATTTCTATAAGTTGTGTTGATTCCTCCATCTAGATTTCCTCTTTCGTTTCCTGCCTCCATATCTTCTTTTCTCATATATCTGCATATGATCCTTAGTAAGATACAGAAGAACGGTCTAAGAGAAAAGGGGAATACATACTTATAGATTTATTGGGTTATGTTCTGAAAATCTTTTAGGTTTAAATTTACATAAACCTATACTCCGATATCAACTTGTAACATCCACCATTTGGAGGTCCAAAACTAACCGCCACAGATGCTGCTGTCATCTATACTTATTATTTTTCGGTGACCAAATGTAGTAATGGTAGATACATTGATATAGCAGAAACGCATGGATATGAAAAATTTTAAACTCAATTTTTATAAAAAAATTCTCATTCCATTTCAAATCGCATTTCAGACTCATTACATAATCACAATTCGTAAACCACATTCAGAGAAATATAACTATTACAAATTACGTCAAGCGCGACATATGAAGATGCCCCCTTAGTTAATCAGAGTCTAAATATAGGCACTAAATAACTTTTCCATTACATCTAATTACATTGAGGAATCAAATATAAAGAACTCATAATAGCTAGCTTGCCTCCTGCACATCTTCGAAGCTTATCCACCTAGAGGAGAACTTGAAAATCTTACCTCTCAAACTACTCCAAATCAATTGAGTACCCGAGAGTTTAAGGGGAAAACTTAGACTTCAAGTCGGACAAAAAGACTGGTGCGAATAATAGCCTACCATCTTGAACCATATAGATATCTAGTGAGACCACGTCGCCTAGCGGTATGGATTTTTCCCCTCACTAGTATCTTAAACAAATTTAAAATAACCATATACCGTGCAACTACATCCACAATGGTTAAGGCATAACATAATAAAATGTATCGTGATGATATGAAAACATGCAATATGCTCTGGATTTCCCATCCCCTCACTCGACTGTCTGTCTCAAGTTATGATTTCTAGGGTCACTATTAACCTATTATTTTCCTAGGCTGACCAATAACTAGTTCCAAGCTTACGAGCCATCTATCTGGTTCATAGTTTTTATGGTATCACTAAGAACCCATTGGTGCCTACCAATAACATAATCCAACATAGATTTCATGGGGTCACTATGAACCTATTGGATTCTCCAATAACATCTCACATGTCATAATTTTCATGGGCTGACTATGAACCTATTGCTCTCTATCGATAACCTATTCTGGACATAGTTTTCATGGGATCACTAAAAACATATTGGCCCTTGCCAATAACGTTTTTCAAGGCATAGTTTTCATAGGCTAACTAGGAACTATCTAAACTAATAGTCTTGTGATCAATCTTGGCATCCTACATTCTAGTCAGTTTGACCCCCTGGATGCAATTCTACACTCACAGGAGTTAATTCAATGTACACTCACTATTGGGTCAACCTAGCCTATTATTCTACCCTTAACACCGCAAAATGCAGTTATAGGTTATAAATGATGTGAATATGATTACGTAAGCATAATGATAACTGATCAAATAACACAATAATAAAACATCCATGGTTTAATTCCTTGTAGTCATATTCTAGTGAAATATGGTTACTACCCTTAACCCACTATCTTTGGCAAGGAAAGCTTCCACTAAAATTTCAAAGTTAAATGCCACTTCAAAACTATTTTACATAGCCATGTGTTTATTTTAAAAATTAGTTTTGGTTCTCTAATTTGAAAACTAAGGCTTTCGACTATATCCTTCGTATCAATGTGACATCATGAGTACCCTCCATCACTCTCCCTTTCAAAATCATGGATCAAACAAGCTCTCCATCCTCTTCCATTTAACTAATGGGTTCGAAATAAGCGGCAATGCCCCTTTCGATGCTCTACTATAGCGGCAGGACCTTTCGAAATCATTGATTTAGCATTGCGGAAGGCCCCTTCCTCTACTTTTTTGAAACCATGCGAAAGGGCACCGTTGACACCATTGATTAGGTATGACACAACCCTTCCACCTCTATAGTTAAACATGCATGCAGAAAGATCCTTACGACACTATCAACTGGTGCTACAGGTACCTTCCGTAATGGTTGGACTTACTAGAGTATAAAGGTGTGAAAGGTATGTTTTCGGCACCATTGATTAGGGCGGCACACCCCTTCCATCTTCATTGACTAATGTACATGCAGCGAATATAAGAGCGGAAGGAACCCCTTCGACACTATCTACTAGTGTGAACGATCCTTCCCGTGATAGTTGGATCAATTAATGCGGTGGTGCACACTTGTTAAAGTGTATGTATGCGGAGGAACCCCTTCGAAACTATTAATTAGTGTGGAAGGACCCTTCTGCCTTCATCCTAAACAAGGCTATATGTCAACTACAGTGACACCCTCATCCCCTTGGTGTTCAAAGAAAAGTGGCAATATATGCTTTCGAAGGTATTTTTTTTGAAGGCATTAATGCATTCGAAGGCAAGTAGCATTGTTGTAATTATCGTAAAAACTGATTTTTAGCTAAGTAAAGAAATTTCATTTTTTTACCTAACCCCTTATGTTATAAATTTCCTATCAATAACAAAACCTTTATAGAATTCTTTTTAGAGTTTGCTGCCGCATGTAATCCCAATGCTCCAATATTTATTTGAAAATTATTAACTAACCCCTTGTATTTAACTAATCATTAAATAAAAATATTTCTAATTAAGTCCAAAACTTACTCAATTTCTTGAGAAAAAACTCAGAAATTAACATAAATTCCAAAAGGATAATATCTTTATCATATAAATACTTTTTATCCCGAAAATAATTAATTACTTCCTTAACCCAAAACACTCGAAAATTAATAATAAATTATCCATAGTTTGGAATATTATGAAAATTTAAATCCATCTCCAAAATAGTGTTTTACATAACATATTCAAAAATCATGCCATTTGGAAATCACTTTGCATGATTTTAGCCTTAAAACCGAACTATATTATTCTACAAAATACTTGTTTAAATTATAACATGGCATTTAAATCAAAACATATCATCATTCAATCATATAGTTTTAAACTTCAAACTCGAATTAAAACATTAAAAATGACTTATATGAGATAGTTTAGATCATTATTCACCTTATTTAGATAAGGAAATTGAGATTTGTTCTACGTTATAATCTTTCTAGCTTAAATCTTGGCCTATAAATTCTTTTTGAGCTCCTCTTATCCTAGGGTTATGGCCAACCTTGTTTTTCTTTTGTTTATGTTTTTATTTTATGAGATTGTAAATGATAATGAGAATGTGGTGGGGGTTTTAGGGGTTATGGGCTTCGACTGTACCCATTTTACCGTTTGACTTATTCTCCTAGGTTTCTAAGTCATAACTCTTTCTTATTAATTAATTTAGTTAAGGCACGACCTTAATTAGTTTTCAAATTTCAATTCCCTTATTGCTCTAGTCCCTATATTATTATATTTAATTTATCTAATTAAATCTCCTATATAATGCTATTTAAAATTTGGGGAGTTACACAGCATAGAAGATCTCTTTCATCAGTTAGTTGGAGCTAGAGTATTATCTTAATTGGATTTAGCTGTCAGATTCCATCAGTTATGCATAGCCGAGGATAGTATTCAGAAGACAAAGTATACCCAACAGATTATATAAGTGGTTATTCATGCCCTTCGAACTAACTAATGCACCTGCCAACTTTGTAAATCTGATGAGCCGAGTATTTAAGGGGTCGGTTAATAAGTTTGTAGTGATATTCATGGATGATATTCTTGTATACTTGAGGAGTAAGGAGGAACATGTGTTGCATTTAGAGGAGGTACTTAAGACACTTCGTGCACATAAGCATAAGCTAAAATCTCGAAGTGCCACTTTTGGAGATAGGAGGTACACTTTTTGGGAAACATTGTCTTGGAAAGTGACTTAGCAGTTGACCATAGTAAGGTGGCAGCAGTTCAGGATTGGCATGTTAAGAAGAATATCATGGAGATGAAAGTTTCTTTGGTTTGGTGGGTTACAGTTTCAAGTTCATTAAGGACATCACGGTGACCTCTGCTCCAATGAATTAACTCACCAAGAAGAACCACATTTTCACGTGGGATGCGAAGTGTTAAGAAGCTTTTATTAAGTTGAAGGCGACATTAAATAGTGCAACCATTTTAGTAGTACCGAATGGGATTAAGTCATTTATGGTTTCTACCGATGCTTATGGTACGTGGTTAGGTGCAGACTTGGTGAAAGAAGGAAGAGTGGTAACTTATGCTAGTTGGTAGTTGAAGACCCATGAGAGGAACTACCCCACCCATGATCTTAAGTTGGCGGCTATTGTTTTTACGCTCAAGTCTTGGAGGCATTATCTTTTAGTATAGAAATTTGAGCTATTTACATATCACAAGTCCGTAAAGTATTTGTTCTTCCAAAAGGACTTGAACTTGACATACCAAAGGTTGATGGAGTTCTTGGCATCATAAGGTTTTTGATATCTCTTAAACCTTGGGCAAGGTAATGTAGTGGTAGATGCTTTGAGTTGACATCACGCGGTATTGAGTACCATGTTCTTAGAGTAGAGGCATTTGGAGTATATTGCTACCATTGATTTTAGCCCATCATCGGATATTATCCCAGGACTAGTAGCAGCTTTAGATGTTCACACTATATTGATGGAGCATATCAGATCTAGGAAGAAGGATGATAAGGAGCTAGTAGACATTATAGAGAAGATTGGCAGAGGGGAGTCATTAAGTCACTTGAGGTGTTATGCCATTGACTCGAGAGGATGGTAATAAAGAGATGATAGTTTTTATGTTTTCCATGGTATCGATTTGATTGATGCGGTATTGGCAGAGTCTCGTCGTTCTAGGATGACCATTCATCCCGGTGGTGACAAGATGCATCATGATATGAAGCGATTTTTCTATTGGCTCGGTATGAAGAAGCAAGTGGTGGAGTATGTAGCTAGATGTATTACTTGCTAGAGGATAAAAGCGGAGCAGAAGAAACTCAAAGGTTGTTGTAGCCATTGGATATTCCTTAGTGGAAGTGGGAAGTATTTCCATGGATTTTGTAGATGGTCTACCTAGAATTAGGAAAGGGAATGAGTGCATTTTGATCATGTTGGTCGGTTGAATAAGTGTGCTCATTTCATACCGATGAGGAGTACGAGGACGGTGGCACATTATCGGTTATTTATATAAGAGAGATCGTTAGGCTACATGGACTTTCTATACAGATAACGGTCGAGGTCCGCTTTTCATCAGTGAGTTTTGAGGGTGTCTACATTAGGCATTGGGTACTGAGTTAAATTTAAGCACCGTATATGATCCGCAAACTGACGAAAAGAGTAAATTGGGTTTCAAAGGATTTTCTACGAATGTGCATTATTGATTTTGGAGGTACTTAGGAGGACCATTTACCATTGGTGGAGTTTACCTACAACAATAGTTATCAAGCTAGCATTGGGATAATACCTTTTGAGGCTTTGTATGGCAGACTATGTAGATCACCGTCGTGTTGGTGGGATACAGTGAATAGGATTGTTCTTGGATCGGATATGGTTAGGGAGATATCGAAGAAGGTGGATCTGATTCGAAGAAGGTGGATTTGATTCGAAGAAGGATGAAGACTGCCCAAGATAAACGGACAAAAATCTTATGCTGATAGGAGATGTACGGAGTTAGAGAACATAGAGGAAGACATGGTATTCATGAAGGTTTCATGCCTTAGACATGTTATGAGATTTGGTAGGTTGAGAAAGCTAGCATCGAGATTTGTTGGACCTTTCCCTATAGTGGCTAAAGTAGGGAAGTTGGCATATAGAGTAAAGCTTCCAGAGAAGTTGACGAGGGTACATGACGTTTTCCATATGTCACGCTTGGAGAAGTTCTTGCATGATACAATAACTGTAGTCAAGCCAAGTCGGTTGGAGGAGGTGGAGATTGAGTGAGGGTCACTTATTCGCCCTGCATCCACTCATATTGTAGAGCATGGTACTAAGCGGCTTGCAATAAGGATATTTGACTTGTTAAAGTCCAATAGGGGAGACAATCCTATGAAGAGTACATCAGAGCCTAAGGAGAAGATCTCTTATTTAGCATAGATCTCTTATTTATAGGACTTAGGTGGCATACCCTTTTAGGTAGAGACCTTTAGATGATAGGAATGATTGTAAACATATAAATAGGACATGTAATGGATGCTAATGGATGTATTTTTCGTATTGTGTCCTTTTACACATTAGAACAGTATATCCTTTAGATACACACACATACACTTATATCTAGTTGCATGTCGTTTCTTTATTCTTGGATGTTAATGGATGTTAAGCATGTGGATGTTGCATGTGTTTTGATGGTTGTGCATTCATATATAATGACAAGCATATCATTTAGGATGTTGCATACATTTAGATGCACAACATGAGCATCTTGCATCATAATAGGTCGACTGAATCAGTAGACCGACTGCTCTTTTGTATTATCATAGGTTCACTTGCATTTCACGTTACATTTATATGTACATGTTGCATTAGAAAATTTTTCTTTTAAGGACAATGATTACACGTGGATGATGGATGAGTAGATGGATTGTAGTTATTGGTTATTGTGAATATGAGTTACATTTTTCTATCCTTGGAGATTTCGAGGATGAAATCCTTTCAAGGCGAGAGAATGTAATACCCTGGAAATTTACGTAAGATTTCACTGAACTTAAACAGGAATTTAATAAGAAAAGTAAATTTAGTTAAAACAAGGGCTTAAAAACAATTTTTTTAAAATGCCCGAATTTGGCTAGGAAACTTGCACCATTGTGCTCGTAGCGATTTTCTAGGCGATTTTCATATATGCCTGCTCATAATCGAATTTAGTATGAGAGAGTTACGAGCGTCATAACAAAAGTAAAATTTTAAAACAAAACATAAAAATAAACATAGTCTAGGTCGACCCAAGTTGGTCCTAGGCCGTCAGGTAGAGGTCGACCCAGACCTAGGAGCGGTTGGCCTGACACGGGATTCTACGTGTGATTAGAGATCTGTAGTGACTTGTTTCTACAACCCTAATCTACTGCTTGCATCTGAAGAAATTGATGGGTGGTTAAGCTGATAGTTGAGGTAGATCCAATGGTCCTAAGTGTTAACCATACCCTATTTATAAGTTGGTAAACCAAACCTTAATTCTTTTGTTGAACATAAAGTAACCAAACTCTGTCAAAATTTCTCCTAAAACCGTAGTTTACATAAAACCCTAAAATAAAAATCAAACCCTAATCAAACTAGAAGCAAGGGATGGCAATCAAAGGAGAACTAAGGTGATCTTGGGAAGGAGCTATCATTGGCGGCCAATTTCTCAATATTAAGAGCTTAGGCTAAAAGGTGAGTGGGCACAGATTAATAATTTGATTAATGGAATTGATATTAAACTATTTTCAATGATTAGATTTGTAAAAACCATATATTTAACTTGTTAGATTAAAATTTAATTGGCTAAATACGAAACCATAGAATCTAATTTGAAACTGTTATGAAATTGGGTAATTTGCCACTTGCTAATCCTGGATCGAGAACTCTAAATCAAAAACCCTTTTGAATTGAAATTGGACACTAAGATGGCAATAGAAAAATTAGTGTTAATTAACTAGAAATTAGGGTTAACTAGAATCGTTAATCTACTAGAATCAATGACAATTACTTCTAATTAATTAACAATTAAAAACTGTTCGAAACGCTAATTTTTATACATGAATGGTCGACCCAAGGATTCCCTGGGGCGACCAGTAGGGGTCAACCTAGGGTTTGTTTGGGTCGACCATTCGAATGATAATTTTACAAATTTAACTTTTGGCTTAACGCCCTTATATAATTTAGTTGAAAATTATGTAATTAATAAATTGGTGATTGAGATAATTTAGGCTAAGAATTTTGTAATGTTTAATACTGTATGGGAGAATAAGTATTTCGCATTAGTTAATTTGGTATAGGCATTGCATATCACATAAACAGAGTTGATTAAGGCGATTTATTTCACATACTCTCAGGGGTGTTTTGTAAGGGTGAGCGGATCAATACCTGAGACGCTTTTTGGGAGAGCCTAGCACTAACAGAAGATCCAAGTACGCACGTTTTCTGGCTTGACGCAGTACGGGTGGACGCCGATGTAGTACAATAAGTGGCTATAGATACTGATTAAATTAGAGCCCGGCAGTAATGGGACTTCCTATGGAATGAACCTTGGTGTAGTTAATAAGAGGCATATTGGTATAGTTATGATGAGAAAGTAGTTTCTGTTTTGGTCGATCATTTGTTTGATGTTCGACCAGTAGGTTCGGCTCATTGCGGTAGATAAGAATTCATGGGTGTTTACCTTAAGAGTTCACAGAAGCTTGCTACACATCCTATATAACTTAGAGTAGATTCATAATTAATTTCACTTTATCACTACTTATTAATCTTGTTCTCATTCACCAGACTTTTGCCCATCCCATTCCTTTTCCATCTTTTTCCCTACCACGGGTGGACATCGCAGTAGGTGATTTTTGCTTTTTAGATACTTGGAGAGAGTCATTCTTTTCTTAGAGTCTGATTTTACCACATCTTCTCTTCTGTATCATTAATCTTATAAGTACAACTATTTTCTTGTATCAGATTATGAGGGATATTTTGCTATGTACTTTGATTTGGATCACATACTGATATTTTTTTGAGATTATGATTTTATATTTTCTGAGACTAATATTTTATATGATATTTACATGTCTTATTTCTTCCATTGTGATATGTATTAGTTACTTCATCTTTCCACTTTGATACGTATTTGATAGTTTATCTTAGATTTTTTCTATTTAAAGTTTTTAAAACCCTGACAAACTGTATTTCTCGACACAATGCTTTTTGTGCGTGCTAGGTGGTGTGGGTTATCATCATTAAAATCTATAGATTCCATATTATGATTGCATAGTTATAATCATTAAAATCTAACAAGTGAGGTCCTAATAGATTATTATTATTATTACGGAGGTTTCCGCCCGTAGGAGTGATAACTGCAAATTAATCAAGCTTGACATAAGAGAAGTTGAGCTAGGAGTTTGTCATAGGGAACATGGTGTGTCTAAATACTCTAAACAAAGAGGCGAGAAGGTCATGGGGTAGCATGAGTAGAAGTGCAAGAAGCAGGGAAGGAAAAGCTTCCCCAACTCACATGTTAGGTAATCAAGCTACCAGATAGGAATTCAAGTCTGGTGTCCCAACTACCAAATATAAAATTCTATTCAGTAGTAAGATCAACGAACATGATTTCTTATCCAATATAGAGACTACTAGACTGAGGTGTTTGTTCGGTGAATTGCAGACCCAAGTGTTCCCTATAGTGAACGTGGCCTAAAACCCATCTAGATATAAACTGTAACAACTCGCATTTTTTAATTGGACATTTAAAATACATATGTAGTCGAATCCAAAGGGATCTTGATTGGCGGCTTGTGTTTTTAGGATGAGGACTTAATTGTGAGATGTGTGGTTGAAGAATTTTTTAAATCGGTGATTCGATGGCCAAAATGACCTCGAAATGCATGAAATTATCATATCGAAGTGCCATCTCGGATAATGATAAAATTTATACTATCGAGACCACAAAAACGAGGTGATGTTCATCGAAGATTTTCATGGTAATCTTATTTATCGTGTGATCGTGCTAGCTTGAAACATGTGGCTATTTATCCATAAATGATAAATATTTTATCTCCTCACTTTTCTTCTTTTCCTTTTTCATTTAAATAGCTGCTCCTCTTTATGAATTAAATCAATAGCTTTGGACGATGATAGATGATGAGGTTAGGTCCATTGGACTTAAGGAGAGGAGAGCTTCACATCTATATTGGCTTTGTAATGTATGGCCCTGACTGAGGTCAATGACGGTGAAGCTCCAACGCTATATTGAGAAACTCTATATACAGATGTCACTAGGAGGGCGCCAAATCACGAATGAAGGAGGAGGTGGAGCTGACTTCATGTGGATGATCATGGAGAGGACGTGTAGAGAAGCACGTCGCGGCTGATCGTTCGTCGATTCATCAGGGATTGGGTGAGAATTTAAGGAGAGAAGGGATGGAAGAAGTGAGTTTGCACACATTGATATGAAGGCATGTGACATTGGGGAAGAAGGATATAAAGGTGATTAACTTTGTTAAGAAAGTGATTAAGTTAATTAATTTCCTTACTTTGAATTCTTAAAAAATTCATATCTTTTGCATATGAGGTCCAATCGATGCGCAGTCTTCACTATTGTACTCGTAGTGAGATTGTCTATGTCATGGTGTAGCTTTGGTTGTGATTCAAACAGTTGGGAAATTATGGCTTAGGTTAGCGGAATGATAAATTTGATTTTATATTTCAGCGTAAATTCCTATAATTATATATATTATAAAATATTTCCAAGAAGAGGTAAAATAATATATAAGTAATAATCTTCCCATTAGATTGGATTGGTTTGAGTAGATATTTAGGATAATTAATTAAGATCTCGTATATGTGTTGTGTTATATTTGTATTGAGTAGAGTTAGATGGAGTTGATATTAATTTATAACATGATCGTAAATTAATTAAACTCCAATTTGTCGTCATGTTCAGGTCCGCCCCAGAACCAAGGCAGGCAAGACTAATCCTAGGGAAATGCTATGGATATGGGAAACAAAAAAATATCCTGCTTCTCTATCGTGCTTTGCTACTCCCGTTCGACAACTACCTCCACTGTGACGACCCATAAATCTATACCCTTCGAATTGACAATAAACCACATCTGTCCGACCCAAAAAGCACAGACTGACGTAAAGTCAGGAGAAGGAAACGAAGAAAGAAGAAGAGAAGAGAAGAAAGAGAGAAGAGAGAACCAAACAGAACAATACAAGAATCTCACATCGCAGCAGAAAACATATAATATCATATCAATGATCTTTAAAAAGTAGAAACTGTATATGCATACATCAATCAGAGTTCAACAATCAATCACTAGTTATCAACCTGGACAGTTATAATACTATGTCCGTACAATTGCCGATAATATAAACAATCACAAAGCAATGGATAACAAACATATATGATAATACGATCTGAAGTCTTCCAGCTCTCCTGCTGAAGCTTCAAAGCACCAAATCTAAACCTGTAAATATACACGGTCAGACCTGAGTATTGAAAGGGAAGAACTCCCGGATCAGTCTGATAAACCAGCGTGAGAAACACACTCAACTGAATTTATTAAATTACCAAACTTTTCCTTTATTAAAACAAAAGTATCTCATAAGACACACCCACATATAAACACGAATATGTTTGTACCTTACGATAACTAAAACATTTCATATCCAATCCTCTTATATTATAATAGTGTCTATTATACAAATAATATTAATCATAGTCGAAATTGTTACATTGATTAGATTCCAGCATATAGCCCAAAATGGGTAATACAATTAAAATGGCAGGTATGCAGTAGAGTTTGGGTTTCCATACAAATGACCAGGTGAAGGGACTACCTTTCGGCAGTACATATCTAGAGGAATGTACCAGGGATCATCACAAAGGATCCACTACCAACACAAGACCGGCCTACCTCTATAACTAGGTAGTACCGAATATATCATTCTTCGGTCGTTACCGACCTTTATCGAGGGCCCTTATAGCATATAAACTGCAATAATCAGATACACGACGTCATAGCATGTAAAGATATATCTAAAAGAGGATGATCATATCCTACTTGGGAGTGACCCACTTAGCCATGCTGCATCTAACCCTGTTTCGGTCTTCCGGTTGATGAGGCCTGAGGTAACAATTACCTTTCACATATCACATATCACATCACTTTGAATTCCATATGGCCATTTCCGTTGACTACTAATTGCCTTCCATAAAAATACAACCCTTAATCTCGTATGTCTTAAGGAGGGTGTTAAGCTAAGAGAAGTTGCCTTCTTCGCCACCACTAAAAACCAATGTATGTAATCTTTAGAAATGCAATGTCAGACAAACATCCATACAAGTTGTCTAGGAACAGGACAAACCGAAGGTACTTTCCTATCACATCCTGTCGAGAAATCCCTAAGATTAGTAGCGAATAGTTCTTGCATTGGGTATTTCATAACGAAGAGACTACTACTACTAGATGTATATTGGGATTTTAACCCCAAACAATCAACAAGCAGTCCTCCACTATGAAAATCCTGAATATCAATATCATCACAACCAACCTGCACAATCGTCGCATATACATTGGTCCAAAGTGGTTCTCAGATGAATCTGATCTCGGTCTCTTCGCACCAACAACGCAAAAGCGTTTCTCAACCTCACACAGAAACTAAGTCTCATAGACTTATCATGTTTCCAACTTTCAACTTGCTATCCTTAGACAAGGAAGGAAGCTCGATAGATTGGAGTAGTATTCCGCATTATATGAATCAAGATCCTCAACACTAATGATAATCAAGCCTACACGAAAGACTACGCACTAGGCGTACGACTAAATAGTTCCCACATCAAGTCGAGAAATTAAAATGGCCAAATTTGATAGTCAGTTATTTAACTATCAAAGAAGCAAAAAAATACTCAACACCACAAGCAATCACTAGGCCTTTTTAATTTATCTTTTATTAATCAAATCATTCTCCAAATTTTCACTTCAAATTATCTTTAAAAGATATAATTCCAAACCCATTTCAATATTAAAAAACATTTCCATTTACTTATTTTATAATAAGCGATTCACAATTCTCTTTATTTTCAACCCTTAGAAAATGTTATATATATTTAAATCACAATTAAGTATATGTTTTATTCTTTAAGGAAAACACTCTCTTTAACACATTTATTCGGTTCAAAATGAATGTTGCGTAAAACATCGTTACGACAACCCAAAGTCCTTAGTATAAGGTTTCAAAAATTAGATGGATATATAAATCCCATATACTATACAAAACATCTTCTTTCAAAAATCATTTACTATAACAAGTGTTATAGTCCATCATTTTCTTACTTCTCGAAAACGTCTATTTCAACAATGGATGTTGAAATCTATGTATTCGATACTTAACACATTTTAAAACATCTTCAAATCATTTAACTTTATTTAAAATACCATTTTTCAAAATATTTATTTAATTTAAAAGATTATTCACTGTCAACAATCGTGAATATAATTCCTAACCAAATTCATTATTATTGCACATTTAATTTAAAGGATAAGTCATTGTCCAAAATCATGAATATATCTCATTTACCAAATTCATCACTTCTACATATACATTAAAGGATTATCCACTGTCCAAAATCTTGGATATAATTCCTTTAATAAACTTCCATATTTAACTTATCAAAATCAATTGATTTTGCATTTATAAAAAAATATTTACAAATTCACATTTCTATATTATAAAAATTCCATTTATAAATTTTCTTTATTAACAAATTCCATTTATCTCATTTACATGCCAAAATCCAAATTATAACTTAATTACTTATAAATCACTTAGTTACAAAATCATTCCTTTATAGCTTCATCAGTTATAAATCTATAAATCTTATTTACTTATAACATCCATTTATAACCTCGTTTTAAGATTTAAAAAACTCCTAAATAATTCCATCACTTTTATTTATAAAATATTAATTTTATAAATCTGTACATATAGACCGTTTAAAATAATTCAAAAATCTCAATTTAAACTATTTTACAAAATTGTTAACTCCATATTTCAAAAAACCATATTTTGATTATAATTCACAAAAATAAAAAATTTTATAACATAAAAATTATAACCTTAATTTATTTAAATAAATTTACTTCCTTAAGACTTCAAAATTCAATAAAACCTATATTTTCAAAATCACTTAAAAATACGTTTTAAGTCGAAATCATCGCTTTAACATTTTTAAATTTTTAAATATAGGCCCAATGCTGCAACTGCACTAAGTACATCAATCACGGCATCCAAAACATCATATATCATATGATAACAGCATATATCACAACATCTATAAATAAAACCAATACTGGTGAGAAATCAAGTTGGATCCCTCCAACCTATCATCTGCAACAAATATACATATTAGAATATGTATACAATATCCACTTCGAGGCAGACAAGCATACAAATGTTCATTCGCTCATACATGGGAATGTATAAGGTCTCATCTGCTCCAATAGGAAGGAATGTATCCAAATACCAATCAATATACAGATAATGCATCATATATCATCCAAAAAATATCAATCGGCATAAAATAAATTTATTCTCACTTATATAAAAATATCAAAGAGTCAGAAAGAGTGAGTTGTGCTCACTTTGGTTCCAATAGCAGTTGTTGTGTTTTATTCCGAATAAAATTAAACAAGCGTTTAATTTTACCCAAAATTTATACTAGCTCCAATCAACTCCAAACCAGCTCTAAAATGTAGTGCTTATTAATACAGACCCAACGCAACTTGTTTCGTCAAAAACGGACCTCGTATGAAGAAGTCGTGGCATTTAGAAATTTATACGAATTAAATATATATAGATATTTACAAAATCTGGATTTTATTTTTATAACCCTACTCAAGTCTGGCCGTTGATTTTCTTTGATGAGATCGTGGCCATGTGTTCTACTCCTTCTCCCCAGGCTAGTCACGAACGAAGAAACCCAATCGTCGTTCCCAAATTTCGATGGTAGTGACCTCTTTCCTCGGCTAGACGTCGATCAGCCATTGCTGAATGGAAGCTCGCCTCGAGACACGGCACCACCTGAAGACCGGTCGAGCTCGGTCACACCATGGCATTAGAATTAGTGCGTTGATCCAATGCTCCAATTTTGATCATACCCATTGGATTCGAAGATCTCGTTGTGTTCTTCGATATTGTAGTCGAACATTTCTCGTAAAAGCGGATTTATTGGAAGATAATTGAAGAAGATGAATGGAATTTTCTGGCCATTGAAAATAAATGGCGGCTGGCTTTAATCCTAGTTAGGTTTTGATGAAAATTATAAAAAAGTTTGGCCTTATATAGAAAATTTACGCGCACTATTCATCCGAAATTTTCCAAACACGAAACGAAGCATACCGCCTGGCGTTTATAATGTTTTACCCCTATTCCGAACGTAATGGAATATATATCGAGAGCCAATTCGATCATATTTGGAAGATAGGTTTTCGAATCGACTATTTAAATTAAAATTTTACTTAAACAAATTTTTAAGCGTTTTAGCTTGCCACGAACAAACCCTAAATCCGATTAATACGAGCGTCTGTACTTTAGGTAATTTAAGCCACGTCTTTTGATGCATCAATGGGGACTAGGTTTCCCCCTTCAGCCGCCTCCTTCTTTTATCTTCCTTCTCCTTGAATCGCCCAAACCTTTCCCTTCCTCTCGCACTTCAATCTTCTCCTCTCCCTAAACCTAGCTTTCCTCATTGCTGCATCAACCTTTTTATTGCGTTCGGTTGCCCCTAGCCCTCTTTCTTCCTACAACTTGTATCCTCGCTTCCAGTTTTGGCATTGCCTTTCCAGATCCACCCCGGCTTTGTCATTTTTTACTCTTCCTTGGTGGTTCCTGCTTGTGTGCTTTTGCTTTAAACTGGTCTTGGTTGTGGCCTCGTTGTTTGGGCCTTTGCGCCTCCTCGTTTCTCCCCTTCCCGTTGCTTCATTTGTTCTCTTTGTACCTTCCTGTGCTTCCCAAGTCACTCCAATCGCCTATCACTGTGTTTACAGTCTTTTCTTTGAGTTGCTCTTTGGATCTGGTATGAGATTTTCTCAACAAGCTTGGGGTTCTGCATGCTGTGGTGCTATCGGGTGGTGCTTGGCGGGGTGTCATGTGGATGGTGTTTTGTTGGTTGGGCTCCGGTGTCGCTTTGTGCTGGTAATACGACACTGTTGGTTTTTTAATTGTCCTTGCTTTGTGTTTAGAGTTTTAGTTTGGCATTTTCCCTCTTTTTTGCAATATGGTTATGTTGGAGTGTATGTTTGGCATGTCTTTCTTTTCGGGTTTTCCTTTGGTTGCTCGATCTACGTGGTTTTGGTTTGTGTACCCTTGTCTGTTGCCTTGGTTTTCTCATCCTTTCAATTCTGCTCCTTTGGGACTGCTTGCAGCATGGATTTTTGTCTTTTGTTAGTGTTTGTCTCGTCTCATGTTCAAGGTGATGACTATGGCATTGGGTATGTGAGTTATTGTCATCTTGATTGTGCTAGCTTAGGCTTTTGTAATAATTTGGCTCGTTTTGGTTACATCCTTGCATTGCTAATGGTGGCTTGGTTGTCCAGTTAGCTTGGTATTTTAGTTGTTGATGTAATTTTTCTTGTTTGTTATGTGCTTTTGTCAGTGAGCGTCTGTACTGTATTATAATGGTTTGTGTTTTGGAGTCCTCGAGTGTGATTACCTTGTGCAACTTGTTATGCGATAGTGCTCTTTCTCTTGTGTCTGCCTTGTGCAGCATGAAGTCATTTGCACCCTGCGTGGTGTTTCCGTTTTTTAGGCATATTTGTCTAATTCTAGTTCTATAAGCTAGATTAGTGGTTCTATTTAGTAGCTAGGCAATGGGCCTATCTCCTGTACTCTATGTATTTATTACTTGTTGTAATAAAAAGTGGACGGTCCGCTTTAAAAACCGGCTGGCCTTGCAATTTTTTTTTTTGAAATCTTATAACGATATAACATTAAGGATCCAATGAAACTAGTTTCGTCGAAATCCAAGACTGTGTGAAATGACTATTTTTACACGTTAATTAAATATTAAAATATTCAATTTCTACAAATTAACTTTTAAATCAATTTTAAATTTTACCAACATCATTATAATTCAAATAGAATTTAATTCAACTTTATAAATCATTTTTATTCTCATTAAATTCAATTTTCAATTATTTACACAATTTCGAATATTAAATTAACAATTAAATTATCCAGTTAAATCACTATATACGAAATATAAGTTATTCAACTTATAAAATTTACTTGTGAATATTTAAAATCAATTAAATATCCCAATTTCAAATTACTGAAATTCTAGGTTGTTACATCCACCTTCTTCTCACCTGGTGCCTTACTGGCTATGTAATGCTCCCTTCATTTGCCCTAATTTTTTATTTCAATTGCAATTGTCCCGATTCTGATTGCTTGAAATGAAAGTCTAAGTTATTGTATTTATTATTAATTAAAAATAGTGTAATCATTTGCTGATTTACAATAATCAATTTACAATTTCATAATTAAATATATATTTCTATAATGAAAGTGAAAAACCTTTTCACTGTTAATGTAGATGAAGATAATAAATTCCTTTATTTTGAAATGAATCATATTGATTCCATTATTTCTGAATGAATTATGTTAAATCCCAAATAATAATTCCCCATGTTCATACATTGGTTCCTAATTTGATAAATTTGAATTTAGTTATGAATTGAGTTAACTGAATTATGATTGTAACTTAATTAATTAAATTGAATTATTAAATTATGATAGAATTAAAATAGATTGAGTGAAGAATTATAAGTGAAAGGTCAAGTCTTTCGTGGTTGTTATGAAGTTAGATGTGTGGTTGAGCTGAAGTATTGTATTCATGGTTGGAATAGATGCCAAAGTTGGTGGTCTTAACACATAGAACTTTATGAGATAAAAGGAAGAAGACTAATATATTAGTCATTTGTTAATTTTATTGTGATTCAAAAAAAAAATTTGTACATAATGACTACATTTATACAACTCCAAACATCATGGAGTTGGGAAAATTATTTTGCAGTGGTGAAACTAAACTTTCATTGTTGAAAAGAGAATTATATGTAAAGAAAAGTAAGTTAATGAAGATATCATAGAGAATAATAATACACAATCTTTAGAAGCTAACTTTAGAGTTAGTTATGTTCTTCGTATAATAGATCAAAGCTTTAATAATCGATTTGAGCAGTTTAAGATTTATGAAGAAACTTTTGGTTCTTCTTTTTTCTTTTTGTTAAATTTGAGAATTGAAAATATTGACGATGTGACTAGAAGTTTTTCCAAAACACAATAAAAAGATGAGGAATGAGTTTCCTTCAGAAATGAAGAAAGTTACATCTATCAGTATGTATCTATATCTCATGATATCATGTTGGCATATTGATATTTTAACATGTAATCTAAATGATTTAGTTGATTAATTTTTTTTAATCAATTTTAAATTTAAATGAATTTGTATCTTAGCTTTACATTAAAAAATATTGTTGTTTTTGAAGAAATAGGGCAATAAAAATGACAAATTTATTTCTCATCTAGGGCATTGAATACCTTTGGGTTGGCCCTAGTTATATTAGTGATAGAAATATTATTATATATTTTATTATAGATATTCGAGATAATTGATCAAGATCCCGTATATCAAAATATTTCATTCTATTCATATTAAATAGACTTAGATGGAGTTGATATTAATTTATAACATGATTATACATTAATTAAACTCAAATTTATTATTATATTAATGATAGAAATATTGTCATATATTTCACTACTAGTCAAAAGTTAAAAGTATGACCTTCAAAATAAGCTATAAGGGTAAGATAATTGTCTAGGCGGGTTAAACTTATATTAAAATGGCTTTGAAGTTTATCTAGCCTTGGTTTTAGTTTATTATGCTGTAATTCAGTAATTTACTAATTAGTCAACTTTAATAAAGATGATTTGAAAATTATAATTATAAAAGAAATATCATATTATTTAATAGGGTTTGATTAATATTATGAAATAATTTATTAACTTTAGTCCCTAAGAAATGGTCTGTGATATATGAGCATACATACATACATATATACGTACATACATATATATTATATACAAGAGCTACATAATATTTTGAGGCCTTATTAATAGCTAAACTTAATTTTTATAAAATAATTAAGTGATATTGAGCTATAATATGAAGATAGGCAAGAATATTATTTTATAAAATAAGTTAGGGACTTCTATAAAACGAAACGAAGAAGATGTATTGTTAGATTGCTTATTTAAGTAAGATACATTTCTATTGAATTGTTTGTACGATTGGATGTATGAATTGTTATTGATGTTGAAATGATAGATTTTTTACTTTTTTTATGTATTGCATTTGTGTATGTAAAGGTGCACAGTATGTGTTTATTAATACCATATAGTTAGACAAGTTATATATATATGTATGTATGTATGTAGAATATAATAGTTTATGATTTTTGTTGGATGATAATAAACGTGTGTATGTGTCTATATATATACATACATACATACATACATACATACATACATATATATATGTATGTATGTATGTATGTATGTATGTATGTATGTATGTATGTATGTATGTATGTATGTATGTATTTAAATGTGTTTGTTATAGTATCATTGCAGCGTCATAAATTGAAATGAACAGATCACAATTTCATTTAAACAAATATTTTATTTCAATTCAAATTCAAATGGTACATATTTACAACATAGCTTTCACTATATTTTACATCATTCATATAAATATTATTTTACACTCTCGTATATACAACAATCACTCACTCTTCAATATAATCACTCATTTCACTCACTCGCTCGAGTTTGTTTGCTATCCTCTTGCTCTAGTCTGTGTCCAATCTTCTACTCGCTCGAGTTAGAATTTTCGAATATAAGAATTGGACAGGTCTAGCATCTTATAGTCGTTTGATCAGAAATCCTGTAAAAAGAAAGAAATTGAAAAGTTCAAAGCAAAATACTGAAATAGAAATATAGGCATTCGATCCCTATGTAAACCCAATATCATGATCAACATTAAAATTAAGTCAAGGATAATACAAATCGAAAAGGGAAAAAATCATATTGAATAATCAATCTTACATACACTCGACTGTAAAAGCTACTGCAACATCCAATCGCTACTAATCCATTTGAAATAGAATTTCAAAGCGGTGGCTTTCAATTAGGAAACCCTAATTTCAGAATGAAGATAGAAAGAGGATCGAAAACAAAGCATGAGCGGGCTGCAAAATTATCTTTCTGATTTTGTTATTTTGTTTGTATTTTTTTTATATTGGACCGTGTTAGAGAATAAATTTGTCTAGGTTTTTTATTTTTATTTTAATTGTAGTTTCCTTTTAAACTTTATAAAACTCTAGTTTTTAACTAGGTATGAACTACAGGGTATAGTTTGAGAATTTACAACTCGAGGTTGAGTTATATTAGGGTTTTGAGCATAGCATTAGAACAATTAGGTTAGCGAAGATCGTGAGTTTACAGGGTCTACGCGTTCGATTTTTTAATTCTAGTAGAAATCCTAGGGGCAGCAGTAGGTAGGTTTTGTCGAAGCTGTGTAAAATTTGTGTGTCACTTTTTTCCCGCATTTACTCTGTTATTATCTATGTTGTAATTTTTATATGTCTATGATTTTTTTATAAACCCTATTCACTGCACTCTGTTGGTAACTTAAGTATTGGTTTTGATGGAAACAACTATAGGACATTATATAAAATATAGATGCTAATGTTTTATCAAGATATATATAGTATATAGTGTAGAATATTAGACAAGTATTGATTAAGAAGATTGTACGGTAAAAGGATGCTAATATCTAGAGTAGATTTAAGATATTGATATAAATTTTCAAGAGTTCAAGAATAAAGACTCATGGGTGTTGAAAAATTCGAGATTTCAAGATATTCCAAATAAGTTATAAAGTCATAGAATTTATGTTAGAACCTTGATAGCCCTTTCATGATCTCTCTTACCTTTCCTATTTTTTGTTTCAAATTGTTTTTCAAATATTCTATTTTTAAAATAATATTTCAAAATATTTTTAGAACGATTTTCAAATCTCTTATACTTATAAAGATATTGTTTTAGTGTTTTTAAGTTTATACATATACTGAATTATTATTTATACTCTAATAATTTATAACCATATTGACTATATATATATTATTCACATTATACTAAATATTCTTATTAAATCTTTCACAATTACTTTACAAAGTTTTAGTATCATTAAACTATGTATAATCAATATTTAAATGTTTGTACAAAGTTTCAAAATATTTTACAAAACTTAATATTTTTAAAACAATTTCTATTAAGTAATTTTTCGAAATATAAAGGGATAGTCGACATATTCTCTGTAAGTACGTCGATACATTAGCCATATTTTCTAAAATTCAAAATTGAATGGAAGAGTCTTTTCGTAGTATCTCTTGGCGAATGGACATGACCGTTGTTTTCCTATACATACCAGTCTTCCAAACGAATTTTCATTAACTACTTTCTTATTTTCTCTCTCCTTTTCTCATTTGCTTGATTTCTAAAGCAATTTCTATCGAAACTTTGCCGAAATTCAACTTGAATCAAATTCGGTCATTACTAGTTTGATTCTCTTTCATGTACTCCTGATTTCTCTCATCATTCTCAAGGTCAAGTGCTATTAAAGAGTTATAAGATCAACTGTAATCAAGATCAAATATCTGAGTATGTAAACTCAATTGAATATTACTCTTATACTTTGTGACACTTGGTATCCTTGAAATCCAAATAGGAGTGATTGTAGCCTGATTAAATCAATTGGGTGTGCTTAGTAGCCCGTAAATATAATGGGTGTGCTTATGACCCAGAAATTAAGTGGCTCAACCCAGATGCCGGGATTTTGGAGGGTGTGTCTCGAAGCCTTGAAATCGACATTATATTTGCATTTACTAGCTGAAAAGAAATCCATACAAGGAATTGTGCGGGACTGGATGTAGGGTAACTCCGAACCAGCATAAAATCATGGTATGTTTTTTCCTTTTTACTTTTACTGCATTTACTTTTATTCGTACTATGATTCTGTGATTGTTAATTCCATCATTCCAAGTAAAATCTTTAAGAATTTGAATAATATTCATATAAATCATTAAACACTACCCACCCCTCCTATAGTGTTAATTTATCCTTAAAATCCCTATTCCGCTGACTCATATTTGGTATCAGAGCCTTTGTTTTCAAAGTATTCATCATCTGATTTTTAAAATGTTTAAATGGCTACCAACACCGGTAATAGTATTGTTAGAAACATTATTAATACACTTGTCAGTAACTCATTTGTCGAAGGACAATCCACTGCTGGACCTCCACTTCTTAATGGAAGTAATCACACCTATTGGTCATGTAGAATGAAAATTTATTCACAGTCAACTGGTATAGGCACTTGGAATATCATTCAAACTGAGTACACAGAACCCAAGATAAATTTTGCATAGTGGACTGCTGACTAAAAAGCAGTTGCACAAAGTAACTCTATGGCTATGAATATATAGATAGAAATGAATTTAATGGAGTATATTTATGTAAGTCTGCATTTGAAATTTGAAGAACTTTGCAAGTTAAACATGAAGGGACAAGTAAGGTCAAACAAATCAAAATTTCCATGTTAACAAACTAGTTTCAATTATTCAAAATGAATTCATATTTAATATGTATAGTAGATCCAAGATGTATTACAGTCAATTATTGCACTATGTAAATAAATTTTTGAAGAGGATCAAGTTAGAAATATCCTCAACTCACTACTCCTAAATGGGATCAAAAGACTCTTGCAATCGAAGAGGCTAATGACATTAGCGCTCTAAAAATTGAAGAGTTAATTGGCAATTTATTGTCTTTTGAAGCACAAATGCAATGTAGGAGAAAAAGCAAAGCAATATAGAAGAAATTTATAGCTTTTAACGCAATGATGGATAATCTGGATTCAATCGGTGATGAAGATGAATAAATTGCTTTCACGACAAGGAATTTTGAAAATTTTCTGAAATTTAAGAAGTTGAACAATTTCAAAAGAAATGACAACAAAAATCTGGGAAGCGAAAGTGGAAACAGAAATGGCATTAGATGTTATAACTGCGATGACCCTGGTCATTTAGACTGGTCATATTTCGATAAACTGAAAACTACACCAAACATTGATTCATCCAAAAAAAGGAGAAGAGCCTATATAGCAACATTAGATGTTTTAGATACGTCCTCAAGTGATAATAAACCAGATACAGAAATTGCTAACATATGCTACACAACAATACATAATTTAGAACAAAATGGTGAAATGTATCAGAAAAAGGTATGCATTTAATATATCGAAAGTTTTTTTAATTCGTTGAATGAATATTTCTTTTCATTTGGTTGCTTTATTAGTTGTTAGGAATATTCTATAGACTAATAATAATATTGGTTGAATATTGTGTGGTTATATTTTAAATATTTTACGTGTTTTAATAATATAACAGTAATATAAATTATTTAAAATTATTTTTATAAAAGTAGAATAACTATAAATAGATATATATAATAAAATATGAAATAGTTAAAAAAATCATTTTTGAAAATTTTGACCTATATGTCAACATACCCATGAGCATATATCGACATATGCAGATAGAATTTGAATTTGAATTTCAAATTTAAAATTTTAATTTCCCTCCATCTTTCCACCAACTCCTATGATCTAATGGATGCAATTACATTTCGATATTTATTTAGTTTAACATATCAAAAGGGCTCCACATGAATCTAATGGATGTGGTAATTATGTATGTATAAGGCATATTAGATAGATACATTTATATGAAAGTTCCAAAAGACTTAATATGTCTAAAGCAAAACCTTATTGTTTATATTTGATTAAACTTAAAGTGATCATTGTGCGAATTGAAACAATTTAAAAGATTGTGGTACAACAGGTTCAGTGAATACTTCGTGAAAGAAGATTACACCAATTATCTTATACGTCCATGTGTATTCATTAAGAAAATTGAATCTTGGCATGCTATCATTGCAATATATTCCAGAAATATTAAAGAAGACTGTTAGATATTTGTAAAGTGTATTAAGATGAAAGATCTTAAAAAGTCAAAATATTGTCTCAACCTACAAATCAACCATAGTTCAAGTGGAACTTTATCCACAAGATGATATGTGCTAAATAGTCCTGAAGCACTTTAACATGGATAATTACATATACTTGATTGTTATATGGTTGTTCGATCAATTGATGTGAAAAAGGATCCAACATGTAACCTATGTTATGAAAAGCACGCTTAAGCATCGCTTAAACATTGCTTAAGTGGTAAATGCATGCACAATGCTTAATTTTTGGAAAAAATAATAGAATTAAGAGATGAGCGCTTAAGCGCGCTTAATTCGCATTTATCTGTGTTTTGCCTAAATTTAAGCGACGACTAAGTGCTACAAAGTGAAAACTATATTATTTTTAAAATAAGAAGAAATGATGTCATGGCATAAAAGTGACTCTCCTAAACAAAATTTTCTCATTTTCCATTATATGGACTAATGGATGATGAGTAGTTTTTTACATTAAGGTATGATTATTTATTAGACAAATGTGCATATTTTGTAATCAACTCGTGTTTGCTTGCTTTTAATGGATAACAAAAGTCAAATCCAACTTTTGCAACCAATGAATTTATAAGTTAACTTCAAAGTAATACTTCACTTCTTTGTGATTAATTCATGCACATACAGACAATGATGCACCTATTATAGTCTCTTCGCATAAATTTATATTGATATACGAATAGTGTATACTCAAAGACTAAGTAGCACTTAAGCAATGTTTAAGCGGTGCTTAAGCGACATTAAGCGAAAGGATACATCTATCGCCTCGCCTCGCCTAGCGCTTAATATAACATAGGCTGTAACATCCCTTTCAAAAAGTTGATACAAATATCTTTTAGCACAGTTTTTAGTGCATGTTGTTTCTTTTCGAGGCGGCTGAGGTTTGGAGCTCATAGTCGTCACATTAGCTACGCTGGGTGTGAAAGGGAGTGTGGATTAAGGATCTTAAGGCTAACTTAACACTAGAGGGGGGTGAATAGTATTTGAAGGATTCTATGACTTATATGGACTAATTTAAATCTATGACACAAACAAATGCAGAACTTAATCACAGAACAATCACAGAATCAAACACAGATGTAGAAAGTAAATAAAAAATAGTAAAGAGAAAGAACATACCGGATTTTACGCTGGTTCGGAGTTACCCTACATCTAGTCCTGTACCAAGGCTAACCACCTCATACAAATTTTTATTATACCAATGCCGAGATTACAATTCTCAATTTCTAAATGCCTTGAGGTACCCTCTTGTCTCACTAGTCCGGGGCAAACTCTCTTGATTTATGGGCCAAAAGATTACCCAATTGATTTTCAGGCACAACCACATCTTATAAAGAGACTCGATAAACTTCTGATTACAAATTGATCATATACTCTGAATAGCACTCTGATCATCGAGAGAGGACAGAGAATCAAACAAGAATGAGATTCTAATTTGATTCACTTGAGAATTTCAATAAAATCATAAAAACATGAAAATTATAGAACATGGGTTTGTGGTGAAGAAGAAGTGAAGAAAAAAATGAAATTAGTTAGTTAAAAAATTCGTTTGTGAAGGCTATTTATAAAGCACCAACGGTCATAACCATTCATGAAGTGATTTAAACGAATAGACACTTCTTTTAAAAATTGAAACTTTTGAATTCAAAGGCTACCATGTCGACATGGGGTATCCCATGATGTCGACATCCCTAGTTTAAAAACTATGTAAAATTTGTTTTTGAAAATGGAGTTTAAAACAAGAGTTTATTTTTGAAACAAAAACAAAGAATATTTTAAGGCTAAAGTATCCTTTTGAAATCATTTGAAAAGATAATTTTTAAGGCTAAAACATTTTTAAAATTAGATTTGAAAATCATTTTGAAAAAACATTTTGAAGTAGTTTTGCAAGCTTCTTCCTGCAGAATATCTCATGACATCAGGACTCCAGAACTTGTGCAAAACCAGGGTGTTCGTGGGTTTGTAAGCCACTTGTCGTAGGTTTGTAAGCTACTTGTCGTGGGTTTGTAAGCCACTTGTCGTAGGTTTGTAAGCTACTTGTCGTGGATATGTAAGCCACTAAGAAGGTAGAAATGGGTTCCATCTCAAATGAAATTCAAACTGAAGATTTTCGTGCTATTATGAAGTTTTAACAAAAACTGGACACTTATCTTGAAATCTTGATCTTTATACTCTAAAGTCTTCAATCTTGATATCTCAATTCTGAACCTTGAGTCTTGAGTCTTTATGCTGATCAGTCTTCAGTAGTCAATACCTACATATTCATATCTATATATCCTGCATATACATATCTATCTAGATAATAGTGTTAGTATATATAAGATAAGTTAAAAAGGTTGTTGTCATCAAAATCAACATCTCAGTTCCTAACAATCTCCCCCGTTTTGATGATGACAACCTGTATTTATAAAATATACATACCATAACTCCTATCATAACTCCTCCTTACTCCATGACTCCCCCTTACTCCAGGCCAACTACTATTTTATAACTTCTCCCCCTTTGTCATCAACAAAAACATTTAACTAATAAATTCCCTGAACTTGACATAGGATAATCAACCATAAATAGATTGATCCATATAAGTGTATAAGTGCTAAGTGTAATCATAAGTATGAAAAGTGATCATAAGAGTAATCCCAAAAAAAATCATCAGCCAATCATATTTACAGTCATTATTCAATCCAAACATATCTACAAACCATACCAAATAAGTTAAGTCAATCAAGTTTAAAACACACCAATCAAATCAAACAAATAACATACAGAATGACTAGACATTACTTGGTACTTCCACCCATCCATCTTCTCCAAAGATAGGGCTGCTTTGATGGCATCCCATTCTTCTTTATCTTTATTGAGAGTGATTGGTGGATTTCCTTCGAGATCGTCCTTGTTAAGGGCTGAGATCATCCAACGAAGGGAGTCGAAATGTCTTGCTCCTTGATCATCTATATTTGACTCAATTCTAAGTGATGCTGATTATGAAGCATGAATGTAAGAATATTCTTGAAGGAAGTGAGAGTTTCTCCAAGACTATACTTAAATTCTTAATCGGAGAAGCCATAATTCAAGAAATAGGAAGAACTATGAAAGAGAGTGATTAGAGATGAAGTTTGACAATTTATTCTGGAAGAAACAGATATAAATAGGGGTAGAAAGTCATTTGAAATGGATAGACACAAGTTAGTTATATGAAATTAAAATTTGAAAGTGTAACTAGTTTTTGCCCGTTGGATGTCGACATAGGGGGATGGTGTATGTCGAGATGCCTCTACTTAAAATGGCATTTTGCTTTGTTTTGAATATTATGACAAATCTATTAGACTACAATTTTCATAAGATAAAAACAAGCAATTACAGAGACAAGTGAAGTTAAATAACAGGAAATGAAAGATTTCATTAATAATTCTAGTCAACATTACATAACATAATATAATATTAACTAAAATAAAGAAAATAAAAAGATAAAACTTAAGATAACATGAACTATAACTAGTTAGATGAAGATGAAGAAGATGATAGTCCAAGCTTTCTACTAATTTTCCCGAAGAACTTGTCGATTTTAGTGGAAATCTTATCCATTTTCTTACTCATTGATCATTTAAGCGTCTTTTGATTTTCCACTATAGTTCTTTGATTATTGAGAATGGTCTTATTGGATGGATTAGCAGGATTAGTAGGATATTCAATACTCTCTAAGGAAGTTTCTTGATCTTCCGCTTCCTCCTCTACAATTTCCATTCCTTCCTCTTCCTCCTCCTCCTCTTCTTCTTCCATTTCTTCCATCTCTTCATGAGCAATTCTTTCTTCCTTTTCCATAAGCATTTCATATGGTTGAAACACTAATGGAATTTGCATAAGGGAAATGTTTCCATGGTTGAACACTTTTCTAGTTATAAATTCTTCCCTTTTGAAATCAACTCCAAAGTAGTTAAAAATCCGGGTGAGATAAATTCCATGATATAATGTATTTTCTCCCATAGTAAAATTATGGGGCCTTTGCTCATCCAAAATAACTTGAGCCCAATTAATATCATAATTTTCAAAAATTGAAAAAAGAGCTTTGCAAACTTTTAAAGTCGGGTTGTTGTAGTTTCCTGATCTTGGTATAAGAGTGTGTTGGATAAGAAGGTTAACAGTTCTTGCTTTTTGACGAAAGTAACAATTTTTGAATTCAAAATTGTCATCCCCTTCAAAGATGTGTGGAATGTCTCTCGATCATTTTCGTTGATTTGAAATTCCAAGATATTCATTCCGGCATACTTGCATCGCAAAATATTTCGCAAAATTTCACAATCCAAAACAATTTGTGTTCCTTTAACACCACTCCAAATTTGTCCTTCTTCCCCATCATAAAAACCACGATTCAAATTTGCATAAAACATTTTAACAAGATTTGGATAACATACAAAATCATTTTGAAAAACTATTTTGAAGTAGTTCAGCAAGCTTCTTCCTGTAGAATATCTCATCACATCAGGACTCAAGAACTTGTACAAAACCAGGATGTTCGTGGGTTTGTAAGCCACTTGTCGTAGGTTTGTAAGCTGCTTGTCATGGATTTGTAAACCACTAAGAAGGTAGAAATGGGTTCCATCCCAATGAAATTCGGGATGAAGATTTCCGTGCTATTATGAAGTTTTAACAAAAACTAGACACATACCTTGAAATCTTGATCTTGATACTCTAGATTCTTCAATCTTGATATCTCCATTCTCAATCTTGATTCGTGAGTCTTCATACTGATCAGTCTTCAGTAATCAATACCAGTATATACATATCTATATATCATGCATATACATATCTATCTAGACAATAGTGTTAGTATATATTTTATAATAAGATAAGTTAAAAAAGTTGTTGTCCTCAAAACTAACATCTCATCTCCTAACAGGGTGGTGCGTGATGAGCCAATGGGGACATTGTACTCTTTAAGTGGGATAGCTGTAACATCTTTTTAAGAAAGTTAATACAAAGACCTTTTAGCATAGTGTTAATTTAATGCATGTTATTGCTTTCTGAGGTGGCAGGGGTTTGAATCGCACGGTCGTTGCACAATCTTCAAGATTTATTTGTGGAATTGAATCAAACATATCCTATACTATCTTCGTGGAACAATCAACATATGCTAATCATATTCCAAGGATTCATCGCCACAACCAAAGGTTTATGCATATGTTGAATAATTTCCAACTCTTATAAAGTTTGATAATAAATGGGTTATGTATTTGTTTGTGAAAATTCTATTATTTCTAGGAGATCGATAGATCAAAAATGTTAGTATGCAGGTGGTTAAGCTCTATCGTTAACCACATCGAAAGAAACTGTGAATTATCTACATATGAAGAAAGTCAAATCGTAATATAAAGATAAAGCTGCGAACATTGCTTAAATCAAAGGATGGTATATCAAGTGAGAAAGAACAAAGCATATATCACAAAAAAATTCTGGAACCGCGGAAGTATAATGAAATTAAAATTCAAAATATACAATTGAATGATTATCCTGTTGATTAAAGCTTTGTCCACATCAACATTTCAAGAAATATGCATATCGCATTAACATACGAAAAGCTTAGGACCAACCATTGTTATGAACTTAATGATTAATCAATGGTTATTGTGAATGTGTTATACATACACACACACACGCGCGCGCGCGAGTATGTTAGCACGTGCGATGCACGTATGCAGGAGGAATCAGTGTTATAAAATAGTATTTGGAAGATTTTTTTTTAATATTACGAAGAAAGTTGATTTGTATGAAATGTTGCATTTCTATATGCATACATGCACGATCAGACTATTTATCAAAACATGAATGAGACTATGTTATTTTTGGAAATATTTAATCGATAAAAAGAGTAGTCAACCATTACAACAATATGTTGAGAAATTGAGTAAATGTTAAGATTGGCATTTTCAGCAGTATAAAAGTTCAAAAACTTGCATATGATTAATAAAAAGTGAATCTTGTTAACCACGTAATTATTGGTTTTTTTATTTTTGTTCAAGTGTAATGCTATTAAAATAAAGATCTACCTTGGTTCAGTATAAGACATACATGAAAGGCTAAATAGAGTAATGCAAATCTGTAATTAATCTGCTCATCAACACAAAACCTTAAGAGAATGAACTGCATATCATGTCTTATAAAAATCATATTCGTATACCACAATGCAACCAAACATCTAAATCATACCTTAATTTTATGTAATGAAAAAAAAAAACCATAACAATATTCTAAAATGTATCTCCTAACACTTGCATTCACATTCCCACTTGCCTGCACATGTAGTCTCTATGCTCTGTTTTGAATCCTCAACCGGACATCTTTACCTGTTAGCTATGCATGCTCTACCATATTCCCTACCCTCATATTCGGATGGAAGATTTTGCTTCTCCTCGTCCTTGCGATCAATTTGTCGAAACGTATAATGGTGCAACTCCACTTTAGATTAAACATCAAAAGCAAAATTCTAGATATGTGAAATTAGGAACAATGCATTATTTCAATTATAATTCCAATATGTTCTAATTTTAGTTTTGGTAGAAACTCGTCATTATGACTCCCATAGAGAATAACACTACGACGAAGATGACAATGCAACATAGGCAATCCAGTTGGTTGTATGGTCTACTGCGCTGCATCCAATAAAGGAGTACATACTGTTCCCAGTATGATTTGGATTTTGGTGGCTGGGAATTTTAGGTCATATTTGATGAACACTGCTACAACTCTCAGTAGTCCAATCTGTGAGTTACTGGATTCCTAAATGAAAAGGCTGATGGTGACTTAAACTTCATGGTTTAGGCATTTTCTTTTTTCTTCCCACTTTTACACTTTATTGCTTTTTGGCAATAATCTTCATCTTAAACTTAACGATTTGTGTAAAACCCGCATATTTTACGATTGTATATTTAAAAGTTTTATTTAAATGTAGCATCGTTAGTCGGATTTAAAGTCCGAAATGCTACCTTTTGTAAACAGTCGAATTAGGACTTGAGACCACTTCCATTGAGTCCACAACGGCGTTTGCAACCTTTTTGAGTATAAACATCGATATGTTTGGAGTTGAATAGAATTTTGGTATTTTTATTTAGGGCTTTGGGTTTGGGTTTCAGCCCACTAACCCAACAAGAGAACCCAACTCCTCTGCCTTATAAATCCCACTCCACCCCTCTTCATTCATTCATAGCATTTCCTAATACTCTCAAGACCTAGAAAGAATGGTGGGAAGAGGAAATTAAAATTCCTAAGCCCTAGTTTCTCTTGGGAATTTAAATTCAAGTTATAAATCAAAGAGAAACTTAGGTAAGAATCCTCTTCATCTCAATCTCTCTTCAATTTTCATAAATTCCTATAACTGAACTCAGGAAATTCAGTTCATTTGATAATAGATTGAAGATTCTAAAGGTGTTGTTGAAGAGAAATCAATCTTTGCTTGTTTTAGAGCTTCTCATTTCTATATTTGGGTTTAAAGGTGAGTTCTTGAACTCATATCTATGCCTATGCATTTCATTGTTGTTAGGTATGAATTCCTAACATCTATTCCATGTTCAATTGCCTTTGAATTGAATTGACCTGGTAATTTTTCAATTTTGGTGTTTTGAAGTCAAAATCTTTAAAAATCCTATCTTGAATGTTTGGCCATGTTTTTGGTAGTGTATCGAAGAGCCTATAGTGAAAGGTTGTCGATTGGCATAAATCCCTAGCATCCGTCGCTCGTTCGATCGCATTTTGGTTTGGATTTGCACTTTTTAGGCTAGGATGATTTTTTGTCCTAGCAGAAATATCCAGACGTCTGGAACGAAATACAGATGTCTAAAACAAAATCCAGACGTCTGGAAAGGGTCCCTGGAAAGGGCAGAGCTAAAATCCGGGCGTCTGTAACAAAATCCAGACGTCTGGTTGAAAAATCTAGACATCTGAAAGTGTTCTGGAATTAAAAAGAGAAAGGATAAAAACACATATATTTCCAGAACCTAGGGCCAAATGTCTTGCCTACCAAATGTCTGGAACTATAACATTTTGCCTGTTTTGGAGTGGATTTCCAATTTTTGTCGATTCGGTTAGTTGTTATCATTTATTATCAACTTTGATGACTTCTTTTCTGGGTTATTGGGAATATCAATTTGATGGATTTGATATCGATTTTTATGATTTTAATTCATGTCGTTGAATGTGAATTTTTGGTGATCGGTTGTTTTTATAATTATTTTTTGTGATTTGTCACTTTTAAAAAACAAAGGTTTCTATACCAGTAGTAAATACTAAAAATCTTTCATCAAGACGATTTCAACATTTACTTTCAATATAAAGCTCGCTTTTAAAACCATTTTCCAATCTATTAGTATATACAAACCTTTACCTCATTCGTATGAGAAATCTAATTAAACGACTTAGCAAAACAAGTGGTATGAAACGCTTGCGTATACTTTTTTGGTTAATTCTTGGACTTGTTCGATTGAAATCTCGTGACAATTTTCGAGTGAAAATCTACAATTTGTTCGTAAATATTTAAGTTAAGCCAGTGGTTATGAGACATGAAGCTAAACTCATTTATTTATTAGCTTAGTATAATTTACACTTATCGATCAATGATGACCATTTTGTGGTTTAGACTAGCGATGTGCGATGTCACTTTGTTTGCGTGGAGGACTAAACCCCATTTGTGGAGCTTTGGCTCATAGTCCGCAGTGGGGGACTATAACCTTTTTGGAAGGAGTTTCGGCTCATGGGAGGTACTTCGGCTCATAGTCCGCAATGGGAGACTATACCCTGTTTAGAGGAGCTTTGGCTCATAGTCCATAATGGGGGACTATACCCTATTTGGAGGAGTTTCGGCTCATAGGAGGAGCTTCAGATCATAGTCCGCAAGGGGGGACTATACCCTGTTTGGAGGAGTTTCGGCTCATAGGAGGAGCTTCAACTCATAGTCCGCAAAGGGGGACTATACCCTGTTTGGAGGAGCTCCGGCTCATTTTATGGGATAGCGACCCATTTGTGATACATGTGTTGGTGAGTTTTCATGCTCCCGTTTGTGATAGGTCTTCCCCTTTTTGTGATTTCAAGATTTCTAGTTGATGATTTCTGGAATTTATGTTTCACAAATTTTGATGATATGCATCGATAAGCTTGATCAATATTTGTGTTTTGGTGAATAATTTAAAGAATATGACATTCTCTTTAGTGTTTGAGAATATTTGAGATATTTTATGATCTTTTATGTTATCTGATGTATACGTGTTACGGTATGGCATTATTATTATCATACGTTTTTGCCATATCTCTTATCCTATCTCATTTTATATGAATTTATAGCTAGATTGATCCGATTTTTATTTTCTTCTTAGATAATACTTGGGTCAGATGAGGTATTTCAGGTGCTTCTGCTTAACTTCTTATCATGGTCCTTCGTCTGACTTTTGGGCTAACTACTTTAGCTTAGTAGTTTTTGTTATTATACATTCGAGATAGAGACTCCTTAATGTATACATATTCTTTTGTCATGCACTTGTACCTATTCTTTTGTGATGTCGTGGATCTTATATGACCACTACTTTGATGTACACTTTTATGTGATATATTCATATATGTTTCCGCCTTAGTGGTATGAACATATGTGACTGATTTATGTTATGTTTATTTTATATTTGTTTCCGAAGACCACATAGCCACTATGCAGTAGCCTTGTGTTTCTATTGATATGTCGGATTTCCTCTTGAAACGAAATGCATGTAATACTATCTGACATATCGGTACTCACACATAGCAATTGCATAGATGATCGCTCCTCAACAGCCTTATTCTTTGTGCTAGTCGACGGCATTACTCAGTAGTGTCCTTGGCTAGTGTGAATATAGAGGTAGAGCATCACAGCATGGTATCAGAGCCAAACTTTGGAACAATATATAATAATCTAGCAAGGATCATTGTCCTAATGTCTCTTAGGAATCGTGCCTTAGGATTTAATTCGAGTCTTAGGACCCGTTCTATCATATTTTCTTTTATGATGCCTTGTTTTATCAGTCAAGTTTGTTTGAAATTCATTCTGAGAATAACCTTTTTCCTTTTCGTTCTTTCTTTCTTAAAGAAGAAGAGATGGTTAGATCTAATAGTCCTAGCGCTGGTCAATCCAATAGTCCTTCTCTGGATGGTGTATTCATGTTTTCCCAACAACTTTTGGATCTTGTAAAGAATCAAAGGTTTATCTGTGCTTTGAGTAAGAACCCCAAAAAGGTTTTACCTTTGAAACTAGAAGTTCCTTTCGATCAGCTTGTAGATATCACTCTTCGACTAGAAGAGGCCGATAAAGGAAGTGATAGTGATGTTGGAGGTTCCAAAAAGAGCCTCAATAACAACAAGAAGAGGCATATTAAGTTCAAAATCCCTAATCCCAACAAGAAAGGGAGGCAGGAAACTTCAGTAGCAAAGACTCCTACCCCTAGTCATGGATAATGCTACAATTGTGGTTCTACAGACCACTATGCAAATGAGTGTCCGAAACCCCTTTATTGTCACTATTGCAAAAGTTTGAGTCATCATATATCTGCATGTCCCATACTTCAAAGCAAGAATGAGGAAAAGCTAAATGTTGTGCAATCTCCTAGTGACACTTCTCTTGGTCATGGTATTTCTCATTCAGTCCTTGATGGCATTATTTTGTTTCATGATTATCCTACTCGAATTCTTTTTGATTCAGGTGCATCTTATTCTTTTATATCAAAAGAACCTATTGATACTTTTTCTTGAAATATTATGGGCTTGTCATTATGAATTGCGAATCCGGTTGGTGGATCCGCAATACTCAATTTTCTTTGTAAAGATGTCAAGATTATTTTATGTAATTGTGCTTTCCGATCCAATTTTCATGTTATGTGCTACTTAGGCTTCGGAATTGATTTTTGGAAAAGGATTGGCTTAATCATTATGAATTCCATATCCTATGTCCCGAGAGGACTATCTATCTTCGACATTCTCAGTCTGTTAAGCAGGTTTTTAATTTTTCTTAATGATTTCGATTCCAATTCGGTGGCATCATTTATTTCTTTAAACCCACATGATGAGGAAAATGTTATTTCTCTCATTCAAGTAGTTTGTGAATTTTACGATATTTTTAGGTTATCTTAGGATTACCACCTAAGCGATCTATTGAGTTGTGCTAAGGTCTTTTCAGGTCGACCTTGCCACCCGTTTTCATTAGCTACGAGTTGTGGAAGGTAGCATTGCATTCACCACATTCCACACTCGTTATGATTCTTATTAGTGACTCGTGATGTCATTCGATTTGTCCAGCTTATTTGATCCATCTTATGAATCAAGTATTCTATGAATATCTCAATTGAGACCATCCTTGTATTCATTGATTACGGATGAAAATAACAATTTAAATTTTGCAAATCTTTTTAATAAGATATTTATAAGTATAATTGGATTTTATTCTTATAACAAACAAAGAATATTCATAAAAAATTTAAGAGACATGTTTATCATATAGAAGATGATTTTGTGTTGTTTTGTCCATTGAGTGCTTTAAGAATTCTAATCGATGCGCTTGATCAACATTATCGATAGGAATCTCCTAAATGCTATGATGAGACAGTCAGACACGGTAAATTGACTTGTAATAAGTTAAATTTTCTAAAATATGATTACATAAAGTTAATTATAATTTTGAATGTTTTAATCTTTTCGGGAAAGAGGATCATTAAAAGAACTCCTTTTCGATGCTCCTATTCTTGTGATTCCCGAAGGGAACCAAGACTTCACTGTTTGTACCGATGCTAGTCGTATTGGTTTGGGTGTCATTCTCATGCAAAAAGGGAACGCATTATCGCTTATACTTCTATACAATTAAAGCCTACCAAGACTGGATATGCCACTCATGATCCAGTGCTCGTGGCCATTGTTTCTACCGTTAGAAATTTGGTATTCATTAGTGTTTCACCTATGAAGGTTGTTGTGTGTTTCAGTCGATCGAGAAAATTCACACCTCGATATGTTGGTTCATTTCCCATCACCGAACGTACTGGTTCCGTGGCATATCGTCTTTTATTACAGACTCAATTTTCAGCAATTCATAACGTTTTCCACGTCTCTAAACTATGGAAATGCCTTAGGGATTTCGATTCCATTCATGAGGCCGGTGTTATTGAAGAAATTAAAGTTTTACCTAATTTAACTTATAGGCAACATCTTATTAGTATCATTGCTACAGAGGTTAAACGCCTTCGTAGTAAAGATATTCCGCTTGTGAAGGTTCAATGGTCCTCAAATCCTATGGATTGCTCTTGGGAATCCATAGAATTCACCGAGCAAACACATCCGGACTTACTCTCTCGTGCTCCTGAAGGTGAACTTCTCATTTCAAAATTTCTTCTTTTGTGTTGATATGCTTTTATGGTTGTTACTCTTTATTTTCTTCTTTAAGTATTGCGAGGACGCAATTTCTTTAAGGAGGGGAGTCTGTAACAACCCACATATTTTACAATTGTATATTTAAAAGTCTGTTTAAATATAGCATCATTAGTCGGATTTAAAGTCCAGAATGCTACTTTTTGTAAACTGTCGAATTAGGACTTGAGACCACTTCTATTGAGTCCAAAACGGCGTTTGCGATCTTTTTGAGTATAAACATCGATATGTTTGTAGTTGACTAGAATTTTAATATTTTTAATTGGGGCTTTGTGTTTGGGTTTCAGCCCACTAACCCAACAAGAGATCCAACTCCTCTATATTATAACTCTCACTCCACTCCTCTTCATTCATTCATAACATTTCCTAATACCCTCAAGACCTAGAAAGAATGGTGGGAAGAGGAAATTAAAATTCCTAAGCTCTAGTTTCTGTTAGGAATTCAAATTCAAGTTATAAATCAAAGAGAAGCTTAGGTAAGAATCATCTTCATCTTCTCCATCTCAATCTCTCTTCAATTTTCAGAAATTCCTATAACTTAACTTAGGAAATTCATTTCATTTGGCAATAGACTGAAGATTCTAGAGGTGTTATTAAAGAAAAATCAATCTTTGCTTGTTTTAGAGCTTCTCATTTCTATATTTGGGTTTAAAGGTCAGTCCTTGAACTCACATCTATGCCTATACATTTCATTGTTGTTAGGTATGAATTCCTAACATCTATTTCATGTTCAATTGCTTTTGATTTGAATTGATTTGGTGAATTTTTCAATTTTGGTGTTTTGAAGTCAAAATCTTTAAAAATCATATCTTGGATGTGTGGCCATGTTTTTGATGGTGTATCGAAGAGCTTATAGTGCTGGGTTGTCGATTAGCATAAATGCCTAGCATCCGTCGCTCGTTCGATCGCATTTCGGTTTGGATTTGCATTTTTGGGCTAGGCTGATTATTTTGCCTTGTAGAAAAATCCTGACGTCTGGAACAAAATCCAGACGTTTGAAACGAAATCCAGACGTCTGATTGAAAAATCTAGATGTCTGGAAAGGGTCCGTGGAAAGGGCAAAGCTAAAATTTAGACGTTTGGAACAAAATCCAGACGTCTGGTTGAAAAATCCAAACATCTGAAAGTGTTCTGGAATTAAAAAGAGAAAGAAGAAAAGCTCATATATTTCCAGAACCTAGGGACATACGTCTGGCTAAACCTACCAGATGTCTGGAACTGTACAATTTTGTCTATTTTGCTTGTTTTTGTGTGAATTTTCAATTTTAATCGATTTTTGTCGATTCGGTTAGTTGTTATCATTTATTATCGACTTTGATGGCTTCTTTTCTGGATTTTTGGGAACATCCATTTGATGGATTTAATATCGATTTTTGTGATTTTAATTCACGTCGGTGAATGTGAATTTTTAATGATCGGTTGTTTTTACAATCATTTTCTGTGATTTGTCACTTTTAAAATACCAAGGTTTCTATACTAGCAGTAAATAATAAAAATCTTTCATCAAGACAATTTCGACATTTACTTTCAATATAAAGCTCATTTTTAAAACTGTTTTCCAATCTATTAGTATATACAAACCTTTACCTCATTCGTATGAGAAATCTAATTAAACGACTTAGCAAAACAAGTGGTATGAAACGCTTGCGTTTACTTTTTCGGTTAATTCTTGGACTTGTTTGATTGAAATCTCGTGACACTTTTCGAGTGAAAATCTACAATTTGTTCGTAAGTATTTAAGTTAAGCCAGTGGTTATGGGACATGAAGCTAAACTCATTTATTTACTAGCTTAGTGTAATTTACACTTATCGATCAATGATGATCATTTTGTGGTTTTGACTCGAGATGTGTGATGTCTCTTTGTTTGCATGGTGGATTAAACCCCGTTTGTGGAGCTTTGGCTCAAAGTCCGTAATGGGGGACTATATCCCGTTTGGAAGGAGTTTCGGCTCATAGAAGGAGCTTCGGCTCATAGTCCGCAATGGGAGACTATACCCTGTTTGGAGGAGCTTTGGCTCATAGTTCGCAATGGGAGACTATACCATGTTTGGAGGAGTTTCGGCTCATAGGAGGAGTTTCGGCTCATAGTCCACAAGGAGGGGGGGACTATACCCTATTTGGAGGAGTTTCAACTTATAGGAGGAGCTTCGGCTCATAGTTTGCAAAGGGGGACTATACCCTATTTGGAGGAGCTCCGACTCATTTTATGGGATAGCAACTCATTTGTGATACACGTGTTGGTGAGTTTTCATGCTCCCGTTTGTGATAGGTCTTCCCCTTTTTGTGATTTTTGGATTTCTAGTTGATGATTTCTAGAATTTGTGTTTCACCAATTTTGATGATATGCATTGGTAAGCTCTATCAATGTGTTTTGATGAATAATTTAAAGAATATGACATTCTTTTTAGTGTTTTAGAATATTTGAAATATTGTATGATTTTTGTTGTTATCTGATGTATACTTGTCACAGTATGGCATTATTGCTATCATACGTTTTTATCATATCTCTTATCCTATCTCATTTTATATGATATTTATAGCTAGACTGATCCGTTTATAATTTTCTTCTTAAATAATACTCGGGTCAGACCGAGGTATTTCAGGTTCTTCTGTTTGACTTCTTATCATGGTCTTTCATCTGACTTTTAGGCTAACTATTTTAGTTTAGTGATTTTTGTAATTATACATTCGAGATAGAGACTCCTTAAAGTATACATATTCTTTTGTCTTGCACTTGTACCTATTCTTTTATGATGTAGTGGATATTATATGACCACTACTTTGATGTACATTTTTATGTGATATATTTATATCTGTTTCCGCTTTAGTGATATGAATATTTGTGACTGATTTATTTTATATTTGTTTCCGAAGACCACATAGCCACTGTGTAGTAACCTTGTGTTTGTATTTGATATGTCGGATTTCCTCTTGAAACGAAATGCATATAATACTATTTAACATATCGGTACCGGCACAAAGCAATTATACAGATGGTCGCTCCTCAACAGCTTAATTTTTTGTATTAGTCGACGTCATTACTCGGTAGTGTCCTTAACTAGTGTGAGTATAGAGGTAGAACGCCACGATTTGTTTCATTAGTTACAGGGATAGATTAGCTGTCAAAAAAAATGCATGATGTTGGGTGAGCAAATCTTCAACGTGTATAATGTGTTTGTAGCGTTACTTGATTTTACTTTAGTATGAAAGTTAAACAATGTATTAGTTGTGTTACATTCAAATCAATCAATGACTATATATTAACAGTAAGATATCAATCAATATCTTCTCAAATGAATCGTCATACTTCAAATCGTACAAATGAATTGGCATCAAAGTTTATTCCAAAGTAACATAGTTTCATGAATTCTATCACTGTCAAGGGAACATGATTGCCAAAAAAAGTTGTACACATCCCGTCCACCCACTCCATCATAAGTTGTTTCTGATGTGAATCCGATGACTTCTATACAGATGTTAGTCCTTCATTGATTATGCAGTGAGAATCAGCAGCTCCAGCATCATCAAAAAATATGAATAGTCTGACCTTTGGCATACTCAGCCAAACTTCATGAAACAAAACATCACCAGTAGTACATAATTCAAATGATAACATGGACCTACAAAATACAAACCAATGCATCTAGTGTTACAATCGATCGTAGAAGAATTAGTTAAGTTGCAAACGTTGCATAATTTTTAATGTTGCAAATCTTTAAGATATAAGATATTACTCATGTAATTACTGTCCTTTTATCACCGAAGCAAACAACAACATAGAACACACATGCTTTGTAGAACAAATACCTTATACAAATATCCCTGGCATGCAACTGTATTTCAAAAAATTGGTACTGAAGACATGCATATATCAATAAAAGCATCACAAAATGAATCTATTTTGCAACAATTAGAACAATAGCTCAATGTTACTATGTAAGTACTTACCTAAAATTAAATGAAATAACTAATAAACAATTGTATTTAACTAACAAAACTCGTTAGTGTAATCAATGAATATAATTGGCAAACACGAAAGAAACTTCTAGTAACGGTAACAGTAAATATATTTAAACATTTGGATTGTTTCCAAATAGAAATAAGAAACAAAGATGCAAATAGCTAGTTCTCTAAAATGAAATTTTGAAAGATACAAAGACGTACAAAAAGTAAGTCACGTTTGAACATAATCCCCAAATAGAAAAATCAACAAATTGAATTCGGTCTTAGGAGAATGAAAACCAAACTGTAGAAACCCAGACAATTAAACTAAGTTGGAGATTGTATGCCTGATAAAAATGGTCAGTATGGATACAAATCATTCATATAGTACCCCAAACAAAGTTACGCTGTTAAAATATCAAATGAAATGATAGATAACAGTAGATAAAATAACAGTCAAATATACGGAAAAATATAAAGGAATCGTGAAAGAAAATCATACCTAAACAGCGAATAAGGTCGACCATCGAATTCTCATCAATAGAATGAGCAAACATGTACGAGGGAATT